>CM058046.1:22020787-22620787 GCA_030169165.1 Centaurea solstitialis
TGTTCGATTGTTTATAGGTCTGAGCCTCACATTTTCAATCCACTCCCGTTTTACACATTTTCAATCCACTCCCGTTTTACACATTTTTTTTTAATTTTACGTTAGATATTGAAGGTATAACCAAAAATAATGGCAGGTGAACCCAATTTGCGTTGCAGCCGTGGCAGTGTTTGATTCTCTGCCGGATTCCAGATCTGTAGATCTGAGCTCTGTGTGGTTTAATTGGAGGGGCATGTTTGGAAAAAAACTTGCCTTCCTCCGTAAAGTTTCCCCCTAAAAACTTATTGAATAAGCCGTTTGCTGTATCATATAACCACTACCAAATAGTCATATATTTTGCTAACTGAAAAAGATGCGAGTGATTAAGCTGATAACAAACAGGCCCTCAGGGTTCTTCTAACTGATTATTGTTTTATGAAGATAACCACCATCTTGGAAATCAACAGTTTTGTTAGTGTTGCCAATGATCTTGTTTTTATTATTATTTTTTTGGTCTCCATGTTGAAAATTGCTATTTTCAGATTGCAGCCATGGCAGATTTAACCTCTTTGTTCGATTGTTTACAGATTTGAGCCTTGCATTACAAAGGCATTACTTATAATCATCAAGAAAGTAGTCAAAATGAGGTTCGTATTTCTGACCTACTTCATAGTGGAGAACTTGAAGTCCTTAACCATGTTCTGAACAGAAAATGAAATCAGTTTATACTTTATATGTTCAAGTAAGCTTAGGTGACTAGGTGCATTAAGCTACAAGAAGCCACCCAAATAGGTTCTCAGGGTTACGAAAAGAGACAATTTGGGAACGGCAAAGGTTGATTATAATGAAAATGAAGCTAGATAGATTAGTGGTTGCGGTAAGAGTAACAACAAAGTGTACAGAGGCTCAGAGAGGCAAGCGGGCGATATAAACAGAGCATGAACAGCGAAATGTTCACACTCACCTTCCGAAGGCACTTCCTTGATACAGGCAAAACTTAGTGCAGAACTTATAAGGTAGCGTTTTGTAACGACCACTTTCATTTTAACATATATCTAACGGAGATAAGTAACCAAAAGTGCGGAAGCTTTAATTAAAACATAAGGGTCACAATTTACCCAAAAACATGTCCAAAGTAAATAATTTTAAATGAACCATTCTCAAATGTATCCCATTTTTAACCAAAACATTCAAATAAAATATTTAGACTTCATTTCTAAAATCCTTTGTAAACTTCTGAACTGGACCGATCCGCCATCAAGCAGGCGCCTTTCCCTTAACCTTGGAAGAGGTACCTGACACTAAACCACATAAACCACAACGGGTTAAGCATAAAGCTTAGTGAGTACAAACCACAAACACACAACAATATAATACAAACCACCACGCATATGAGAACTAGGCATGCTATCACCAATGGCCTTACGGTACACGCCGGTAAGGACCACACACATACTGATATCAGTTTGACACAGGGACAATACCCACGGTGGCCACCACCACTACAATGGGTACGCCATCACACAAACATGCTAGGTCTCATAACCACATACGCATCACATGCAATTTGTACATAAAGCCACGTATAAGGGTTAATGTACTCACCTTATAGTGAAGTCCGATATCACACACTTGATATAAAAGCACACGTAGAAGCTCAAACACCTATAATACACATACATGGACACACATATCAAACTTGGCCCGAAATGAAAACAAAGAGGCAACCCCGACCCCTAAGCCGAAATGACCTAGCTACACTAGCCCAATTACTCCCAAAAATCACGGAACATCATGTATTGATACCCCCTAGGGGTTTATAAACCCGAAACCCCCAACCGAGCCCTAACGTAAAAAGTTCAAAATTCAAAACAAACAGAGCTTCGCGTTCGCGAAGACTCAGGCTTCGCGACGCGAAGCCTCGCAGCACTACACAACACTTCTTCGCGGCGCGAGGGCCTACCCTTCGCGGCGCAAGGGCCTACCCTTCGCGGCGCGAGGCACCTCTAGAACCCCAAAAATCGATTTCGACGGGGTTTCGTTCCAAGGTCGCGATTTCTACCTTTTTCATCGATTTCTAACATGAAAACTCAAATTGATGCTTACCAAAGCATCCCCAGACATTTACCTACATTCTAGCATCCAAATAACATCAATAACCACTTGATTGGTGACCCAAAGATCACCAATTTCACTACTTTCATCCCAAAACCCTAACCTTTGAAATAAGCTTACAAATATAACGATTAGACATGAACAACATCAAGATTACCTTAAGGAATCCACCAACGACGATTGCTTGCTACTTGCTACTCCAAATGAACGATTCCTCTCTTCCGAATCACCCAAAATAGCCTCCTTGCTCCCTTTCTCTCTCAAAGTCGCATAAACACAAATGAAAGGGATTTAGGGCTTCAACCCTCCTTATATACATGACCTCCAACTTTCTATAATGACAACTAAGTCCCCAAACCTGAAATTTACACAATGGACACTAACTTGACTAAATCCTGACAATAACGTTAAATAGCTAACTTTGGGAAATGGGGTGTTACACGTTTGGTATGCAGACAAAATTGGATAAGACTGGATATGACAGAATTGGACAGGACAGGACAGGACATGACAAGAGAGTAGGACAAGACTGGACGGGACGGGACTGGACGGGACGGGACTGGACATGACAGAACGAATGTCTGTTTTGTGTTTGTTACGCCTAGAACTCGATTGGACAAAACTAGACAAGTTTCCTATAAAATTATCAAAATTATTTGATAATTTTGTCACATAATAGTCATAATTAACACAAAAAAGAAGCAAACTATATAACTTATAAAAAAATATACACTATTTTTATAAAAACAAACACACACACATAAGTATATATATATACATACATGTGTGTGTGTGATTTATATGTAACTAATGTTGATGGTTATGGTAGAGGTGAAGGTAGTGGCCAATGGTAATATTGATAGTGACGATGGTGGTAGTGGTGGAAGTGACCAACGGTCGTGGTGGTGGTTGCGGTGGCGATGGACACTTGTAGAAGTGGTAGGCGGTGGTGGTAGGTAATTGGTAGTAGTAGAAGTGGTGGAGGAGGTTGTAGTGGAAGATGAGGTGGAAGTGGTCGATAGTGGCTACCGGTAGCGGCGGTGGCAGCGATGACTAGTGGTGCTGAACACTAAAACAAATATCATATTGTAGTTATACATCAAACGAGTGTTAATTAGTAGTATATTAGTTTTTGTCCCATGTTCCACCTATTTTGGGTGGAACAAGAAAAAACCCTTTTTGTCCCATGCTGTCTCACTCTGTCCCAGTTCTTATTTCTGTCACATGTCGCACCAAACATAGGACAGAGGGTGGTGAAGACCAGGGTGTGGTGGGAGGATGGTGGTGATTTTTTTTTGTGTGACAAGAGAAAGGAGGTAGGTCTCATAGTTTAGGTGTGGTGGGGATGTGATATTACGGGTTTGAGTGATTAGGAGTTGAGTGATAAGTGAAAATTTTACGTGGCGGTGTGGTGGGGAGTACCACTCCGTCTACTCTTGGCAATATTAATCAGATGTTCACACTCACCTTGCGACTGCCATACAAAGTTCACTATGTTTATACGCAAACTGCAATCTAATTACGCTGTTGAATTCTTAATTTAGAAAGGTGAATTGGCCACAAATTCACGCACTCAAATGCTTACCTTCATACACATAAGAACCATTTCAGTAAAACTATAAGAAGTTATTTGATTGTGTTTCTACAATACCTACACGATCTCAAACAACAATGATAGGGCGAAAAACCGCCTAATAAGGAAATTATGATACATGACGGCTCCAGGCTCTCATGAGATCACGTCAACCCAATGATCTACTCTACCATCGTTGCCTTCACTTCTATATTCAACAAAAATGTAAGCTATTTTGAATCCAACCAAATCGAGTAATATCGCAACAAAAGAAAAAAAAAACAAATTAGAATTTAGAACAACCTTCAATCTAAACGCAAACTGACCTATATGGAAAAGATGAGCATTGGTGATGACGATTTGCAAGGACCTCATGGATGTAATCTCCCTTTTAGTGCCATTTTTGAAGATCTAAAGAGACAGTAGAATTCTGCAGGAAGCGAAGATTATTTGTGGATGTGTTGTTCCTTTCGATTCGAGTGTTTGTATTGATTTTTGAAATATTCACAATGTTCGATGATGAATTTATGAATAATGGAAATGATGTGCGGACGTTCATAACGTCATCCTAAAATAAAGAAGTTTTTGGATACGTAATATTAAGTAATCGGTCAGGGTGGGTTAAATGTGTTTTTATACCCATTTTTTTTTACATATGAATATCCAAAGGCATGAGGAGTTTGTAGCCTAGTGGCAATTAGTATAGATTTTGATGTGTCCCCCTCTCTTGTGGTGGTTGTGGGTTAAAGTCTCTTGTGAAGATTGATGTAAATTTAGGAGTAGGTTTAGTGGGTATGTAAGTATTTAAAAAAAAAAAGAAAAATCTAATGGCAAAAAAAAAAATCAAAAAAATCTGAAGGCTTATTTTTAAGTCAATCAATTTAGAAACAAATATGTGTTCAATGACAATTCATCTATCCTTTTTTGTTGTTTGAAGTTGTTCTAATGATCTTCCTATGATTTTGACTTCAATTATTTTGTAGCTTAAAGTTGTTTGAAGTTATGTTTTCTGATTTAGGTTTCTCATAGATTTTGAAGGGTAAAATTGTAATCTTAAAATAGCTATTGATGGATTTTTTTTAACTTTTGTCCTGTGGAAACCCATTTTTTTCCTACGTTGTCTTGTTTATTTTTGTGTCATGGCTTACCAACATAAGACTACTATTTTTTTTCTTGTCTCGTCCCACTTTGTTTGCATACCAAATGCGACCTGGAATTACATCCTCTTGTACTTATTTTCAACCCATTTGACAAATTGGAACACTAACTGAAATCGACAAGAAGTAGATCTGCAGAAGCAGTCAAACAGATCAAACATGAATTTCTCAATTTACTATCGGACAATTTGGAGAGTCCACTCTATGAAGGGATTTACTCTTGTCCTCTTTGCTGAAGAGGGTTTTGGAAAAAGATACATCATATCATGTGTTCTGATTGAGACTTTGAAGGATCTGATAGAGTATGTTTATCTCCTACATCTTTCTCGGTACAAGAAAGTTTGAAAATCAACCTTGTCCCATGATAAGACAAAAAGGACGCAATCATTTTCAAGGACAGCTCTGAGCTCCAATTCCAAAATGACAAAAACTCCTCTTATGCATTAAGGTTACATGATTACAAGATTTCAAGGTGCTTAAGCAAAAAATCGACAAACTACCGTCTCTCAAGAATTTTAAGAACTTTTTAACTAAGTGCTTTTCAAGTTCTGATATGTTTTTCTGTTCTTGCTAGAAAATTGCTAGGACAATTTTATTCAATTTCAATTTTGTTTACTATATGTAATTCTTGATTCGTGAGTTAAAATAAAGCAATTTCTATGAGTATAAAATTCAACCATCATCTATGATGTTGTGTTTGTTATTTCTTATGGGGAGAAATGGGGACCAACAGCAAGAACCAAAAAATTATTTCTTATGGGGAGAAATGACGCATACAATACGGCCGAAAACTACAATTTGTTAAGAAATAGACTTGTAATAATTACGGTAAAGGAAAAAAATAAGGTTGTGTTTAGTTTTGGAAAACTGTTTTTGTTTTCCAAGAAAATGAAAACAGAAAATGGAGTTGATTTTTCATTTTCAGTTTTCTAGGAAAATTTTGGAAAACTTGTTTACTTGAAATCATGGAGTTTTCATTTTCCATTTCTAAAAAATTAGAAAACTCGTTTAGTTGTACATTATTCATCACTTTTCATTTTTCCATTTTCCATTTTTCCAAATATTGCAACGGCGGCGGTGACGGTGGTCACAGCGGCTGATGAGCTATTTTGTTTCACACTCACGGACTTAATTATACCTCAAAGCAAGTATACAATGAGATATAATATCGTCTTTCAAGTAATAAAATGGTAAGAACCAAGTATCGTATTCCACAGAGATAGGTATCTTTAGTTGCAAGATCTTGAGTTGAAAAACTAACTTCAGATGGCGAATTTGAGGAATGATTGATTGATTAGGTGATTGGTGACTTAACAGATAATAAAGTAAGCAAGGGTGTAAGACTTTTGAGTGGGTATTAAAATCAAATTCCGGTGGGAAAATACTACAACAATGAGTAGCATTATTAGTTTATCAACAACTTGTTTCACCATCTACTTTGAAAGGATCCTGTCGGATTCTCACCATTATACCATTATTTAGCTTTCAACCCACATGTCTGCGTGGTATCCGGACCAGTGATTGGTGACAAACGGTGCTTTCAAAATATATGGACAAACAAATGTCTTTGTTAAAAATCACCCTATCGGGCCGATTCCCATATCATTCAAGTTGGATTGTTTAAGCAGCTTATATCTAAACCGCTACACTTTAACACCTTGACTAGTGTCCAACTCGTCGAGATTTTCATTTTGAAATAACAAAGTTAGCATCTATGTCTAGAATACCTCCCATATCATTCGCCATGACGTGCAATCAAATGGTTCATGTCTGAATCCATCGGCACTTTAACACTTTTCAAGTGATCATGTCGTCAAGAAGTGTTTTAGAGCTTTTTATAAAACTTGGAATGAGATGGTGGAACGTTGTTATTGAGAAACAACGTCCACCTTCCTTTGATTAAAAACCCACTTTTATGGTCTCACACCCAAGCTAAAGAAATTAGCTACTCATTACTTGAAAATAAATTACAATAATAATAAGGAACATGTAAGTAAAGTACATAAATTAAAGGAATTAAAATACAAGACAATAATGTAAATGCATAAATTAAAGAAATTAAAATTGCAAGACAAGAAATTAAAGACAATAATGTAAAGGAAAGTAAATTGCAATACTAGAAACTAAACGAAACTAAGTGCAAGACTTAAATTTAAAAGAGATTATTTTTGGTGCCAAAGATTTAACTAAAACTACAAACCACACAACTCAAAGAGTTGGTGATATAAAACTTTTTTACAATGAGAACCCAACACTCCCTTTTATACTAAAGGAAGTCACAAAACACCAATAACAATATTATAGATGACTAGTGAAATGGCAACAAAGTCCTTGGCAAACAACTACACCATACTCCTTTGTACACAAAAGTCTTTGGCAATACTTTTACACCATGCTTTACCTTTGCACAAAAGTCCTGGGTGGGTAAAGTTCGTAATAATAATAGAAGCTCCAAGACTTCATTAATCTCCAAATAAGTTCAGCTCAGACTTGATTTTCTTCATTAATCGGACCTGGATTAATGTCTTTGCATCTTTTGTTTATCCGAAAAATCTTCAACATTCTGAGCTGTCTGATGCCCAATGCTGGAACATTCTTGTAGCATTGCCTTCTGCACTAAAAAACATATATATTAGTTTAATTATAAAGCTAAAAACAGGTAAATCATTTCTTAGTTCTATGCAATGAATAAAGTGTAAATAAGAAATAAAATGACTCAAATGGTGGGATAAATATGAAAATCTAACCTAAAAGATGTAAAATAAATTGACTTTTATACAAAAACGCAACGCGTATCAGCGGCGGCGGCAGCAGAGGCGGTGAGCTTGGCGGCGGCGGTGGTGGTGGTGGCGGCGGTGGTGGTGGCGGCAACGATGACGGTGGTGGCGGTGGCCTTGGCGGCGATGGCGGTGGCCTTGGAGGCCTCGGCGGCGATGGCGATGGTGGCGGTGGCCTCCACGGTGGCTTCGGTGGCCTCGGCGGCGATGGCTGTGGCCTCAACGGTGGCTTCGGTGGCCTCGGAGGCGATAGCGGTGGCCTCGGGGGCCTCGGCAGCGATGGCGGTGGCCTCGGCGGCGATGGCGGTGGCGGTGGCCTTAGAGGCCTCGGCGGCAATGGCGATGGTGACGGTGGCCTCGGGCGGCGACTGCGGTGACTTCGGTGGCCTTGGCGGCGATGGCTAGGCCTGTAAACGAACCGAACGTTCATGAACCGTTCGTGAATTTGTTCGGCGGGAAGTTCGTTTATGTTCGTTCGTTTAATAAATGAACGAACATGAACAAGATTTTACGTTCGTTTAAATAAACGAACGAACACGAACAACGTCCTCGTTCGTTCAATTATGTTCGTGAACGTTCGATTATGTTCGTTCGTTTATGTTCGTGAACCGTTCGTTCGTTTACGTTCGTGAACTGTTCGTTTATTTATATTAGTATATATAATTATTTATAAACTGTATATTTTTTATTAAGTGATTTAATTATTTAACTATGTTATAAGTAAAGTTAAAATAAATAGCACACAACCTCTTCTCGACTACAACCCTAGCTTCTAACCCCATTTTCCAACTTTAGTGTCTACAACTCAACTCTCTCCTCTCACGTTCATAGCCTCTTCCTCTCACGTTCACAGCCTCTGTCTCTCGACTCGACGACTGCAACTCTCCTCTCACGTTCACTAAAAATCACTAGCAACATTTCCTTCGTTTATGTTTGTTTGTGTTCGTTTACGTTCGTGAACCGTTCGTTTAAGAGTTTAATGAACGAACACGAACATCCTCATGTGCTAAACGAACGAACACGAACACGATTTTTCGATCGGTTAAGCGTTCGTGTTCGTGTTCGTGTTCGTTTAAACTTAAACAAACGAACATGAACAAGCTCCGTTCGTGTTCGTTCGGTTTGTTTACAGGCCTAGCGATGGCGATGGCCTTGGGGGCCTCGACGGTGGTGGCGGTGGCCTCGGCGGCGACGGCGGTGGCCTTGGCGGTGATGGCGGTGGCCTTGGAGGCCTCGGCAGTGATGGCGATGGTGGCGGTGGCCTCGGCGGCGACGACGGCAGCGGCGATGGTGGTGCTGGTGGCGGCGGCGGTGGGGCGGTGGTGAGAGGGTGGTCGCGGCGGCGGTGGTTGAGGCGGCGATGGCGGCGACGAGAAGGGGACGACGGTAGCGTGACGACGGCGGTGGCGGCGAGCGGCAATGGCGGTGGGCGGCGGTGGCGGCGGTGGCGATGGCCCGAAGACGAGAAGGGGACGGCAATTGAAAATGGAAATGGAAAATGAAAATGAGAATTGGAAAACTATAAAAAGTAGTTTTCTAATTCAAGTGTAAATTTTGAAAATGAAAATTTTGTTTTCATGGAAAAAAATTTCTAAATTGAATCAACTAAACAAGTTTTCTAAATTTTCATTTTTCATGGAAAATTTTTCTAGAAAATAGGAAATTTTTCCACAACTAAACATACCCTAAGTATATCAAGTAAAACATAGATATGCTTTGAATTACATAAAATTCTAAACATAATTAATTTTGTTTTAAAATTTTATAAAGATGATTTAAAAATAACATTCAATAGAAAGATAATCAGGGAAGACCTAATTGCATGAACAAAACACAAGCTTCCATTGACAGAATCAATTTATATTTACTATATAAGTTTTCTTACACACATCAGCATCTTTTATTTTTTATAACTTTTCAAGTATCTCGCAAAAGATGTGCTAAATAAACTACAACCAAAGTCTTGAAAATCCGATGTTTAATTTGGCATACTTGTGTGAATTAATTAGTAACGAGATTAATTGGTACCCAAGAAGAAAGAAGAAATAAAAGAGAAATATTAAACATATCTTTAACATCAAATACTTGGATTAACATATCATATAATTCCTTACATTTTGTAAATGACTTATGGAATGAGACATGTAAGAGCATCAAATGATTTTTTAAGATCCTTAGAAAATGACTTGGAAACTAAAATCATAATGTGTGGTTCTCTTTTCGCTTAGTTCAATTGATTTATTTATCATCTAATCCATCTTAACTGAATCATAATTACATCAAAAGTCGATTGATGACACTAGGGGTTGTTTGATAGTTACTGAATGGCTTAATCAACGATGATTAAGTGGTAAGAATGATTAAGAGACTCTCATACTATAGTCCAAAATGTAATATGTATTGTTTAATAATTGTTTAATATCATATATTCTGATATCAGTCGTGACTTACGAAATTTTACCCAAACACTAGCTATTTAATTGTTTGCAACTTCTAAAAATATTTGATTGAACACAATGAAGTTTAAAACAAGACATTGGAGCTCAAAAGTTGACCTTCAAAAATATGTCAAAAACTACGACACTTGAAAAAACTTATGATCGAAAAAATATAGAGAATCACTTGTATGTCAAGATGACATGAATTGAAAGAATAATCATAATCTCAAAGAAAAAACCATTGAATATACCAAAAGTTTGTGTGGTGTGGTAGCAAATTGAGGAATCAAAGTTATCCCTTGGACTAAAGCACACACTTGTGCTATACCAAAACAATCCTTTTATCTATAGTAAAGTATTGAGTATATTATTAGTACTTCATTAATCTATTATATTTTATATTGTACATACACCACCTGCCGTGAAAAAAATACACAACTTTCATCCTAATATTAATACGGATATATAAAGAGAAAGTTGGTAAAAACTTGTTCTTAAAAGCTAGCTATAGATATAACTATTAACACAAATCCAAAAAATTCAATTAAATATTAACTAGTTCGTGAGTATGCTCGAAAGCCGATCATTGGTTAGGGTGTTAATGTGTGTTAGAGATAGTTGAAGGTACTAACTTAATAACCGGTATCAATTACAATTAATTTGTATTGGAAGTTGTATACCACAGTAGTATCATGGTATTGAAAGTCGTATACCATCATAGCATCATGATACTGACTTATTTAGTTATTTATAAGTTTTTGAAAAAAATTAATTGAATTTTTCCTTACAATCAAAATCTTTAAAAATAACATGTATTACCTAAATTTTGAAAATACCACTTCAAATTTTGAACATAATTATAAGTTGGTTGGTAAGTTGGCTTGAAAACCCATCGTTTATTTCTAGTTAAGATACTGATGGTATTTATTTAATCAAAAAGCAGTGTCAAGATCAAAGTGTTCTCGGTTAACATTGATTTCCACTTGTATATTATCAACTGAAACCGATTTTGGAAGCAACCACAAAACTTGAGGGTGTTTTCTGTAAATAACCCAAAATGTACTCCTATGAAACTATAAAAGCATCTCCATTCCCCACCAGAAATTTTCCCATGCAACGGTGTCTAGCTGTTTACGGTACACACGCATCGTACGACGCCATTGTTATCACCTTCCCTCAGCTGAATTAGTTATTAGGTACCTTGCCAAATCTTCACCAAAAACCTACAAAAACCTGTGTAGAGAAGGTGTCTTTTGCAGTTGTTTTAAGCTTAATTTGACCTCCTTCGATTTATCGAATTCGGCTCTCAAATCGCAAAAAAAATGGCGGATAATTCTTCGGCAAGGATCGTGTTCTTACATGGCGATCTATATCTCAAAATCATCGAAGCTCGAAACCTACCGAACATGGACGTAGTCACCGGCCACATCCTCCGTTGCGTCAACTTCGATAACTGTCCGGAAGACAAACCTCCGCCTGGAGCGGACGGCCTGAAACTGCGTCCCGGCGGCCGGAAGATCATCGCGAGCGATCCTTACGTCAAGGTATTGTTGGAAAACTGTGAGGTCGAAAGTTTTACTTCCATCCCACATAGGTACAAAAATATAAGTTTAAAGGACTATATAAAATGGGCCAATGATTTTTAATTAGTTTCGCATCTTTATTTAATCAACAAAGTGGTTGAAATTTTATTATGTAAATTAAATAAAGGTCCGAAACTTTTAAGTTTCCGGTTAATTTATTTACCGACTAAAAGTAAAAACTATCGACAGGTATCGGTCCCCCAGGCCGCGGTCGCACGTACGCGTGTGTTGAAGAACTCCAGGAATCCGTGGTGGGACGAACGGTTCAAAATTCCATTAGCTCACAAACTCGCTCACCTGGAGTTCGAAGTGAAAGACGATGACATCTTCGGAGCCGATCTATTGGGGACCGTCAACATACCGGCGCAGGATATCGCAAAAGGAAACGTGATCTCCGACTGGTTTCCTCTGAAGAATTCACGCAACGACGCTGCGCTGAGGCTAGAGATGAAGTTTATACCGTGTGAACAAAATCCAATCTACCGGTACGGCATTGCTGGCGATCCGGATCAAAGAGGCGTTCGTGACACGTATTTTCCGGTGCGGAAAGGTTCGCAGGTGAAGTTATACCAGGATGCTCACATCGGGCCGGGATCTAAGATGCCCGAGATTGAATTGGATGGAGGTAAGGTTTTCGAGCACAATTCGTGCTGGGAAGATATATGTGAAGCTGTATCATCGGCTCATCATATGATCTACATCGTCGGATGGTCCGTTTTCATAAGATTAAACTGATTCGAGAACCGAATCGGGAATTGCCGAGGGGAGGGGATTTGACACTTGGTGAATTGCTGAAATATAAATCTGAAGAAGGGGTTAGGGTTTTGTTGTTGGTTTGGGATGATAAGACCTCCCACAGTAAGCTCTTTGTCAACACGGTGAGATTTCAAAATTTGACTTATAATTTAGCTTTCTGATTTCTGAATGCTTGTGTTTGGCAAATATAAGCTGGTTTATAATCTAGCTTATGATCTATTATGTGTTTGGATGGACTATAAGCTAGTTCATTGAAACACTAGTTGGGTTGTGTTTGGCAGAAATAAGCTAGCTTATAAGCTAGACGGATCATAAACTAGCTTATAAGTTATCTTATTGAAACACCAGATGGAGTAGCCTTTTAGGAGCTTTTTCTAATTATACCCTTATTAATATTAATTAGAGTAAATTACATATTTGGTCCTTGTGGTTTACATTTTATTGCACTATTAGTCTCTATTTTAAAATAATTATGGAAATGGTCCTTGTGGTTCACACTATATTACACTATTGGTCCCTGTGTTTTATACTATATTACACTATTAGTCCATAACCCTGTTGGCAAAATTAGGGACCAACAGTGCAATATAATGTAAACCACAGGGAGCAATAGTGCAATAAAGTGTAAACCACAAGAACTAAATATGTAATTTACCCTATTAATTATTATACTCCAAGATACCCTTTTTTGATTATTTTACTTACTCACATAAGCTAGTTTTTGCTAGACATAATTTATTGATAAGCATGTAAACTACTAGCTAGCTTATTAGTCGACAACTGGCTTATCAGCTAGCTTGCCAAACACATGAGCTTTTTCCAATTATACCCTTATTAATATTAATTATTATTCCCCAATATATCCTTTTTGGTCATTTACACACCCATAAGCTAATTTTTACCAAACATAATTTATTCATAAGCTAGTTTATCAGCTACTAGCTAGTTTATAATTAGTCAACGGCTAGCTTATCAGCTACCAAATGCAGCCTAAATTAATATGATTTTGATTTCCTACACATTTGACTTAAACTAATACCTAGTTTCAATGGGTAACTGATGCAGGCAGGGGTAATGCAAACTCATGATGAAGAGACCAGGAAGTTTTTCAAGCATTCATCTGTGCAATGTGTGCTTTCACCTCGTTATGGAAGCAGTAAGCTTGGCATTTTCAAACAACAGGTAATTAAGCTGTCTGATTCAGTTTATGCATTTATTTTCATCTACTCTTTACATGTTGTTTTTATGTTGATGTTAGATCGATGAATCCAACGAATCTTTTTGAGACCCGTTAAGACCCGCTATCTTTGTGCACCTCTGATTCAAACATATACGAAAGAAAATTAATGACATCATCTAGCTAATGTGGGACTATCACGATACATCTGCGAAAATTTATTACCGCATAATTGATGAATTTGGTGGTACATATACATTGGAGAAGAACAACAAACATTCTAGCCATGTAACAATAATCATTTTCTTACAATATGGTTGGATTCACATTCACATTCACATTCACAAGCCATAGTCTTGTTTTTATAGTCCAAATCAAGCATCATGTGTTGATGCCTTGGGGTTGCTAGGTTTCAGAATCCCATAAAAGACAAACCCATGTTGTGCAAATTTATCTCCTTACATATATGTTCTTCATCTTATTCCATGTATCAGGTTGTTGGAGGTGCTTTTACACACCATCAGAAATGTGTACTTGTGGACACTCAGGCATACGGTAATCATAGAAAGATTACCGCTTTTATAGGCGGTCTCGATCTCTGTGACGGACGATATGACACACCTGAGCATCGGTTATTTCACGATCTCGACACTGTATTTAAGGATGACTTTCACCAACCTACATTCCCCGTGAGTGCCTATTTAAGAGCAATATTGTGTGATTTAGTTAATTAAAAAGTGTAATTAATTAAATATACATTTTTATAAAGGTTAAGTTTCTAAAAATATATCTAAGTTGTCACATTTGTTATTGCACGTGCTGAACATAAAAATCTACCATTTAGCGTACCGACTTCTAAAACTTACCATATAATGTACAAATTTACCTTTTTATCTAGTAGCCAGTGTTTTTAATGGTTTTGGAGTTGGGTTTTTCATGAATTTGAAAACCTAGTAAGGAATTTCTGTTTTATCAAATTTAGTTCAAACCCATTACAAATACCAGCTACTGGATGAAAAGGTAAATGTGAACATTATTTGGTAGGTTTTTGAACTCTGGTATACTAAACGGTAGATTTTTAAGTTCAGTACATACAATAACAAAAATGTGACAATTAACTTGGATACATGTTCAGAAACTAACCCCTTTTTTATAATGGACATTGAGGGAGTTCCTATTATCCAAATTAGGTTGGAACCAGGGCCCCAAGGCAGCCATGGCATGACTTGCATTGCAGGATTGATGGTCCTGCTGCATATGATGTCCTTCTAAACTTTGAGCAAAGATGGCGAAAAGCTACAAGATGGCGAGAATTCGCATTGATCGCCAAAAGAATGGCTCACTATAAAGATGATGCGTTGTTAAAGATCGACAGAATCTCATGGATCGATAGTCCTACCAATCCTGATCCACATATCGGAAATTACACGGTCGTTCCTGAAGATGATACATTATTGCATGTGACCAACGAAGACGATCCTGATAACTGGCATGTCCAGGTTATATATATAGAACCCTCATAAAACATAAAAGGAGCATCTTTCCCTATACGGCTTGCGTAAACCTCACGGGTTTTTCTTACTCTGCAGATTTTCCGCTCTATTGATTCTGGATCTTTAAAAGGGTTCCCCAAAACCGTGGATATTGCCGAGGCACAGGTTAATAACTGAAGCTTAAGGGGGCGTTTAGTTTGCATAATAGAATTTGATGGAATTGGAATCCATAGAAAGAATTTGTCTTTTTAAGGAATTGGAATGGAATTTGACCACACGCTTGGTTAGTGGGAATTTCCGTCACTTAAGCCATAGGAACGATGAATTCCCTAAATTGTGGAATTCAAAGGATTTCATTAAGTTCATTGTACCAACCAAACATCAGTAAAGAATTTGGTCAAAGGAATTTGCCGTTCCAATTCCATCGAATTCCTTTAAATTCGGCTAACCAAACGACCCGTACGTGTCTTTAGGATATGCAAATGCTTTGTTGACATTCGGTTTTGTGCAGAATCTTATCACAGCAAAGAGTATGGTTATCGATAAAAGCATTCAAACAGCATACATCCAAGCAATCAGATCAGCTCAACATTTCATTTACATCGAAAACCAATATTTCATCGGATCATCATACGCATGGTCATACGAAAACGCGGGTAATTTTTTTGGCAGTATGTTATGTTTTTTTTATTATTTCCTTCATAAGTTTGAAGTGCATGTTTGTCCCCCTCAATGTAGAGCAGTTAATTTTCAAATCTTTTTAATGTGCATTTGATAAACATGTTTCTGATGCTAGTGCTTGCTATCTTGACAACTTTTAGGAGCTGATAACTTAATCCCAATGGAGTTGGCTCAAAAAATAGCAAGCAAGATTAGGAGCAAGGAGAGGTTTGCAGTTTATGTTGTCATACCGATGTGGCCGGAGGGTGTCCCAACTTCCGCTACCGTGCAAGAAATTCTCTATTGGCAGGTATTTTTTTTTTTGAAACATTTCCATAAAAGATCTCTTGCTTTCTGAGGTAGTGAAAAAAACATTCCTCAAAACTATAGAATTTGGCTAAAAACACATCAAACGATTGTGCAAGTCTTTAATCTACCTTAAAGGTGCCCCAACCTAGACCAAGAAAAAATCTTAGATTCGTCATTGGGCTTATACAAAAGTATTATAATTAGAAGATGCATTTATCCAACTTCCAAATGTTCTAATCAAACAGAGCCAGACAATGGAAATGATGTACGGTTTTGTTGCACAAGCGATCAAGTCCATGCAGCTAAACGCACACCCTCAAGACTATCTAAATTTCTACTGCCTTGGCAAACGGGAAGACGTACCCTTTAGAATGAATCAATCCTCTGCAGACGATAAGGTATTTCCCCCTTTCTACAACAAATCTTCTTGAATTTCTACCACAATCTAAATGCACGCCCGTCTACAAGTTCACTGAAATTTGATAACGGGTTGCTTCTATAGGTCTCAGATTCGCAAAAGTTCAAGAGGTTCATGATTTATGTCCATGCTAAAGGAATGATTGTGGATGATGAGTACGTAATTGTGGGATCTGCCAACATAAACCAACGATCTTTGGCTGGTTCAAAGGACACGGAAATAGCCATGGGTTCGTACCAACCCCATCACACTTGGGCTGCAAGGAAGCGACACCCGCATGGACAGGTTTAACAACTGCATTACTTAAAAATGCATGCTAGAAACCTTAAGCCACGTGACATTAGACCGCTAAAATAAAGAGGTTCATAAGTTATAGATGTCACAAACAAACTCTAACAAAGAAGTAAGTCGTAAATTTGAGGATGGTTGGTGGAGTCCCACATCGACCAGGCTTGGTATCAAAGCCACGGTCTAGACATTCTCACATGGTATCCAAGCCAAAGTCTATCATCTAGGACATCTTTGCGTCTAGCGTCCATTGGAGCAGGCAAGTTAGAGTCCCAAATCAGCTAGACCTAGACTCTTTAAGAGGGTAACATGGGAATTCCATATTATCTGACAGGGAGAAAAATTGTATGACAAGTTGAGTTAACAGTGAGAAACGTGAGCAATGGGTCTGAATGCTTGATATCTTTTAATCCCACGGCCTCCCATGAATTATGCTTTAGAAGGGAATTGATCAAGTGCATCTTATCTCGGTGCATCAATTTCTCATCCAATGGTTGATAACCACTTCTCACGACAACCTCAACTTCTCAATGGAACCCGCCACTATCTGATAATATACAACCTCAACTTCTCAACTTCCACGTATTCTAACAATACTAATATCATTATCACATGGGGATGTTTTTCAGGTCTATGGCTACAGAATGTCGTTATGGGCCGAGCATCTGGGGGCACTAGAAAAGGCCTACAAGGAGCCAGAAACTCTCGAATGTGTGAATAGAGTTAACGAGATAGCGAAAGATAACTGGACACGATACACATCTGACAGATTCCAAACATTGCAAGGTCATCTTCTAAGGTACCCGTTACAAGTGGATCCAAATGGGAATGTGAGTTCCTTGCCGGGCTATGAGAATTTCCCAGACCTTGGAGGTAAAGTAATCGGAGTCCATTCACCCACTCTACCCGACATTTTAACCACCTGATTTCCCACCCATTCATTGTATTCACATGTGAATCTTCACAATAACAAATAAAAACGCACTAAGTTTATAGGTATAGGGATGTGAGAATACTCGAAAGGGTTATTTGTTCGAGTCGTGGAGATGGTGTGCTCCATTTCCCACAACCTTAGTGAATCAGATCATGGTTGCCCCAGTGTGTTGTAAATTTGTGAAGATAGCAGATATCTTGAGTAAATATTTGTGAATGATTCATAATAAACAAGTTATTCATTTTGAGTTTTATGCATTTTGAGAGGGTAGATCACCAATTGATCTGGTGGATGTAAGATCTTGATTATGTTAAAAAGTTCAAGAACAAAGTGGACTAACTTGAGACATTAAATTTAATACACCAACCAAAGAATTCAAAAATGACCAGAAACAAGAAAATGGAACAACAGTTGCAAAAAGAACACAATAAACTAGTAGTTTGTTTAAACAATTATGTTGTGTGCCAGAAGGTTCAATTTCTTTTATGCTAAGATTTCGTCTCAGAATTAAGCTATCTATGTATCCACGGAATGCTAACTATTTAAGAGAATGCGAAAACGACCAAATCACGTGCAAAATAGCTTGTTATAACTATGCGAATGTTTTATAACTAACTTACCTACCAGATATCTGAATTATCATATACAAAACACAGAAAACCGAAGCACCCATGATCTAAGGGCCCGTTTGGTTTGACAAATATTTATGAGAGATTGAGACTTCTTGAAAGAATTTGGAATCTCTGGTGCGTAGAATTTGAAATGAAATTTAACTCTTTTCGTAAATATTGTTTAGTTTTGTTAATAATTTATTTGTTTTAGTAAGACGTGGAGGCGATGGAAAGATTACGGCAGATTTAATGGAGGCAAGATATAGATGTGATCTTCGTAGAATTTAGATTTGAAACGACAACCATCTCCAACGGATTTCTAAATCCATCCGTTGTCAGATTTCAAATCTCAACTTTCCTTCAAACCTAACACAGGATTCGAATGGAGCCCAAATCCAAATCCTACAAACCAAACGAGCCCTAAGAGAGCGTAGAACCTACACGTATGATAAGGTAATCAATTCTCCCAAAATCCTCAAAACCCATTATGATATGCAATCATCAACTATCACTCCAAGATCTCAATTTCCAACTTCCTTCACCATTATCAACCAAAACACCCTCAAATTTTCACAAACAAAACCTCTTTCATACAATCCATAACGCTTAACAATAACCAAAATGCGATCGATCGTGTTTTTCTTTAAGAGTGTCCTAGACTATACCCGGAGTAATCTGGCAAATTACAACTATAAGACATCAACCCTAATAAACTCGGTGTCCACAATTGTTGTGGACGCCTAAAATTGAACCCTGAACAAATGGAATATTCCACTACACACCCTCGGTCTCAACCACTACGCGTAACTGATTTAAAGCTAACCTTCTTGCATATATCTTTTCAGCCAACCTTTCCGCCACTTCCACCTTCCCATAAGTCCTACACGCCGCCAACAACGCGCTCCACAACACCCCATCGGGGGCGGCATCCATCTCTTCCACCATCGCCCCCGCCTCCTCCAACCTCCCCGCCCTACCCAACATATCAACCATACAAGTACAATGCTCCAACCCCACCTTCAACCCAAACCCTTCCATCATCCCCAAATACTCCTTCCCCTTTTCCACCAACCCGCCATGGCTGCACGCCGCAAGAACCGCCGTAAACACCGGCCCATCCGGCTCCAACCCATCAAACACCATCCTCTCAAACAACCCAAACACCTCCTCACACCTCCCAAACAACCCATACCCACCCATCATAGCACAAAAACTCACCACATTTCTCTCCGACATTTCATCGAACACCTTCCGTGCACTCCCCAAATCCCCACACTTCCCATACATCGTCACCAAAGAATTCAAATTAACAACATCCGAATCAAACCCATTTGAGAAAACAAGAGCATGGACCGTTTTCCCAAGGTGTAGGTCCGGAACTCCGGCGCAGGACTTGAGCACCGGCGGGAGGGTGTGGCGGTCCAGGGGCTTTCCGGCGCGGACCATGCGGCGGAAGAGGAGGAGGGAGTCGGAGAAGCGGGTGGCGGAGGAGAAGGAACGGATGAGGGAGTTGTAGAGGAAGGTGGACTGGCGGTTGGTGACGGAGAAGATGACGGATGCTTCGTGGAATTGGGAACAGACGGAGTAGGATGAGACGAGCTTTGCACGGATGAAATCGTGGTGGGAGATTCCGGAGGTTATGATTTGGGCGTGTAGGGTTTTGAGTTTTGGTAGGTTTCTGGTGGAAGAAGATGAGTCGAGGAGGGTGGAGAAGAAGGGTATGATGCCGTGAGGTTTGTGCATGGTGGTTATGGCGGACTCCGGTGACCACCTACGGATTCGGATACAAATTCATATTCATAAGCGGTTTATTTTGGGTTTGGAAAATAAGCAAAAGGAAGTAAAATAAGTTTGTTTTTTAAGTTACACCCTCTACTCGAGTTTTTTTAGAGGATGGAAAGGAAATGATTTTTAAGGAAAGTAACAAAAGTGTGTTATCGAGTTTTTTTAAAGGAAAAAAAAAAAGAAAGGAATTGGAGGGACACGTGTGTTCTCGAGTTTTTTAAAGGAAGGAAAGGAAAGGATTAGGAGGATAACTCTTTTTTTTTTCTCTTGAAAGTTATCCTTCTCTTTCCTTCCAAAAGTGAGATGATTTGGAAGGATAACTCTCCCCCTCACTTTCTTTTCCTTTCTTCTACTTCCCTTTCTCTCCCTTAAATTTTAAACTCGAGAACAAGGCGAGTATCAGTATCTCCATCACCTATATTAAAATAGAGATTTACAATGATTTTATGTAAAATTTTGATTAAGCGGCTATATGTTATAGTGTATGTGGGAGATGCTCATAGAAAAAGTATATTATTAAGGGCTTCTTCTTGCCGGTTTGTATCGTTATAAGCATTTCTTTTTTCCCCTCATCCAAATACTAAAAACTTTTTAATATCGGTAGTAGACCACAGTATCGGTGAATCCAAACACTAAAAACTTTTTAATATCGGTAGTAGACCACAGTAAGTTAACAAGCTCTTTAAATAAGCAATCCTAACCACCCTCCCTGAATCGGTGAATCCTTGTGATGTCGTTCCAGTCAGTAATGATATACGAAATTTGATAGGAACAGGAAAACAATAAGGCAACGTTTGATGCGCAGAACGGAATATGATAGATTTGGAATCCAACATAAAAATTTGACTTTGAAAGGAATTTGATGGAATTTGACTGTGTGTTTGATTGGTAAAAAGGAATTCAATTCCGTCACTTAAGTCAATAAATGATGAAATCCTTAAATTATGGAATCCATGATTCCGTCAACTTTATTACACGACCCAAAAATCACTAAGGAATTTAAAAAAGAAATTTGTCATTTCAATTCATCAATTTAAAATTTAAAAAGATTTTATGTGCCCGTTTCAAAAAGATTTTATGATTTAAACAAAAAGGTCAAAATTTAAATCTAAATAAAAATTACATTTCGATCATCAGATTCTTTGTTTTAATAACTTTTGAACATAATTGTTTATAAGACGAAAAAGAATAACAAAATAGTTAAGCACAAGAGTTATGTGAGAAACCCACAAAAATTGTGATCAGGCTTTGTCACGACCATAACTTTAATTATATCAAATTGCCAAAAAAAATATAGTCTAAGCAAAACCTACATGAACCTTTCCAAAAAAAAAAGTTATGTCAAAAATAGAAAACCAACCTCATAAACTAAAAGAAAACGACTCAAACCCAAAGCAAGCAGAAACAAAAAATCACTTAGAAGGAGTTGGTTTGCAGAATAACGAAGAAATTTGACCATGCGTTCGATTGGTAGAAATTCAATTCATTTACTTAAGCCAAGCAATGATGAATTTCTTCGTCTAAGCCAAGAAATGATGAATTCCTTGGACTTGAAATTCAATGGTATTCAAAGGATTTGATCAAGTTCATTTTACGAACCAAACATCATTAAGAAATTTAGTAAAAAAAACTTGTTATTTGAATTCAATAAAGCTCCTAAGACCGTTTTAATATCCATCAACAAAATAGGAGTTAGACTTCAAAAGGCGATCAAGAAAAGCGTTCTCACTCTTGACTTCTGATGTTTTTCCGAATCAAATATAAGTGAAGCATGTTTTTCTTGATTTACATTTTAATTATTTATTTAAAATTGTTCATTCTTGCAAATCACGATAGATTTGGTAAGCATTATAAAAACAAAAAATAGTTAAACTACATTTCATGTAGTTAATTATTCAAAGAAACAATAACTTCGCTTATATCATGTATGTAATCAAAATTGTACTTATATTTTGTATATCGTATTATTTATGAAATCATATATCATAACCTCATTGAAACAACAAAGAAGTGTTAGCCTAGTGGTAAGGCTTGGGCACTACATAGTGATGAACCCGAGTTCGAGTCCTGGGGGACGCATTCCGGAGGTACAGGGGCTTCAACCCCGGGCTGCATGCTTTAGCAGTCGGGCTTCGACCCAAAATTGCCAAGGATTAGTCTGGGCCCAATATGGTCTGGGATACCTCTTCCAAAAAAAAAACCTCATTGAAACGGAATCAATCCTCTTAATTTGAATATTTAAATAACAACCACATGTAAAGATAACCCAACTGACAAATAAATGGATGTTACCACACTCAAATATAAGACAAGTACTTTGCCAATCTAGCCTTAGCCATCAAGTGGGGAAAAAAAACAACCCCTCACATTGGTGTCTTGGAGGTGGCTTCCTAAAATGGGTTGAAATTTCCCTAATTCAACTTTTTGCCCAAAAAATGGTCGGCCATACCGCACAATTTTTGGAACCAATTAGACCATGAAATTAGCGATAGGTCGTTAGTTGTGGCTTCCTGGAGCATGTTTTGGGTAGTATGACCAACTCTAGTGGGTACCTTTTCGGTCGTACAAACCCTTAATCCAATTTTACATCGAGATCAGCTCCTTTTGTCAAACCTATGGCGACATCCACTTCTTGAGTGAGCTTGAAATGATGGCCTTTATGAAACAAACCCACAATCTTTGCAGTACAAGTACGGAAGTACCCCCAATGGATTTACAAGGCTGTAGCTAGTCTTATAGATACACAAAACAGCCCAAGACTAAAGCCCAGCCCAAATAAGCACATGCCTATTGAGCCTAAAGTACAGTCCAGGTCGAGCCTCAAAGCCCGATCAAATCAAAATCTTGGAGGCAAGCATGAGCCTGAGTCTAGGCCTGGCCAAAAAAAGCCCGATATGAAAACGCCAAGTCAGGTCACAAAAAACCGAAAAGAATCAGCCCAATCAGGACCCCTCTTTAACCCCAAATCCCGGCCTGGCCCGGGTTTTGTGCATCCTAGCCGTAGCATAAGAATTCACGCAACCGATTAGGGACACCAAATGGACAAGTCGTAAACGACACTAAAAGATTCAGTAGTCACTCTCTGCGATTGCTACTCAACAAGTAGTTCAAAAGGATATTATCCCCAATGCTAGGTCGGTGGGCTATATACTATGCTTGTTCCGTTTGGTCAACTAAAATTTCCCTCCAAAATTAAAACAGAACCATGTTAATAAACAAGCAAACATAAAACCAGCAAAGAGAACTCTTAACAAACCATAAGACTAAATGTCAGCAACATATAGATAGTTCACAAGCGGTTAAACATAAACATTAACATCTGCCAAATTCGCCATCTGATAACAGAAAAACAAACATCTGCCAGACTCACAGTTAGACGACATACAATTCAATCAGCAACAGCCCGAGAAAAAACTTACCTAGCGACGACCATAGTGCCTTTCAGGACTCCTGTAAGGAGAATATGGAGGAGGAGACCTTGTTCGCTCCCGCCTCGATCTGCCACCGTAATACGGTGAGCGCCTAGGAGAGTAATCACGACCGCCGCCTCTATATGGCGGTGGTGACCTCCTTGGCGGAGGAGAGTAATCACGACCACCTCTATATGGTGGTGGCGACCTCCTAGGCGGAGGAGAGTAATCGCGACCACCTCTATACGGCGGCGGTGGTGACCGCCGTGGAGACCTCCGGTATCCATAGTCATCATGCCCAGACCCACCGCGATGCCTCCCTCTATCACCACGATAACCTAAACACGACCACCAAATTTCGTTCATCCGACACCATATGACAAACTTTAGGATATAAAAAAGAAACAAAAAACAAAGAACAGTTACCGGTGTCCCGAGTGTTTTTCAGGCCTAGATAATGACCAGGTGTGGGTGTCCTTGGGCGTTTCCTTCGCGACTGAAATAAACCAAATAAACAACTTCAAGTAAACGTTCTTTCAACAACCAAGTGGCTTAAATATAACCACAAGGGTCTCATCTGCCCAAGGTTCATTTAACATCAATATTATGAGCATGCATATTTAGTGAGAGATGGAAAAATAAAAAAGCAATAATCATCAAAAGCTCCTCCACCCATATGAAGAAGGAAAATGAGAAACGTGACCCAATGTCCGTAGAAAAAAAGGGAAAAAAATAAATAGAAAATGCATGTGGCGAGTACCCATGAGCCTCGGGTAAACGATACCAATAAAGCCTGGTTTGATGTTGTTAATGACCGTCGATTAGTTGACAGTTGAATAAATTTGCTGTTGATAATGACCGTTGATTAGTTGATAGTTGAATGTATGCCGAGATGGTATATAGAGTTGAGCAATAAGCTTGGTATGTTTAGTTGATCAGATGCATGTGAAATGATGCGGTTTTAGCTGGCCATTGATCAAGCTGTTTAAGAGTTGCATTGATGAAATCATCAACTTTGATTGCTGCCAACATAACTGATGCAATATAGCCAGTAAACCTTGAAGTTAAGAAGAAAGAAAGTTTAAAACATCACTTCTATCCTAATGTAGTCGAGATAACTTACTCTCTCCACAGTTATCTGGCGATGTTCGAGAACCGACTGATTAAGATGTTTTATGCAGCGATTGGCATCCTCAAGAGTTTCCATGGTGATAAAAGCAAAGCCACGAGAGATGCGTGAACGAGGCTCCACAACAAGAAAACAGTTAGCCACCTAAAACGGAGAGAAATCATTATTAGTCAATGAAGCAAAACATAAAGGATAATTATTGCAAAAGCATGATATACATTCAATTTTTGTGAATAGGTCATACAGGTTTCAAAAAGTGAACTTTTACACGGTAATTAAGGATTAAAATTTTGTTTTAGCAACTTTAAGAAACGCAACTCTGCCCTACAAGTCTACAAGGGCTAATGATCATGGAGATGATGTGTGTATTTACCATAGTAGTATAGCAAAATTTCCACATGGAAAATCTGTTTTACATAGATGTACGTCAAAAATTAAAACAAATAACCAACTTTGAACTCCCCACAAATCTGACTTAGGTTGCTCAACCAGAAACATACAGCAGCATAATGGTACATTTGGAATTATAGATGCCTTTCACATAGCCACTTAGGTAGGTCGGTCTCATGGTGTGTTACTGGGTACAGTCCACCAGCTTTTTGGTGTATCAATAATGCAGAGCAAGCCCTGTCTAAGATAAATATAGGCCTCTAACATGACGTTAAAGCTCAGATTTCATACTGTACATCAGCTACCAAAAACTTATCTCTTTCTAATTTTTCTATCACCAGATGTAGCAGATTCATTGAAACAAACAAACCTTTCCCTCCTTTGAAAAATGTTCTTCAAGCTGGTCCTGTGTAACACGTGTAGATAGGCCAGTGACATAAAGTGTATTTCCAGGATTTATAGCCTCTTCCCTGCCAAGGTTCAAAACAGACATTACACAACAAACAAACATGCATCATCATAGTGAAGCAAGTTCTCAACAAGTAAAAGACAAGGAGTCCTAAGGCAAAGCGAAAACACTACCTGCCACGACTTCTTGATCTTGATCTTGATCTTGATACAGGTCTACCTCTTGGCCTTGACCAGGATCTGGATCTAGATCGAGACCTGGACCTGGAAAGGGACCTGGATGGTGCTTCATACGGAGGAGAGCGTGAATACCTGAATACATTAATATCATATAAGGTAGAAACTAAAAGAACAAATAAGAAATGTTGTTTGCATTCAGTAATTTGAAAGCCACAACTCTCTAATCCACTTGGTACTTTCTTTCCTCTATTCCAAACTGTGAACTTCAATAATTATGTATTTATGTACCTAAACTTGCAAGCCTTTGCATGGATGGATGATTATATTAATATGTTATCTAGCAGATTCTGACAATAGACATGAACATACACCCCAACATCAACTACTTAAAGCAAGTAACAGAAAGCAGGGAAAACATTTGAACCCAGACCCCAACAAGATCACCAAACATATATATCCAAGAAAGATAATAGATTCGTTTCTACAACTATCTCCCTAAGCTCTTAAGTTATAGGCAGTGTTGCTTACACCGACCGCACATTCGATGTGTCAATATACCTACATTAAGCATTTTATAACTAAAAAGACATACACTGGTTGTTTTGTTAATACAGTACTGATTACTGACAATCGGCCACACCTATTTTCAATAAACAACACTATTTACCATCACAAATGATGACTCTCAAAATTTATTTTCAATAAACAACACTGTTCACTAATCATTCAAATAATGTAAAACAAGATGGTGTTCAAACTCTCATCAAGTTTTTTAAAAGCATCTATCCTCCAAAATCACTTAGTAAGTGTGGAATCTAGACATTTGCATCAAAACTTACAAAAAAATAGCATCCCCCTTCTATATCCATCTACGGTCACATGCAGCTCAAATTTAGTATTAAGCATCTAGCTCTCTTTCTTATATAATCATTCAATATGTATCATCCCTTCATATACCCACCATTTCCTTATTTTTTAACAAAAAAACTACAAATTCACCTCACAAAACCCTTCCCTACGTCAATCTACACAATGAACCAATAATCCAAACCAAATACTAACAAATAGAAAACCCTAGGGACAGAACGCACGCCAATAAGCAACAATCGAATGAAAAATGAAGCAAATCAAGTAAGATTTGGGATCTTAGGGTTTTTACCTTCGTCGAGGCGATTCAGCCTGCATATAATAAGATTTACACGAATTAAAATGTGCAAAATAAGCATATGAATGCATACATTTAGAGAAAACGAGTAATTAGAGCCATGGAAAGAGAAATCACTCACCATTTCGTTGCAGACAAGAACCCTAGATCGCGAAATTTTGATTTTTTTGAGCTTCTTCGAGGGTTTTTGCAGCAAAAACAACTTTAGACGCTATTTAAAAAAAGTTGACTGAAATGGGACAGGCGCTTACTTGTTTTACAAAAACATCCACTAACTTTAGTTAACTAACAATAAGACCCCTTTGTCTTGTATCACTTTAACATAGAAGCCATTTCTAAAATATTCTTTATTTCTTTTCTTTTTTTACGGCAATAAACGCACACACGCACCCGCGATATCCGGGCATCCAATTGGGCAGCACCAACTAATCCGCGGTGACCAGACGCAGTCCACATAGACTGGACCCGCTCAGGCACGGCTAAGCCCGACCTATGGCCGAGCCCGCATGCCCATAGATTGGCATGCCCGTTACCTGGACCCGAACCAACACGAAGGCTGGCCCAAAGTCTGAGTGTCGCCGAAGTGCTACTCCCATGGTTTGAACCTGAGACCAATGGATACCATTCACTAGCCCCAAGCCTTTTGTCATTGAGCCACACCTCTTTGATATTCTTTATTTCTTTTTACTTTAAACTTTTTTATACATTTGTAGGATAAAACAATCGAGGATTGGGTTCTAATGACCAATTGAGTTGATACTAAAACTGGTTATCAACTATTAAATGGATGTTAGGATATGATACATTCAGATAAAATACATTAACTAAATCCTTGTATCAAGTAGGGATCAACATGGTATTGTACCATTTTTTTTCTTTCAATATCATGTACCAACCAATTATAATTAGTATAAAAAAATTATAACGTGCGCCAACCATCTCTACTTAGTACCAACTTTTCCCGGTTGGTACAGTATTGTATCAACATCTCAAAAGTTAAAGTTACAATTAAATAAATAAATTAGCTCTCGAAGGTGTGCGACTCAACAAGACATGGATTCCGTTATGTTTATGAAGGGAAATACTTGGGCTATCAAGTGTGTACTTGTGTTGAGGACTTTGAGAGATAACACTAAGAAGTCAAGGGGTTTAAATTTTAATCCCAAAAGTCCTTAACTCCATATCGAAGGTTCATTAAAAGTTTAAAGCAACCATTAAATTAAACATATAAACAAGTACGTTACGGATACTATGTATATGATTTTCAATACCATGGTCCGTGTATTAATCAAATCTGTGAAGTTGGTATCATAGTACCAACCAATTTTATTGGTACAATTGATAACGAATTGATTGGTATAAATTTATAACCCTAATTTATCAACCACACAAGGTAAACTTTATATTAAAATTGATTAAAAGTTCAAATTCCCTTCTAACATCTTTGATGTTATTTCGACTTATTATATGATACTTTGCCTAGTGATCAAACATCTTGTACTTAACTTTTTAGTTTTCTAAAGTTAATCTTTTTATTATAAACCTTCAAACTAATTATATCTCCAAAAACTTATTGGACCTCAAAACCATAATATTTTCAACCACGAGGCTGTTGCATACCGATTAAGACCTGTGGGTAGGGTTGTAAACGAACCGAACATTTAGCAAACCGTTCAGTGGGAAGTTCATTTATGTTCGTTTATTTAATAAATGAATGAACATGAACATGAACAATTATTTTTGTTCGTTTAGCTAAATGAACGAACATGAACAATGGCATGAACGATGGTATTGTTCGTTCATTTATGTTCGTTTATGTTCGATTACGTTTGCTCATTTATGTTCACTTACGTTCATTTATATTCATTTAAATCTCTTTATACATATAAACATATTTATATAACATGATATTAATATTTTAATTCTTGTAGAGTTCTTTTTTTTATAAATCATCAAGTAAGTTAATTTTTTAGAATTCCTGGTTTATAGCTCATAAATTAATCCGGTTTTTCATGTTGTTATGTTTTTATTATGAATTTAACTATGGTTCATTTAAGTTCGTTTGTTTATGTTCATTTAAGTTCGTTCGTTTACATTCTTTTAGGTTTATTTAAGTTCGTTCGTTTACATTCTTTTATGTTCATTTAAGTTTGTTCGCTTATGTTTTTCGTTTACATTCTTTTATATTCATTTAACTTCGTTAGTTTGTTTGTTTATGTTCAAGTTCATTCGTTTGGGTTCGTTTATGTTCATTTAAGTTCGTTCGTTTATGTCCGCTTAAGTTCGTTCATTTATGTTCGTTTAACTCTTAATGAACGAACATGAACAAACAAAATTTCTTAATGAACGAACATAAACACACAAAAATTTGTTCGCTTGTTCGGTTAAGTTAAACGAACGAACATGAACAAGCCTTCGTTTGTATTCGTTCGGTTCGTTTACAGCCCTACCTGTGTCGGAAGTGGCTTGTTAATCCTTCTATCCCAAGTTCGAATCCTGACGTTTCCAGGTTGTGGCTACTGAATATTAACTCAATGTAGCATGTTCTAGCTGTCGATGAACTTTATCGAAATTAATGGGACAAAGCCTCGGATACCAAAAAAAAAAAAAAAAAAAAAAAAAAACTATTACTTTCATCTATTTTATTTGTGCTATTACTTTTATTTCGTGTGACGCTGAGATGAGATTTTCGTGAAACTAAAATGAGAAAAGTCAAAATAGCCCGGAGACTATCAACCACCGTTCAGCTGGAAGAAGAGCTTAGCTATGGCGACCTTCTTCAACCTCTCATCACCTCCATCTTCCAGGCTATTCTCCCATGGAAACCCTCATATCCATCATCATCATCATCCTCTTTCTTCCTCTTTCTCTTTTCCCTCCGTTACTCAACTCAAGGTACTCACCACTCTCTCTTTCTCTACATTCAGCTACTACGTGTTTGAGGTCTGAAATGGAACTAGAAGCTCATTTACTTCCAAATCTCAAACCTATATAGCTCAAATTCCATATCCAGACTCCATAAACTGGAGTTCTGAATCATATATCCTGTTAATACGTCTTTTAAGTTTTGATCTGATTAAAAAGTTTGTCTATTTTGGTTTGAAGAGTGATCGGGGATGGAGTGGTGGGAGATTAGTATCGATGCAAGTGAAGTGCCTGAATGATCCAGCTAGAGATGTTACGGAATCCGAACCTAGCTCGCTGTCTTCTGGTTCTTCCACTTCTACTGGCATTTCATCATACAGTTGGTGTGCAGGACTCGGAGGGTTAGGGTTTCTAGAAACAGGTTACTTGGCTTACTCAAAGCTTTCGGGTTCGGAAGCGTTTTGCCCCGTTGGAGGTGGTTCGTGTGGCGATATCCTCAACAGTAGTTATGCTGTGGTTTTTGGTACTCTCTTTGTCTGTCTACCTTATACTTTTACAGTTTACATTCATAGAAATAGGAAACTCATATTCTTTATATTATGTTTCTACGGAAATCTCACTACAGAACAAACTTTATAACAAATACTGTGAACTAAGAAACAGCTGGGCTTAGATTTCTAACTAGTTAAAGGAAATCTGCATCAGAACTTGAATTTGAGTAGTAGTTGGTTTATAGTCAGAAGTACAAATGTTACTTTATGTTAGTTGTCTAAAAATGCCGGTGGATCACTTGGTAGACTTGTGATGCTGGGAAGTAGAATCTTAGTTGCGATCGGAAGCGAAAAGGGATGGGACTTTCACAAACAAGTTGTTTCTACTTGGAAGATTAGAGTTGGGGTTTTCACTGCTATTGTGCATTTGTTGCATTGATTTGAATGGGAATTAGGACTCCCATGCCATGACCCAACATGTAGCATCCAATGTATTAGAGTTGTATTTTTCTTGGATGACAAAATGAAAAACTTTTGACAAAGTTATGTTTTTGAAAAGTATTAGGTAGAAAGATTATAATCAAATATAGAAATTGTACTTTTTGGGTCTGAGACCTCAACCCATTAGAGTCAACGTGTGTCTTGTGAACTGTGAAAACATTGAAAGTATGTTACAGTTTATAAGTTGTCTTCTGTTCTCCAAAATGTAATTGTTTGTCAAACATCATTTCTGTCTGGTTTTACACTTTCTATAAAACACAAATGCATAGGGAAGAAAGATCATTGTCAAACATCTTAAGTAATTTATCTTGGGTTTATAGTCCACGAAAGTTCATGTAACTATGAAAATATGTCATCTTGATAAAGCATATGTGCAAGTGCAAGGCTTTAAAAATCCAATTGTTTCAAGACTTTATGGAATCTTGATTAGAAAAGATGGAGAATTTGAAGTCCACTTCTATAGATTTTAAAAGGATTGATAGTTGCCTTCATGTGGTGATTGTTATTTAACTCTATTGGAATGTAATCTTTCGAATGTTGAGGAACTAACAAAGATCAAACGGGACAAGAAAGTAGTTTATGTATGTGTCTAAAAGGTAACTTCCTCTTACAAGTTACAATCTCATGGTTTAGTCATAAATGCTGTTGGGAAGTTTCATTTGTAAATCATACTGCCATTAATGGTTACATATGAGAAGTCCCTTGAAGGTGCCGGCAATAATACTTTGTAGGTTCTATATATAGAAAGGACACACTTCAAGTGCGGTTATATTTGACCATCATTCCAAGAAAATTTTGGTGTCAGTAATGCAATCTGATGTTGTTGGCTTCAAGTATGTGGCATGGCTCATTTTTGTTATGTTATTTTCTTTTAAATCACAAATTGTTGTATTAAGAAACTATGGGTGCATAGATATACTTATCAGCTCAAATTATGGGTGATTAATTTTACGAGAACTTTAAAAACAATTCTTCTGATTTGGCAGGTATCCCTCTTCCATTGATTGGAATGGTTGCATATGGCGTTGCAGCAGCCCTAGCACTAAAGTTGGCAGCAAAGGACGTCCCTTTTGGGATTGGTGAAAATAATGGCGGATTAATTTTACTTGGGACAACTACCTCGATGGCAACTGCAAGCGCATACTTTTTGTACATTTTAAGCACACAATTTCCAGGAGCTTCATGTTCTTACTGTCTAGCGTCAGCTCTGTTGTCATTCTCCTTGTTCTTCACAACTGCAAACGTACATTCTTACCTCTAATCAGATTATGGTTTTACATAAAGAGTAATTATTAATCGTATCATGTCAAGGCCCACCCAAGGGAATGAAGTGATTTCTTTTGTTTCTTATTATGTTTTATTGTCTTGTTGAAGTTTCTTACGAAAAAGGTTAATTATCAGGGTTACTAGTAACTTCACATCATTGTTCTTCTCGTTGTAGCTCTGAGGGTATTTTCATTTGATTATTTCTGCAGACTTTGGGGTGGCAAAAGATCCGAGAAGAAGTGGGTTTACAGTTATGCATAGCTGGTTTGGTTTTGGCTGCTTTAAGCAACGCCTATAGTGCTTCCCCTCTTCCCCCTGCACGGTAATTTCATGCTGATTTTGTTCGCTGATGGTAAATAATAGCGTCTAAATTCTTTTTCAATTTCTATCCTTATTGATCTTCTCTATCTCTCCCTGTTTAAGTGATGGAACAAAAGGTTTCTGTAGTTTTTCTTTAATCTTTATTTGCTATGCTGATTTAATATTTACCTTGTTCAGTTCTTGGAAAAGGGGAGGTAGGGTTTAAGTTGCACCATAAACAGAACATGTGAACAAATTTATATGTGCAGTCCTCCTTTTTCATGAATTTTCATACTCCATTAGTTTATCGTTTCGGATTTAATACACCAAAGGACCAAGTTTTCTTTGAGATTTATACGTACCGAGTTGTTGTCAATGTTCTGATTGATGTACCACATCACCTATATATATATATATATATTACAAGTTAAATAAGGCATGGCCTCTTCTTTTTCGATTTTCAATGACCAAACGCAGTCATTCTGACAAGTGAAATTCAACTGTGCTAATACATCAGGACCTTTCGTCTAACATAATCTCTACCCTCTTCTTTTCTTTCCTGTTTGTGTCTATGCAGCTTTGGGGATAAGTTCCTTCCGTACACTCCAACTGAGATCAAGGCACCATCGAGTCCTTTAGCTCTTAAACTTGCAGCACACCTGCGTTCTATTGGAGCTAAAATGTATGGAGCTTTCTGGTGTTCACACTGTTTAGAGCAGAAACAGGTACTTCCCAGTCCCTTGCTTCTGCATAAGCTGCACTTAAGTAAGTCCTTATTGGGTGCAGTCAACAAGTGTCTTTCTCTTTTAGGCTGTCAAGAATCAATTACACCTCACAATTTTATGAAATTCCTAGTAGAACATCTCAACATCCACATGTCTACATATATGGGTTATGGTCAAGAATTATGACTTTTAAATCATTTGGAGAAACCCTCAAAGTTGTCAAACAAGAAATACGACTTAAATCTGCCCTCTTATTTTCAAACATCAGCCATGGATGTTAGATTTCCATCAAATATGAAATTCTTTTTTAAATTTGTACATGATGATGTGTATTCTAGAAAGTCAAAGTGACCTTATTTATTAGAAAATTATGGTCTTTTTTTACCTATGACCATTTGATAGTTTCTTTTATCCAATGTATAACTTGTGTATTGATTATTAAAATTGATTTCTGGTGGCTGTTACTTGTGTAGATGTTTGGAAGTGAAGCAGCAAAGCTGTTGGACTACGTCGAATGCTTCCCAGATGGATACAAAACTGGAACCCCACTAGGCAAGGAATGTTCAAAGACTATAATAGAAGGTTTTCCAATGTGGGTGATCAATGGAAAGGTGCGTATGCTGACATTAACAATGCTCTATTAGTCCCGTATCTATAATTACACCTGTGTTTAAATTTTAAGTGTTTTGACTATCAATCAAATGTACCCTTCACAAGCAACAAATTAGATGGAATCTTGTGGTATTAATAATATTTTACGGCGATTAATTTTTTTTTCCAAAAATAAGGTTTGCTATTTTCATGGAGCATTCCAAAACATAAAGTGTTAGTCACTTAGAATTGGGTATGTAATGAATATTTTAAGCCTTTAGACAATAGACATTCACATGCTTTTGACGTCAATGTAAATATTAGACTTTTTTTTGGAAGGGTGTCTAGGCCAAAGCCTGACTAATCCCCGGCAATTTTGGGGGCTAAACATGGCCCCACTTAAATGTCCCAAGGCATGCGCATGGGAAGGCTCGAACTCGGTTAGGACGCTATGAACCCCCCGAGCGATAACCAATCCACCACAACACCCAAAGACTAAATATTAGACGTTCACACCCTCTTTTTGAAGTATATGATATTTATTATACAACAAATGCAACAAATAAACTCACACACACCAATGTCCAGGAAGATCAAAGGCCTTGATACCACTAGGCCAATGTACCAAGATAAATGCAATATTTGACCTGCCATATTGTAGTCAAAAATTGAAAGGACCCCTGAATAATGATGAACTACATAGGGACTAAGATTAATATTCTGAACTTCTGGTGAAAGGATGGTTCTGGATTGAAACTTGGTAAATATTGTAATGGTTATTATTGGATATCTCATGAAAGAACCGTTGCATTTATTTTGTGAATGGAGAAACTATTTTTTGCATGTTGAAAAGCTTTGTTAAATTCCATCTCTGAATCAATTGTTGCTTGTTTGCAGGTACTGAAAGGGTATCAAGAGTTCCCAGAACTGGCAAAAGCATCGGGATTTGAAGCCGGTGAATTCAGCCAAGAGTTAGCAGAACTCGCGAAACAATCAGCTGAGGCCAACATTCAACCATCATGAGTGTAGTAGAACTCTCTTCCACACACATGCATACATAGAATGTCCAAATGGTTTTGTTGGGTCGATACAGTCTTGTTGTATCCATCACAAAATGTAGGAAATTTATAGAACAAGATCTATTCTGTAACATCATCTAAGGGTCCTCATTATGGGCATTCTATGAAGCTTTTAGATCATCAAGTATAGGATAATAAATCTGTGATCTTAGTTGACAATTTTAAAGTAGAATACATGTGTTTGGTTTGTTCCATTTATAATCATGATGCTCGTACGTATATCTTTCGATCAGATTTTCTTAAACCAACTTGGTTAAGCAGTTCTTCTGACGGTTGCTCATCCTTGCCATCATTCTTATTTATCTTATAAGGTAAGTAACTTAGGGCCGTTTACGTAAACACTTACCCGGTAAGCACTTACCGATATAATTAAACATTATCAACCTACCATATCGAACAATATTTTATTCTTTCAAAACGGTATTGGGTAAGAGTTACACTTTTGGTTCATACCATCGCTCTTAGTGGGTAAGATTCTAGTTATTGTCATGCTCATACCATAAGGTAAATTGATCCCATAAGATTCTAATTATTCTCATATTCATCCCGTAACTTTTTTCTTAAATTTTAACAATCTAAAGATTGTAATGCTCCATTTCTTACCAGTTCACAAAAACACATAGAAAAGTGAAATGGTGGAACAAAATATTTGGAACTAAAGATTGTAGGACTTTACCCTCAAAGAGGGAGTCCTTCCAGAAATTCTCGATGGCCAAGGGAGACCCAAGGCCAAGGAGGGGGTTTGGAAATAGTTTTCAACCAGCAATTGACGCGCCTCGGTAAAACCTCATTAGCTGCGTCATTGCCCCAAGCGCAAAGATGAGTTCTGCCATTCCCCTTAGCTTCCTTTTATAATACCAACTCCCTCTTCCAAATAAATCTCTCCAACGATGTGGGTCTAATCTATCTTTTCCTTTTCCTTTCTCTCTTTTTCTTTTTGGTGATAAATGATCTATCTTTTCCTTTTCCTTTTCCTTTTCTTTTCTCTCTTTTTCTTTTTGGTGATAAATGATAAGTGGTGCATGTTTACTTCCAACTTATTCGCCAGATTTATCCACACCACAAAAATGGCTCAGCTTGATTTGTAAAATATGATGGTATTTAGATGAATTGAATACTAAATCTCATGAATTTCAGATTCTCATATTTTGAAATCCTATTTGTATATAATTATGTCTTATTATATAGTTATTCCAAATCTTTTTACGAAATTCATGTTTCTCAAAAAACGTCCGATCAACAAAAAGGCCTCCTAAAGGTATATGTGAAGGTATCTATGTCAGGGACTCATTTTTTTCCCGAACGGCAGATAACCAACCCACACGTCCCAACACGAAGTTGATGAGTTATTTGGGATCCATACGGGCACTCGACTAATCTTCGATGACCATGGGCCGCCCCGAAAGCCGATCCATGGCCAGGTTATCACCACATGCTCACCATATGAATCAAACCTGGATAGACAATGGATGTCTTCCACTGTCCTTCCCATGGATGTTACCGACCACCAGGCTACTAATGTTTTAGTATGTTAGCGACTTATTTGAAATGAAGGTGTGGAACTCTAAAAAGTTGACAGACAAATCCATTGAACACATGTATTATGAAACTTTAGTTTTTTTCCAAATTAACTCTTTGGATCTGGATTTGTTTTTCTCGATAAACTGTAGGTTCAAATATGTTTTTTCATGAACAACAACAATAACAGTTAGAGTAGCCGATGAAGGTGAAAAAGGTGATGATGGTGCAAGGTACATGTAACAGCCTATAGGAGATCGGAATGACCGAAGAAGGTTAAGAAAGGTAGAGAAGCTACATGTAGGTTGTTTTATTTTACCTTTTATGCATTACACATACTTATACATTATTGCATTAATACTTGTATGAAAAACAACTATTAAATTGTTAAAATATTTAAAACTAACATGTTAGGGATCATATGGTTTATTTTAACAGTTATGTCTCGTTTTGTCTTGCTTACCAAAATACAAAATAGACAATTAGTTCAGTCATGTCTAATCATACCAAAACACTACACTGATAAATTCTAGTTATTTTAAATATTTTAGTGTTGGATTGGAAGTGAAAGCACATTTATCTTTTATGTTTCTAATGTTTTAATGTTGAGTTTGAGACCCGGTTAGCAATTTGGGTTACTATAAACGTGCAAGAGGAAACAAATTTGGTAAACTTTTCAGGTGAAAGTATTTTATAAAAGGGTAAGGATTTTTTTACCATATCAATTTAGCGTATATGAACATTTTACGTATGAGTCGGGTTCCAATGAGAAGTTGAGGTAATCGTAAAAAGTGTAAAAATTGGTTATCAAGGATGAGAAGTGAATACATATTATGATGAAATGCAACAGATTAATTTTCTTCTAAAGCACAATTAATGAAAAGACAGGAGATTAGAACTGATCAATGATTCAAATCCATTTATCACGTTATTACCTCAACTTTCAACATGACATATAAGGTTCGAAAGAAGTCGAGCTCGAAATCTAACCTTTTGAATTTAAACGGACCAAACTCAAGCTCAGTTCGACTCATTTTCATCCCTAAGTATGATTTAAAAATGATCTCTTAAATTAAGGAGCCATAGGGGTCCCGTGCACCCGCTCATTTGGTTATCGTAAAGGGAAAAATATAGGTTTTTTGATTGTGCACCCGCTTGGTTTTTGTAGGTGCTCCTTAAAATTTTTAAAACTAAAATTCTATCAACAATTAGCACTTGGTGGGTTGGTTAGTGCAATTGAAGAAAAGTTTCTAAATTCTAACCAAGGGGAGATGTAGGGTTTGAGTCCAATCACCTTAATTTTTTTTTTAACTTTTTCCTACAAACCAAACAATTAATGCTCTATTAACTCCATTCATTCCTAATGCATGGAATCCATTTGTAGCTTAATTTTGTTAACTTTTTTCTACAAAGCAAACAGTTAATGCTCCATTAACTCCATTAAAATTTAGTTCTCAATCCTATTTGGCATTAGAATCTTAAATGTATAAGCAACTCTTACAAAATCGATTCAAAAACTTAATAAATGTCTCGAACTTAATAAGGAAAACCATAAAATTCTATTGAAATCAACAAAAAAATCACAAAATCTCTTGAAATCAACAAAAAAAAATCGAAAAATTCTCCTAGATTCAACCAAAAAGAAAAAAGTCCACAGAAATAACCACAAAACTTAAAAAAAAACTATTGTGAATTGAGACTAACCAAAAAACTTCAAAAAACTCACTCGAAATCAAGAAAAAGAACTAAAAAAAAAATTAGGATGAAAAATTAAGCTAAAAACATCATAGGAATTTACGGGTATTTATCCAATCTAAAATGTGCATCCGCTCGGTGAAAATCCTAGATCCCCCGGTGATCATCATAACCAAAAAATACAAATTATGTTATTATTATATAGGGAAAAGTCTAAAAAAACCCAACAAACTATTCCATTTTGAATGGTTAAGTTCCTAAACAATTTATTTGAACAAAAAAACCATTAAACTTTTCCATTTTGAATGATTAAGTCACTAAACTATTTATTTGAATGAAAAAACCATTAAACTTTTTCGTTTTGAATGATTAAGTCCTCGAACAATTTCTTTTCGATAAATAAACCATTATACTTTCAAAAATAAGTTACTTACCTCCTTTTAATAAAAATAAAAAAATTAAATGCAACCGACTATGAAGGTTTTAAAGGTAAAATATAACTATGTTAGTTTAGGTTAAACAAATATAAGTAGCAAATTTCTAAAAATTCAATGATTTATTTTGCTGAAAAAAATGTTTAGGGACTTAATCATTCAAAATAAAAAAGTTTAATGGTTTTTTCATTCAAAAAAATAGTTTAGTGACTTAATCATTCAAAATGAGAAAGTTTAATGGTTTTTTTGTTCAAAAAAATTGTTTAGGGACTTAACCATTCAAAATGAAATAGTTCGTTGGGTTTTTTTGTACTTTTCCCTATTATATATCTTATACAATTGTTAGGCGACCCGGCCCAAACCCATTGCTCCAGCCCGCGCACCGCACGACCCACACTCCGCTTTAATTGTATATTTTAATTTTAAATTTACATATTAACCCCCTGAACTTAAAATATTTATTTATTTTATACCTTTACTTTTCAATATTTCATTTTACGTTTTAGTCATATATCGTATATTGACTAAAATATGTTAAAAACAAATACGTTTTAATTTTAACAAATTACGTCATTATAATCGTATCGTCGATACGATCGAAATGAGCCTAATATTGAATATTTTTTGGTGTAATTATTTTATTATATACTGTAATATATTACGATTATATGAAACCATATGATCCTGTACTCATTTTCAAATTTACATATAGTCTCCTAAACTTATAATATTTATTCATTTTATAGCTTTTTTACTTTTCAATATTTCATTTTATATTTTAGTCATGTATCGCATATTGGCTAAAATATATTAAAAAATACGTTTTAATTTTAATAAATTACGCCATTATAATCGTATTGTCGATACGATCTAAATGAGCCTAATATTAAATAGTTTTTGATGTAATTATTTTATTATATACTATATATACGCTCCAACCGACCCAAATCCTATACCAATTTTCAAAGTTACATATTAGCCAACCTAAACTTATAATATTTATTCACTATATATCTTTTACTTTTCAATATCTCATTTTATGTTTTACTCATATGTCCTATATTTGCTAAAATATGTTAAAAAAATACATTTTAATTTTAACAAATTACATCATTATAATCGTATCGTCAATACGATCGGAATGAGCCTAATAATGAATATTTTTTGATGTAATTATTTTATTATATATTATATATAGTACGATTATATGAAGCCAAACAACTGTTCATGACAGCAGCTACCGACATTTGGAGAAATTACATTTTAGCCTCTTAAACTTATAAATTTTATTCACTTTATACCTTTTAGTTTTCTATATTTCATTTTGCATTTTAGTTATATATCGTATATTGGCTGAAATATGTTAAAGTGTCGGTACCTACTATTCATGAACAGTCTTTTGGCTTTCTGGTAATTGTTAGTATTATTAAAATCTCCTAAAATTAAATTTTTTGATTTTTTGAATTTTTAAATCATTTCATTTATTTTATTAAATCTTTTGTATGACAACATTTATACAACTTTATGTTTTATATAAAGTCATGTTACTATTTACGATCAAATCTATCACAGTTTATAACATGGCGCGAAACCCGGGCTTTTAATAGGTAACCTCATCTAAAATATTGTTCACAACAACGGGCCTTTACAATATTAACAAAACTTCCCGCAGTAAAGCGCGTGCAAATCCCCTCGTTGTTTACATTATCTAAAACTTAAAAAGAAGGGGGCGGCAGGGTTTCTCCAATTTGATATAAAAAAATCTATTAAAAAACCATTTAAATTCCGATTATCACTCAAATCATCCAAAACCATGGGCCCATAGGCAATCAAAATCTCAATCTAAAATCAACGGTCAAAATCCCAACCTAAAATCAACGGTCCAGATAAGTCAAACAGTCTGCACACATCTCTGGGGGCGCATGGTATGGTGAAAACTCGACACCGTACTGTGCCATTCCCCATTAACTTCGAATATTCCTTTCGCATATCCGCCGTCCGATCAGATTTTCATTTCCCCTGTCATCATCTTCTTCGTCCGCTTGCTTATCTCTTTCAAATTCAATCCCTTCTATCATCATCTCCAAATATAAATAAATAATCAAACCTATCCAATTTTCATCCTCATCTTCATATCTCTTTTCAATCAATCAATCAATTCACCTCCGATCACCATGCCTGAAGAAGAACTCTCGCCGGAGGAAATCAAACTCATCGACAAATTCAATCTCTTCAGAATCAAAGGCAGAGACAAGCGAGGTCGTAAGATCTTAAGAATCATCGGCAAACACTTTCCAGGTATCAATTTCTCTTAATTTCTGTTAATTTTGTGTAATTGTGTACGATTTTTTTGTTGTTGATTGAAGCCTGATTTCTGATTTCGATATGATTTGATTTACAGCGAGGAGTTTGAGCGTTGACGTGTTGAAGAAGTATCTGGAAGCGAAGGTTTTCCCCAAGCTTGAGAGGCCGTTCGTCGTTGTTTACGTTCATACCGATGTTCAGAAGAGCGAGAATTTCCCCGGAATATCTCATCTCCGATCTGTTTACGATGCGATTCCGGTGAACGTGAAGCAGAATTTGGAGGCGGTTTACTTTGTTCATCCGGATCTGCAGTCGAGGATTTTTCTCGCTACTTTTGGCCGGTTTATCTTCACCGGAGGGTACGTTTTTGCTTTTTCCGGCGGTAATTTGAAATTTTCCGATCAAATCTGTTATTATTCGCAGTTCCGATATCGTTAAATCCAATAACGTCATGCTAATGTCACTTGTACGTTATGCATAATGAGTTGTTACGTTATCTGGTTTTGGCAATTTCGGGATTGGAAATATACCTAACTTCCACAAGGCGTTTATGATTAGGGCTTGTTAGTTGTTATGCATCTCTTACTTGTACGGTACAAGAGAGTAATGCTAGGTCAACTAAGCTATTATGGTATTTTAATCACATCAGAAAATTATAAAATATATTTATGTGCGAAGCTAATTGCACCAAAAGTTACTAAATGTACCATTTTTATCTCATACACGTTGCTATCACATACTATTTTTTACATTTTCAATACCAAAATGATGGAATTGCTATTTGCACCATACTTTATGTTAAAATCAGGTCATTCCGGTATTGAGAATGTAAAAAGAAGTTTATGAGATAATATATATGAGATGGAAATTGGTATTTAGTAACTTTTTGGTGTGTTATTAACTTCATTCTTATTTTATAATAGAGTTAGTTAAATATTCTTATAAAATAGTCAAGAAATCGTAAGTCATGATTTTGCAAGTTGATAGGTGGCGGTATCACGAATTTTGGCTTGTTCAACTTGTTTTTAAATGGTTTTATGGGCCCATGACTTGCTATTTTTTTGACTATTTTGTAAAGAATATTGTAAGATGGTGGTTTGAGATGATAACATGGTCCTACAAATAGCCTTATAAAATGTTATTTTTTTGTGTGATGGTGGTTTGAGATGATAGCTAAGCTAACCACTTGCTTTTAACTTTTAACAATGATTTCAATTATGAATTGGTTTTGATTGTGTGTGTGGGTGCAGGTTGTATGCAAAGCTGAAGTATGTTAGCAGATTAGGGTATCTGTGGGACCATGTAAAAAGGAACGAGATTGAGATCCCAGAATTTGTGTATGATCATGATGAAGATCTTGAGTATCGTCCAATGATGGATTATGGTTTGGAGAGCGACCATCCTAGAGTTTATGATGCGCCCGTGGTTGATTCCTCTGTGGCGATGTATTCAATGAGGTGTATCTCGTAGTATAAAGTTGTGAGCATACAATGTGAGCTTTCAAGAAATCAAATAACAAGCTGAAGTTGTTGTTGTATTTGATTTGCTTTAATGTTGTTTTCTTGTAAATCGTTGATAAATAGAAATGGAATAGAGAGATGAGATGTTTAATCTCCAATTATGTTCTTTTTGGGTTACGTGGAGTCTGTGCGGCTTTTTGACCACGGGTGAACCTTGCTCTGACACCACTTTAAGGACTGACACACCCAGGGCAATCTACTCACCTAGCCCTTCTCTATCTAGACCTCCAACCCTCTTGTGACCCTTCTAGGCTCTCTATCTAGCCTCTGTTGGAGGGGGCGTGTTAGAGTCCCACATCGGCTAGACTTGGACCAAATCTTCACTATATATGTTGGAACCCTCCATTCTCTCTTCAAGGGCTCTTTTGGAGATTAATTCTGGGGTTCCACATATTCTAACATTCGTGATTATTTTTATTCATTTTTGTATCGTAGATATAGGCTTAAACTGAAAGACATTGGGATTGGTTTTGTTGGGATGTTATGGTAGGCTTAATTGATTGATCTAGATAGCTTAATTGATCTTAATTAAACAAAATTGAAATAGGAAATAGGAAATAGGAACTTACTTCAAATCATTCTTTTTATCGTTCCTTCTAATAGTATTGTTGTATAAAGATTCATGAAGTATCTTAATTACTATAGGTGGTATTGTTTTCGGATATGATATGAAGATTGAATAAAAAAATTAGTCCTATGTTTAGCTTGACACGTCAATGTGGGACTAAATGTTTTGTGGATAAAATCAATCATCTTTTGTTTCATCCAAATAGGTGGAACAACCGTGGGGGTGTTTGGGATTGCTTATTTAGGGGATGCTTGTGATTGCTTATTTAGGGGGTGTTTGAGATTGCATATTTTTTCTCCTCATAGTTATAGACTTGACACAGGTTGAAAATGCAAAAAAGCTATTTTAAGTGTTTGGTAGAGGTGCTTATCATGGGTTGAAAACACAAATAAGTTGATAAATTGATTTTTAAAGGGTGTTTGAGATTGCTTATACATATAAAGTAACTAAAAAACTAATAAGTTGTTTTAAATAAGTTAAAAGGTAAAGATGAAATGACTTTTCAAAGCTTTTAATCTTCTTTGCCAAGAAGGTAAAAGCAATTTTTTTCTTTTCCCAACAAAAGACTAAAAAGTACTTGTTATCGTTACTGTAATGAAATAAAACACCTTAAATAAGCAATCCCAAACATCCTAGACTAACCTAATGACTTGTTTATCCGTTAACATAATAGAGAATCTATGACCAACGTGTAAAAACTCAAGGGCTATGCATCTATGATCTATTTCTAGCAAATAAAACTCCTTCAAAACAAATTCTCGTGCCTAATGGAACCATCCCCTCTTCTAAATCGATGGCTTAGGGCCTGTTTGTTTGTGACTTATTGAACTTAATAGACTATATAGCTTAATCGCACAGCTATATTGTATTGTTTGTATGTGGCTTACTCAATAAATGCATAGCTTATTCGCTCAGCATTTTTGGATCTCATGTATCCAGTAAGCTCTCTAAATGACATGTACTACCCCTCTCTCTCTAATATCCTAAGCATTTTTCACTCCTTGCTGTTATCTTCCTGGGCTTCAAATCCTCATTTTCATCCTTTCTTTTTTCTTTTTCCTTCCTGGCAAGCACAACTTGGTTCTTTGTAATTTTGTTTCTTATATTTTCTTCTATATTCTACTTTTCTTTTGTTATTTTTCATATTCTTTCCAAACCAATTTGAGTTTTTTTTAGGTTCAAATCTTTATCTTCCCCTCTTGATTTGTTAGGTTTCAGATCTTCATCTTCCCCTTATTTGTTTCGATTTAGATTTTTTAATTTGGGGTTTTGTTGTTTTCTTGGGTTTAGATCGTCATCTCTCTCATCTTGCTTTTCTTTGTTTTGGTTCAGATTAATATGGGTATCATTTTCGATTTTATAAATCTGTATTTTTTTGGTAGAAACATGATTATCATGGAGTTGCAGGTTTTGAGGTATGGGAGATGGGTTCTTTCTTTTCTTGGTGGGTTCATGACGGTAAGACTCTTGTTAACAGAAACAATAGGGGTAAAATGGTCTTTTTCACCATTCAGACGTATTATTAAGCATACTAAACAAACAACAATTTTATGGTACTTGTTAAGTCAACTTTATTCACACAGTCAACTTTACCCATACAGGACTTAATGAAAAAACAACCAAACAGGCCCTTAGTTTAAGAAAGAAAAAAAACATGAAAGATGAGTAGGATGGTGATTTTGTAGCCTATCAAGTCTAACAAAACAATAAAGAACGAAAGACAAATATCAAAGCATTGATAGCCTACTGAATGGTAATATTTTGGGAGGGACACTAGATGACAACCCCTATCTACTCGGGTTCGATTCATGGAGTAAGTATATACCATAACAATGGATCGGCTTTCAAGTCGATCCATGATCGCCGAGAAGTAGTCGGTTTCTTTCCCGAAAAGGGACACACATACATTTTCTTTTCATTCAAAAACTGAAAAAATTACTTTCTACTTTCAGTAGCGAAATAAGGAGATAATCAAAACCCTGCAACACCACCTCAAATTCAAACTCCTCTTTCTCAATTTCATCACTTTCTACTTTCTAAAACTAGGTTTTCCCCAAGTTAAACTATTGCTCTTTGTTTGCTCCATTACCGCAATCAAGTTTTGTAATTCTTCGTTATAGATTATGGTGTTCTTGTCTTGGACTCGCCCTTCTCCCAAACACCAGAAGGATTGCATTAACAAGTAACCTTTAAATTCATCATTCTATTTATATACTGCTCGATTCCATTCCATTTTATTCATCAATATCTGAAATACTTCGAATTTTCCCCCTTTTGAACTGTTGATTGTGGTACCAGGTAGTACGATTGCATCTCAAAAACCCTAATTTTAGTGGTTTGTGTTTGATTTATTATGTGTTATTGGATTATATGCATTAGGTCAGGCACCTTTAACTATGATGGTAAGTATAGGGGAGCTACTGCAAAGCCATTAGCTATGCTTGAAGAAGATAAGGAGCTTTCTAGGGATGGATTTTTAATCAATCATTCAAAAGTATTGGTTGGATCAGGTTCTGATGTTTATGAGAAAGGCAAGACTGCTCTCCAGAATTGGAGGTTTGTTTTGTTTTTACATATTATTGATTGGACTTTCCAATTAGTTTGAAAAATAGTGAATAAAATATGATTGTTTGGATTTTTGAAAAGGCATTTTGGATTGGGCTGGACATTTGTTGATCCAAAGACACCGGTTGAGAATGGGGTGAAGTTTTGTGTTTGTTTGAAGGAGTTCTTTCCATGGGTGATGATGCCTTTGCAGGTTGTGTATGTTAACGAGACTAGAAGCCGTAAAACGGCTGTTGCCTCTTTCGGTTTTGGTGGAGGCACGCTCGGAGGTCACTTGCTGGTTCGTGTTTCTCCTCCTCTGTCAATGGAATGTATTCGTTTGGTTTGCGATTGGTTTTGATACACATTTGATACATTTTAAAATTTTCGGTCCTAAGTGGTCCCAGTACCGATTTTCCCATCCCGATACCAAACCAGCACACACGGTTCGGTTTTCAGTACCACTTTATAGTCCCAAAAATGTTTCATTCTCTGATAATAGCAGCAGAAAAGAATGATATAACCGCTTGTATATCATTTTTAGTTAATTTGTCCTTTTAAGAGTTAGGGGCTGTTTACCAATTTTTTTGAGTAACCGCTGACTGAAATAAGAGGTCTGTTTGGAAAATCTTCCAGACTCGCCCCTGCACACACATATACAACCCTAGCATCTATAATCTTTCAAGTGACCAGATCTTGGCATCCATGTGCAACCAAAAGAATCCAGTATATTCCTCTCGAAAATAGGGTCAATGGTGGGATGCATGATTTCTCACTTTCATGAAGACCGAACCATACTTTGACTTGGGTGCCAATTTTCAAAGGAACTTCATATAAACTATTACAGTTTATAAAAAACATCAATCTTAGATTCATGGCAAAATGCATGCCAACCTTGGACTTTGGATCTAGTATGTGTGATCTCAATAGTTGGTGTCCCTCATTTATATGGAATTGCAGGAGTAATAGTCTGAATATATATTTTTGTTTGTGTAGATCTTCTTAAACTTATTTGGAATTGTTGTTTCTAAACTCTGAATCGACTCTGTCATTGAAATTTTGTTCAAAGCAGGCTGGAGAAGAGCGATTTTCAGTTGAGATGGATGCAAACAAGCAAGTTTGGTATGAAATACTTTCCATCTCAAAACCAGCACATGTTCTATCTGTTATCGGGTACCCGTATGTAGTTCTTAGGCAGAAGTTTTTTGCTCACCAATCTAGTGATGCCGTTAGAAAATTTGTGTCCGATAAGTAAACCCCAAAACATTATGTTATTGCAAATTAACATTCATGTATATTGCTGGGTCCCTGTTATTGATGAAAGTATCGGATAGAATTCCCATCTTCTTGCCATAGTGATTTCAAGCGTAAATTCCAATAATACCCCTTCATGAATTTTCATACTCTCTTGCTTAATTGGTGGTGGTGGTGGTGGCAGTGGTGGGTGGTGAACTGGCGGTGATGTTTTTAGAATCAAATTATGAAATGTTTGACATTGGCCAAATGGAATTCAATTCCTTGACTTAAGCAAAGAATGATCAAATTCTTCATCTGTGGACCAAAGAGGGCCAAATAATTTGGTCAAAGGAATTTGTCATTCCAATTCCATCAGATTCTATGAACCAAACAACCTCTTAACTTTTTTATTTTTATGCTCTTTGTGGCTATCCTTGTGGCCTTGAGGGGTTTTAAACACCTATTGGCAACTCACAGAAAAAACCGATAAAGACATGAAAACAAACAATGACAGCCAAGATGTGGGTGGAGCTTATTTGGGAATGATATTTTTGAGTACATGATGAGAACACGATACACTTGATGAACTTTTTTCATCTTATTAGTCGCGATGTGGGAGATCAATCCCTTCTCAAAGTGCCGAAATTTATGGGAGTCACGAATTCTGGATCTTCGCCATCAACCAATGCAAGAGCTGCCAGTTTGGAGGCTTTCTCAGACGGATGAAATGCGTCCCAAAACAAATATTCATCCCGATTCTGGCAAAGGTACACTCCTTTTATGCAGTCGCTTACACCACCTTGTTGTGTCGTATTGCCACAACATGCTGACGTCACATTTTTGAACCCTGAAAATATGTCACTCTTGATCTTAGGAATGAGGAGAAAAGCATCCGATCCAATTACAACTGACATGCCATAATTGGATATCTAATTGTAATTGAATGGGATCAGATTCAAAAATCTTAATATCCAAGTTGGATAAGTCGGATTTTTTGATGCCATACTATAATCCAATCAAACTCAACCAATACAATCCAGAAATACAATTATCATCCGCTACCATCCAATTAATATATATATATATATATATATTTATGTATGTATATATAGAGAGAGAGGTTTGTTCAGGAACCTTAAATATTTTAGGTACCCATGAACCACCCTATTTGTCAGTAACAATGAAACTATCATGAATAATTTATCTTGCTATTCATCATGAATACTCACAAAAATGTGGTTTATGGGTTTCTAAAATATTTAAGGTTCCTAAATGAACATGCCCCTAAATATGTAAAATTAGTAATATCTAACAATATTTTTTTAATATTATAAATTTCAAATTTGTAGGTAGTGTTTTTAATTAATTTAGGGAAAATATAATAATAATTGGTTGAAATAGTGGATTAATTGGTAGAAAAATTGGATCAAAATATTGGATGGATCCAATCAGATTCAATGGATAACCATTAATAATATCCAATGGATGAAACTAATCCCATCCAATCAGTCATCCATTGGATTGGATTTGATTGACTGTCGTATTTGACTTGGATTTGATCGGTTCGCAAATCCAACATCCAGTGGATGATTAGCTCAGATCGGTTGTTCCACCTAAATCCATTGGATTTCAACTGACAACCCCCCCGCCCCTACTCTAATGTAAAAAAGGGCTGATCATAGAAGTCAAAATATGAATGCATTTCCAGGTGAAGAGAAAACTTATGGTTTTACCACTTGGGTTTTGAATGATGTTCATAGTCATATTGTATGTGTTCCCAAGTGAGTATTTGAACCCTTCAAGTGTAGAGCTGTAGTTCTGCAAAAGGGACTGAACCGACACATAGAACGCTCTAGCCAAGTCGTTTGGCTCGTCTCCACAAACACCACCGGGAGCGAATGAACGAGCCATCGGACAACACCCGATTGCTGCTACGCTCAATATTGCGAACTTTCTAGCCCCCATGTTATATAAGTTCTGCCAGTTCAAACACGATACAATCAATATAACACGAGGTTAGAAAGCTCAGAAACAAAACTTAGAGACTCGAGTCCTGCACCTTTAGATGGATGGCATAGGTGTCTGTAAGGTTGGTGATGAAAAGCTCGGGAGTCGTAGGATGAGTGAATATATAGGTCATGATATCGTTGCTTCCGATACTGATGATGTACATGGAACTTTGAAGCAAAAGATCGCCTCTAGACTCGCCTAGTGACGTTGTTATATTTCCTCGGACCGTTGCGAATTGTTGGATTTGCTGATCCATCGATATCACTTCTACCTGTATCCATTTTGTTTAACATCAATACGTCTGTAAGAGGCTAGCACTGGGACTGAACTTGGTCAAACGATAGGTCAATGCACATCAGGTCGGGAACAGACCTACTGTATTTCATTTTTATAGAGAAGAGACTTAGGTGGTGTTTGTTTTTTAAAGAGATGTTGAAGTCTGATTTCACTTCTGATTTTTAAGAGGTTAAAGCCTGAAATTTGAATCAATAAGATTGTTTCTTTTTGTAAAATGACAAATGTCTGAATATGTATAATTGCTTATTTTCTCTCTCAAAATTCAACTTAAATACGTCCATTGAAGTGAGCATCGATGATTGATGGTCGAAACGAAGAAAAGAAAACAGAAAAAAGAATGTTCGCGATTTAAGCGATTCAAGATGTTCTTGAAAAGCCAACATGCAAATCTACAATCTTCATATTTTGCGTTTTTACAAATTTGGGTTGCATCTAGGCTAAAATTGACTTTGAAATTGAGAGAATGGTGCTAGAAGGAAAAAGAGGTAATTTAGTGGCTAGGTTATCACTTAATTTATTAGAGGACATTAAGGGTAACGAGGCAAACCGTTTGTTTTCTTTTCCTTTTCAAAGCCTCTTTACCCTTAATGTCCTCTAATAAATTGGGTGATAACCTAGCCACTTAATTACATGAGAGAATGGTGCTAGAAGGAAATAAGAGGTAATTAAGTGGCTAGGTTATCACTTTATTTTTTTAGAGGACATTGAGGGTAAAGAGGTTTTGAAAAGAAAAAGAAAACAAACAATTTGACCGAATCAGACATAAATGGCAAATAAGAATTGAAAACCAAAATACAAACAAGGTCTTACAAAAGCTTGTTGCCCGATTCCATCCACAAGGCCAGCACCTCCGGAAGCAAAGTTTACGCCATTAAGTATTGCTCCCGTGAAGTTGGAATGATCCTCAACGAGTGTAAGAAATGGTAGCGGACTACGATCATAGCCACCCAAGAGCTCGACTGCACATGCGATTCTTAATAATTATTTTAATAATATGATTAAGGTTAGAGAATCTCTAAAATAAATATTTGTTTCTTTATTTCGAAGAAATTATGAAGATGCTCTAACTTACCTATGGTATCAGCGGGGCTAAGGCCGTTGCTGAATCTTCCTGTTGCTACGGCTTGAGGGTAGTCGATTCCGTAATATGGATGATCTGCTCTCGCCGTGCAATTTTCCAGGTGGTTGTTTGTGCCAACATCCACGGTCGAATCGCCAAATATGAATACGGGCCCCATGGTTTTAGCCTTCTTCCCTTGGGCGGCGGTTGTCAACATGCCAAAAATGGCCATGCATATCACGAGTAGCTTCAATGCCGTTGCCATTTCTTTGTTGTAAGTTTGTGAGACAACATGCCTCCAATTAATTGTAGAGGGTAAAGCCTTTTGGATCTAGATAGTACAAGGGGAAGAGGTTAAGATTTGTTGCCAATCAAGAATCCTAGTTTATATCAATTACTATGATCATCCTAGTTTATGACCAAATTTACTATGAAGAATGCCATTTCTCGTTTTCGTTGTGAAATAATCGGTCCAGGTAAGTTATGCTCGGTTTTTAGACTTAAAATATTAGTGTGGGGTCAGGCTGGTTTGAATTGAGTTGTGTCTATGCTTACTTGGCTCGTGGAAAAAATTGTACCCTTGGGCTTGGTTCGAGCCTAGATAAGTTGGGATTGGTGTTCACAAGAGCTCAGTTCTTGCCAAGACCGTTAGACCAACCCAGGCGACATATATTGAAACGAGTTTCATAAAAGAACAAGGGGGTGTTTGGATGTGCATTTTTCCAAGGATTTTATAGCGAGTTGAAGGATCGAAATCAGATAATGCATGCAACCTAAAATTAAAACTATGTAATTTTTCTATCAGTAGAAAATTAGTAAAAATCATTTTTATCAAGATGTATATTAATATACTATCAATAGTGGAACACGCTAAATCTCACTGTCGTGTTTTACGTGCTTTGACATCGTGTATTCCAAAATGTTGTATCGATTTGTTCACATTTAAATTTTGGTTTGATTTGGAACCTTCAGGCATTGGGATCATATTTAGTTATCGGTCGTGAACTTTATCATGCATTGCACGTTTGGGACATTGGTCATAAAAATATATGAATAATCGTGAATCAAAAGGGTAACTAAAATCCACGAGAATGCTGTAGAAATCTCATTCGTGGTTGTTCATAAGATGAGTCGTTAGCCGTAAGCTAGCCCAAAGCACACAGTTATAAAAAATGATGAAAACTGAAAAGGCTTGTATATAATCAATAGACGAATCGGAGAACAAAGTGTTAAAATTTAATCTCTCATCTCAAATTTGTACATCCATACCTAGTTTGCCCTATTTCCCTGGCTTTTACTATTTATAGTGTGTAAGAAAAAGAAAATCTGCATCTACATACAAATATACAACCAACTACACCATTCAAAACACCAGCCCACCCTTTCGATTGTTAATATTCCTTTCGTACCAAAATAGTTGTTCACATTTCTGTTTTAATTTCTCTCAAAACAAGACACCACTTTCGTAAGTATCTATTATCCAATTCTATCCTTAATTATAAGAAGGAGAACTCATTACCCCCTCTATTATTAAGGGCAAAATTGTCATTTAGTTGAGTAAAAAGTGTATGAATTATACAATTCTGAAACCGTGTGTCTTTTATAGTGGACATTTATATTTGGGACGAAGGGAGTATTTGCTAACCGAGTACAAGCCCGCAAGATTTTCCTTCGACTATAGACCATAATAGTCGCTATAAGTCTTGTGTCCGGCGCCTGCTCTTTCAACACGAGCTGCTCGTTTTGTAGAAACGATTCGTACCTTTGTCTATCATCAGACTCATCTATGTTGTTGAACAACTAAAACCGAACCACTAATATTGAATTCACTAGAAGCCAAGAAATCACCTACTACGCCAAGCTCCGGGCACTCACTAATTCCGGTAGTTAGAAGGCAATCTCCTCTTCCACCTTTCCCTACCACGAACATCGAGTACGTTTCTGCCATATCTCTCAATATCATCCCCGTTTGCGCCCCGTTCTCCACTTATTTTTCCACGAATCTCACTTTCCCCAATGTCACATACCTGAATATTTCACCCAACGACCACTTCTAAACATTGGTCATTGATATAAAAGGGAAAATTGCACTAAAATGCTCCGCACTTTTTAACCATTTATTTGTGTAACGTACTTTCATAACCTTCATTTTGGTACCTTGGATATGACATCTCAAACATTTAGGGTTGTTTGTTTACCTCTTCATAGTTTCATTAAGAAGCAACCTCTGAATCACTAAGAGGTGAATCTTGTTTCGCAAGAAAAAAGTCGGTCTTTTAACAGTTCGAAAACCCTTTGAATGCTTTTGTATCTTAGCCATCTCTTAACCATTCAAAGCCCTAATTTCATGCTAAACAATTACCAAACAGCTATATTTCATTTTTCATTATATCATAAGAGCCTCTTAATCATTCGGCAACTGCCAAACAACCCCTTAGGCTTAGGGTGCGTTTAGTACACTAGACAAGGCTAGAGTGAGATGCAACTGAAAGAATATTATAAGGTTTTAGGGTTTTAATTTGACAAGGGTAATTTAGTAATTTACCACTCTCATCCTATTTTCCTGATTTTTGTTCCACTTATTTTAGCGAGACTGCAAGTTTGTCCCACTCAGGTCCAGTCTAGTCCAAGTCTAATGCATCATGCATAGGACAAGTTTTTGTACTGTTCTGTCCGGTCCTATCTCATGTACCAAATACCCTTTAGGTTTACATAAGAGATTACCTGAAAATACAACGTACTTTAGTTTACTTTTAAAGTCTCATTTTGCATTTTTGTGTAACGTATTTTGGATTGAGCTGGACATTTGTTGATCCAAAGATACCAATTGAGAATGGGGTGAAGTTTTGTGTTTATTTGAAGGAGTTCTTCCCATGGGTGATGATGCCTTTGTAGGTTGTGTATGTTAACGAAACTAGAAGCCGTAAAACGGCTGTTGCCTCTTTCGGTTTTGGTGGAGGCACGCTCGGAGGACACTTGCTGGTTCGTGTTACCATCCTTTGTAAAGGGAATGTATTCATTTGGTTGACAAGGCAATTTTGAAAATTTTATATCATAACATGCATTGTGAATAAGCGAATTTTAATGTTTTAGACTTGTCTTGTCCATGCCTCAATCGTTCAGACACAATGGAAAGAAAATTTAAGGGGTATTTTGGTTCGTGGAATTCAAAGAAATTTGAATTCCTTTGACAAATTGCTTAGTGATATGGATTCCTTTGAATTCGACAATTTAAGCAATTTATCATTCTCTAGCTTAAGTGAAAGAATCGAATTCCTACCAACCAAATGTGTGGTCAAATTCCATTCACAATTTCTTCAAAGTGAAATTCCTTTGACAGATTCCAATTCCATCAAATTCCATTCTGCTAACCAAACACCCCCTAAGGGCCTTAAAGGTGCGCCCACTTTAATTTGATATGTGCTCCCCTAAGTTAAAAAAGATTGTTGCAACTTACTAGTAGTGTCATTACATGTGGCATTGTAGGTTGCAAATTCGAAACCCTCTTTGGCTCTTTCTTAATTCTTCGATAATAGCAGCAGAAAAGAACGAAAAAACCACTTGTATATCATTTTTAGTTAACCCGTACTTTAAAGAACTAGGATTCACCTTTGCACACACATATACAACACCCTAGCATCTATAATCTTTCAAGTGACCAGATCTTGGCATTCATGTGCAACCAAACGAATCCAGTATATCCCACTCGAAAGTAGGGTCAGGGGTGGGATGTATTACTCTTCAATTCCATGAAGACCGAGCCATACTTTTGACTTATGGTGCCAATTGTCAAAGGAACTACTTATGACTAAATATCGAGAGAAATTTATGAGTAAATTTTACTTCATATCAACTATTACAGTTGGTAAAAATATTGGTGTTAGATTTATAGACATGAAAACAATGGCAGCCAAGATCTGGTGGAGCTTATTTAGGAATGATATTTTTTAGTACACAAGATGAGAACATGATACACTTGATGAACTTTTTCAACTTATTAGTCGAGATGCGGGAGATCAAGCCCTTCTCAAAGTGCCGAAATTTATGGGAGTCACGAATTCTGGATCTTTGCCAACAACCAATGCAAGAGCTGCCAGTTTGGAGGCTTTCTGAGACAGATGAAATGCATCCCAAAACAAATATTCATCCCGATTCTGGCAAAGGGACACTCCTTCTATGCAGTCGATTACGCCTTGTAGTGTCGTATTCACATTGCCACAACATGCTGATTTCACGTCTTTGAACCCTGAAAATTTGTCACTCTGAATCCTAGGAGTATGCAGAAAATCATCCAATCCAAATAGAACTGACATACCGCAATCGGATATCTTATTGTAATTGGATCGGATCGGATCAGATCCAAATCTCAACATCCAAATAAGTTGGTTTTCTGATGCCATACTACAATCCAATCAAACTAAACCAATACAATCCAAGGGTTCGGTTCCGGTTAGAGGTTGATGTTTCTACGAGAAACATGAGAAGTGGTTATCAACTGTTAGATGACAAATGGATGCATATTAGGATGAGATGCACTGGATCAATTTCTTTCTAAAGCGCAATTCATTGGAGGGATTGAGATTAAAGAGATCAGTGGTTCAGATCCACTTGTCACCTTAATTCAACTTCCCACACAATTCTTCGCCTACGATCCACATATCCAATTATCATCAATCACCATCCAATTATCCATGTAACTACCATCCAGTATATATATATACACACGCATATATATATACACACGCATATATATATATATATATAGAGAGAGAGAGAGAGAGAGCTGGGTTCATACGAGAACGATGTCAATTTAAGAAAACGCGAAAACGATTCTCAGCCACACATTTTCGGTTACAGTGGACGCGATCACGGAGGAGTGTCATGATTCATGGAGGGTGACCCGGTCAAAGTCGCCTTTATTGACCGCATGAGTGGTTGAGAATCATCTTCGTGTTTTCTTAAAAAATTATTGTTCTCATTTGAACCTCTCTCTCTCTCACTCTCTCTCTCTCTATATATATAGGGTTAGGTTTAAATGTGAACTTAATTTTGGTTGTGAACATGAGGACCACTAAAATCGCGCCACGTGGCAATATTCACTCTAATATCATGCATATCATGCATTATCAGAGTGAATAAAGGCGCCTAAGCTTTATTCATTCCAAGTAATGCATGATATTTAGAGTTAATATTGTCACGTGGCGCGATTTTAGTGGTCCTCGTTCACAATGAAAAATGAGTTTTCGTACATATATATATATATATATATATATACATAGAGGGAGGTTCATTTGTAAACCTCAAATATCTCGTAAACCGTGTAAACCAATCCACACCATTGATTTTCAAAAATGTTTCCATATTTCACATTCCCATATTTCCATAATCATTGACTTACCATAAATTTCACATTTCCATACTTTCAATGAATCCATATCCTCCTTTGATTTTTTTGATCAAGGGCCACGATGGGTTCACAAAGTTTACAAGATATTTGAGGTTTACAAATGAACCCCCATATATATATATATATATATATATATATAGGGGCGGGTTCAATTGCAAACCACTTTTTCGTTGTGAACGTGAGGACAGCCCAGAGCGCGACACGTGGCAATTGAAATCGGCGGGTTAAGATTTATTCAGTCTGAATAAAGCGTTATTCAGACTGAATAAAGCGTTATTCAGACTGAATAAGCCTTACCCGCGGATGACCCGCGGCTGACCCGCCCGCGTCCAATTGCATCAGAGTGCATGTTAGTGTTATTCAGTCTGAATAAGTAGTCGAAATTTTTTCAAATTGCCACGTGTCGCGCTCTCGTTTGTCCTCACGTTCACAATGAAAAGGTGGTTTGCAATTGAACTTTCACCTATATATATATATATATATATATAGAGAGAGAGAGAGAGAGAGAGAGAGAACCCATGAACCATCCTTTTTGTTAGTACTGACGATTATTCATCATGAATATTTTTCACGACATTCATCATGAATATTTTTCACGACATTCATCATGAATATTTTATCATACTATTCATCATGAATACTCACAAAAAGGTGGCTCCTGGAGTCCTGGGTTTCTAAAAATATTTAAGGTTCCTCAATAAACATGTCCCTATATATGTATGATTAGTAACGTCTTACAATGTTATTATTTTTAACTTATAAATTTCAAATTTGTATAATTTAGGGGAAAAATTGAATAACCGCTTGAAATAGTGGATTAATTGGTAGAATTGGATAAAAATATTGGATGGATCCACACGGATTCAATGGATAACCAAGAATAATATCCAATGGATGAAACTGATCCCATCCACTCCTGTCATCCATTGGATTGGATTCATTTGATTGGCTATCGCATGTAACTTGGATTCAACCGGTTGGCAAAATAACACCCAATGGATGATTGGTTCAGATCGGTTCCACGTAAGTTAGTTGGATTTCAACCGACGAAACCCCCAACTCTGATGTAAAAAATGGCTGATCATAGAAGTCAAAATATGAATGCATTTCCAGGTGAAGAGAAAATTTATGGTTTTACCACTTGGGTTTTCAATGATGTTCATAGTCATATTGTATGTGTTCCCAAGTGAGTATTTGAACCCTTCAAGTGTAGAGCTGTAGTTCTGCAAAAGGGACTGAACCGACACATAGAACGCTCTAGCCAAGTCGTTTGGCTCGTCTCCACAAACACCACCGGGAGTGAACGAACGAGCCATCGGAAAACACCCGATTGCTGCTACGCTCAATATTGCGAACTTTCTAGCCCCCATGTTATATAAGTTCTGCCAGTTCAAACACGATACAATCAATATAACACGAGGTTAGAAAGCTCAAAAAAGAAACTTAGAGACTCGAGTCGCGCACCTTTAGATGGATGGCATAGGTGTCTGTAAGGTTGGTGATGAAAAGCTCGGGAGTCGTAGGATGAGTGAATATATAGGTCATGATGTCATTGGTTCCGATACTGATGATGTACATGGAACTTTGAAGCAAAAGATCTCCTCTAGACTCGCCTAGTGACGCTGTTATATTTCCTCGAACCGTTGCGAATTGTTGGATTTGCTCATCCATCGATATCACTTCTCCCTGTACGCATTTCTTTTCACGTCAATACGTCTGTAAGATGTACACCGAACTTGGTCAAACGATAGGTCAATGCACATCATGTCGAGAAAGACCCGACTTGCTGTATTTCATTTTTGTAGAGAAGAGACTTAGGTGGTGTTTATTTTTTAAGAGATGTTGAAGTCTAAAGTCTGAATATGTATAATTATTTATTTTATCTCTCAAAAATTCAACTTAAATACGTTCATTGAAGTGAGCATCGATGATTGATGGACGAAACGAAAAAAGGGCAGACAAAAGAATGTTCACAAATTTCAGAGGTTGTGTAGTTTTCATCATTTCTCACACATCAAAGCCCCGAGATAAGCGATTCAAGATGTTCTTTGAAAAGCCAACATGCAAATCTTCATATTTTGCATTTTTGCAAATTTGGGTTGCATCTAGGCTAAAATTGACTTTGAAATTAAGAGAATTGTGCTAGAAGGAAATAAGAGGTAATTTAACTAGCTAGGCTACACTTAGTTTATTAGAGGACATTAGGTAGACCGTTTGTTTTCTTTTCCTTTTCAAAGCCTCTTTACCCTTAATGACCTCTAAAAAATTAAGTGATAACCTAGCCACTTAATTACTTGAGAGAATGGTGCTAGAAGGAAATTAAGGATAAAGAGGCTTTGAAAAGGAAAAGAAAACATAATTAGACATAAATGGTAAATAAGAACTGAAAACCAAATACAAACAAGGTCTTACAAAAGATTGTTGCCCGATTCCATTCGCAAGGCCAGCACCTCCCGAAGCAAAGTTTACGCCATGAAGTATTGCTCCCGTAAAGTTGGAATGATCCTCAACAAGTGTAAGAAATGGTAGCGGACTGCGATCGTAGTCACCCAAGAGCTCGACTACACATACAAGAATAATGATTTCTTTATCTTAATAAGTATTTTAATAATATGATTAATGTTAAGAGAATCTCCAAAATAAAGATTTGTTTCTTTATTCTGAAGAAATTATGAAAATGCTCTAACTTACCGATGGTATCAGCGGGGCTAAGGCCATTGCTGAATCTTCCCGTTGCTTCGGCCTGAGGGTAGTCAATCCCGTAATACGGGTGATCTGCTCTCGCCGAGCAATTTTCCAGGTGGTTGTTTGTGCCAACATCCACGGTCGAATCGCCGAATATGAATACGGGCCCCACGGTTTTAGCTTTCTTCCCTTGGGCGGCGGTTGTCAACACGCCAAAAATGGCCATGCATACGACGAGTAGCTCGGGTTTTCGAATTCTCAATGGCGTTGCCATTTCTTTGTTGTAAGTTTGTGAGACAACATGCCTCCAATTAATTGTAGAGGGTAAAGCCTTTTGGATCTAGATAGTACAAGGGGAAGAGGTTAAGATTTGTTGCCAATGAAGAATCCTAGTTTATATCAAGTACTATGATCATCCTAGTTTATGACCAAATTTACTATGAAGAATACCATTTCTCATTTTCGTTGTGAAACAATCGGTTTCGGCTAAGCTGTGCTCGTATTTAGATTTAAAATAATAGTGTGGGGTCGGGCCAGTTCGAATTGAGTTGGTTGGTTTTTGTCGAGACCAATCCATGCAACATATAATGAAACACGAGCCTCATAAAAGACAAGGGGGTGTTATTGCGAGTTGAAGGGTCGCAATCAGATAATGCATGCAACATAAAATTAAAGATATGTAATTTTTCTATCATTAGAAGATTAGTAAAAATAATTTTTATCAGGACGTATGTTAATATACATCAATAACGAAACACGTTAAATCTCAATACCATGGTTTACATTCTTTGACATCTGTGTATTCCAAATTGTTGTATCTATTTTGTTCACGTTCGGAATTTGGTTTGATTTGGGACCTTCAGGGCTTTGGGATCGCGTTTAGTTATCGGTCGTGAACTATATCATGCATTATACCTTTTGGACATTAGTCATAAAAATATATGAATAAACGTGAATCAAAAGGGTAACTATCAAAAGATGAGTCGTTAGCCATAAATTTGCGTTATAACTTATAAATAATGATGAGATCTGAAAAGGCTTGTCTATAACCAATAATCGAATCGAAGAATAAAGTGTTAAAATTTAATCTCTCATCTCTATTTTGTACATCCATACCTAGTTTGCCCTATTTCTCTGGCTTTCACTATCTATAGCAGTGTGTAAGAAAATGAAAATCCACATCATCTACATACAAGTATACAACCAACTACACCATTCAAAACACCAGCCCACCCTTTCAAATGTTAATATTCCTTTTGTCCCAAAATAACTGTTCACATTTCTGTTTTAATTTATCTCAAAACAAAACTGCACTTTGGTAAGTATCTACTATCCAATTCTATCCTTAATTATGAGAAGGAGAACTCATTACCCCCCTCCATTATTAAGGGTAAAACTGTCGTTTAGTTGAATAAAAAGTGTATGAATTATTCATTTCTGAAACATGTGTCTTTTATAGTGGACATTTATATTTGGGACGAAGGGAGTATTTGCTAACCGAGTACAAGCACACAAGATTTTCCTTCCACTATAGACCATAGTAGTCGCTATAAGTCTTGTGTCCGATGCCTGCTCTTTCAACACGAGCTGCTCGTTTTGAAGAAACGATTCGTACCTTTGTCTATCATCGGACTCATCTATGTTGTTGAACAACTAAAACCGAACCACTAATATCGAACTCACTAGAAGCCAAGAAATCGCCTACTACGCCAAGCTCCGGGCACTCTTCCCAGTCACTAATTCCGGTAGTTAGAAGGCAGTCTCCTCTCCCACCTTTCCCTACCACGAACATCGAGTACGTTTCTGCCATATCTCTCAATATCATCCCCGTTTGCGCCCCATTATCCACATATTTCTCCACGAATCTCACTTTCCCCGATGTCACGTACCTGAATATTTCACCCAACGACCACTTTTAAACATCGGTCATTGATATAAAAGGGAAAATTGCATTAAAATGCAACGCACTTTTTAACTTCTTATTTTGTGTAATGTTACCTTCATTTTGGTACCTTGGATATGACATCTCAAACATTTAGGGGTTGTTTGTTTACCTCTTAATAGTTTCATTAAGAGGCAACTTCTGAATCGCTAAGAGGTGAATCTTGTTTGCAAAAAGTGTTTGTCTTTTACTGGTTCGAAAACCCTTTGAATGATTTTGTATCTTGGGTCTCTCTTAACCATTCAATGCCCTAATTTCATTTTTCATTATATCATAAGAGCCTCTTAATCATTAGGCAACTGCCAAATAGCCCCTTAGGCTTAGGGTGCGTTTGGTCACTAGACAAGGCTAGAGTGAGATATGCAAACGAAAGAATTTTGTAAGGTTTTAGGGTTTTAATTTGACAAGGGTAATTTAGTAATTTACCACTCTCATCCTATTTTCCTGATTTTTGTTCCACTTATTTTAGCGAGACTGATAGTCCAGGTCTAATGCATCATGCGTAGGACAAGTTTTTGTATTGTTCTGTCTGGTCCTATCTCATGTACCGAATACCCTTTAGGTACCTGGTTTAAATAAGACATTACCTGAAAATGCAACGTACTTTAGTTTACTTTAAAGTCGCATTTTGCATTTTTGTGTAACGTATTTGATATTTTGGTCTAAATGTTTGAAATATCAAATCTAAGGTACCAAATTGAAGTCTAAATGTTGCATTTAATAGGAATAAAATTAGAGTACGGTAGATCTTTTCGTCATACCTATGATAGAAATTTGACAATGCTGAATTATCTGCCTCTTCAATCTCTGTTTCGTGATCATGTATAGCCACCAAAACATCATCATCCTTCTGCTCAACATTAATCCTCATGTTAGGGTCTTTCGCCGATGTCGGTAGAAACCGAAATATTGTGACGCTGGAATGATGATGCGTGCTAAGCCGTTTACTGAACCCCAACGCCTCACGGTCATCCGGCCCGCCAAAAAACAACGTCGCGATCTGCTGCAAAGACTCCGAGCCTGCAGCCTGCGTGCCCGTGGTCGTATACCCACGGTCCACAAGAATAGCCACCGAGCACTGAGCGTTCCGCAACACTTTTTGGTTCGTGGTCCTCACACCTTCCTTATCGTTCTCGAACTTCCCGTCGATCCTCTGGTGCTTATGAAACGGAAGAACGATAAACGACGCCCGGATATCCTCGGCATGATCGCAAATGTCTTGATACATGCTGAAGAAAGGTGCTATTGTTTGGACTTGATTGATCATCATTTTGGTCTCCTCGATGAAAATGTCAACGGCCTCGTTTATCTCCACCACGTCGTTGCTGCAATAATCTTCGTCGTCGCTAAAGTCGTCTTCTTCGGGGTCGTAATACGGCGAGTTCTTCTTGATTTTCTCGGGGAGCTCGATCAAGTGCATTAGGTACGGAGAAATGGGGACGTTGTCGGACCCTCGTAGCGATACGATGAGCCTGACCATGGTGTTGACGGGGTGGCGGCTATGCACACACGCGAGTAGTTTTAGTTCCTTATCGGGACTGTGAAACTCCATCGGGATGTGTTTGATACCGATTGTGTTGCTTTCTCTTCTTACCAAGAAACCGATTAGCGCGGCTGAGAATATGGAACTAATCACCACGGCTGAAACCATCAAGTTGTAGAATATCGCACTCGTTAACACCTGCATTAATGCAAAAAATCAACTTATTAAGTCTTCCTAGTATACTGTACGTTTCTTGGTTTCGATTCGTTTTACTCATTCAAACCAAATTGACTCGAAAGTTATATAAGCTCAGTTTTTTATTTGTATTATTCATGATGAATAAACCCTGAACATTCATGCTTTTCATGATAAAAAACATGCATTTTTATATGAAAATCTATCATGGCATTCATCATGAATAAAACATGAATAGTTTGGTTCCTATTTCTCCAAATATTTACGGTTCTCATTTGAACGTGTCTTTACTTGACTAATCGTCGCCTTATCACGAAAAAACATCCATTTTTCAACCATGGTATCGACACCTTTTCGGTATTCCTAGTCCATAGAGCTCATATTGCAACTGCATAATCCTCAAATATATATCTTGATTTCAACACACTAAATGCAAACATATAAACAGAGCCAAATCACTTAATCAAGACAAAGAAATCACTTACATTATTCTGCATAGCTGTTGTCAAGGTCAAAATATCCACATGCCCCTTCATGTTCATAAGAACCGCAAGAAGAACACCCTCGTTTAACGGCATCTTCAAATAACGACAAGCCGAAAGCGTGCCGAGAATCTTTCCCCCAATGCTCAACACCATAACCATAACAACAATAGCAATCTTCTTTAACTCGTTTATATAAGTCGTATCCGCTTTAAACCCCGTGTAGCCAAAGTAGATTGGGAAGATGAAATTATGAACCATGTACGTGAGAACGGCCAACAACGTTCGAGCCGATTTCCCGCCCCTCGGGAAAGTCGACCCCATAAGGAAACACGCTATGATGCTGCTAAACCCAAGGGTTTCTAGAGTCATGGCGGCAACGAGAATCACCGAACAGATCAACATCACTTCTACCGCCTGAAGGTTCTTTTGGGTTCTATTTCGCCGGTTAAGCCATTGAACTAAATGTGTGGTGAAAATAATAATGCCCACAAGAAGTAGAAGTGAGCAAAAGGCCATGAGAACCCAACCGTTAACCGTTCGTTTGTGTTTCTCCCCGGAGACTAAAACCAAAATGAACACGGCATACATGTCACCAATCAAAGAAGAAGATATGGCGAGTCGGCCGATATCCGAGGTGGCAAACTTCAAATCGGCCGCTAACCGAAACACAAGGGGAGAGGCCGTGTTGGCTAAGATCACGGTGATCACTAGCGCCACCGTGAAATGGGATCCGCGGGACCCTGTCTCGTCGTAGACGAAGTAAGAAATAGCGGCTGCGAAGATCGTGCAGATCAAACAACCACCAAATGCGATAATGCTTGCTGGGCGTAGGTTTCGCATTAGATAAGGAACGTCCATCTCGAGCCCCATGAGGAACATGATACTGATTCTGCAGTATAAAGCCAGACTTTCGTAGAAATCGACGGCAAAATCCTGAAAGAAGAACAAGTGTATTCTTGGTGATCTCGATAAACCCGATGGACCTAGCACGAACCCCGCCTGTTATAAGAAGAATACAACAACAAAAATGAGAACAGTAACGTGATTAATATGCACAATTAGTTAACAATAGATCATCATATCATCCTTCAGGTGAAATACTCATAAAAATGGAAAATTGAGGAACATTTGGTTCCCCTTCATTCATACGGTATGCACTTGTGCATACAAGTAAATTAAGTTGCTTTTTATTTTTTATGCACGTGTGCATGTTACAAATTCCTTATATGCACAAGTGCATGTTACAAATATGCACAAGTCCATACCTTTCAGATGAAGGGTTGCCAGAGTGTTGCCATTTTTTGAGGTTTTCCCCGGAACCCGACCGTATTAGTGTATAGGGATACATTTGAGCTGAGCCCAAGATTTCTTCGCATGAAACTTGGGTAAACAAAACGAGGCTCAACCCTTAGCTTGGTTTCTACTTTCTATGGGTTCATAATGGCGCATACGAGCTTGAGCCTTGGCTCGGCTCTTATATAAAATGCTCACAAAATCATATATAAAACGAAGATGAATAATCCTTGGGATAAAGTTATACAACTCTATTTACATATATCAACTAAAAGTCTCCAAGAGGCAGTGGCGGATCTAGGAATTTTTCCAAGTGGGGGGACCTTTAAAGCAGAATAAATGGGTTTCCAAGTCGTCCGATATATTTCTAGCCTAAGTACACGTTTTCAAGGAAATTTAAAGTCTTCTTGGTTGATTTCAAGAGATTTCTAAGTTTTTTTGTCTATTTTGAGTACTTTTTCGGTTTTTTGGTTGATTTCGAGAACTAATGTTTTGTTTTTGGCTTGATTTCAAGTTTTATTTTTTGGTTGATGGGTCCTGCACGAAAAATGACCGGGGGGAATTGTGACGAAAACTTAAAATAATACAACTTTTTAACTAAAAAAATTCCATTTTTAACATGTTAGTGGGGTCCCTTCCCCCCTCTACACAAGGGGTGGATCCGCCACTGCCAAGAGGCAAGGCCATTGCAGCTTGTAGAGGCTCAGCTCATCCAGGCTCACCAAGCTAACAATGCTCGAGATATTTGGGCAAACTAGGGCTCACTATCGAAACCAATTTCAAGGTTTATCTTATACAAACATAATCCTTCAAAAATTGAAGTCTAAAACTAGAGAAAACGGAACTCCTAATTCACTCCAAACCCTAAATCATATAATATTTCAATTAGGGCGGAAAAATGCATATAACAACATGAAGAAAAAGGCAATTCAATCCTCTCTAACAACAAAACCTAACAAAAATCATATATCGAATTAACATCCGTATCGAACCAATTAGGTACGGAATTCATTCAAAATTTCCCCAAAATCAATCAATCAATCAATCAATCAAAATTCAGAAGACGCAATTGAAGAATGTGAGTTGGAAGATGTGACATACTTACGAGGATCTGAGCAAGGGGAGTAGGGAGGCCCAAGGGTTTGAGGAAGATCTGGAAGACATGAGACAGAACCAGAATGGCGGCAACCTGTGTGGTCATCGTCAAGGCCGGGTTGCCGGTATTGTTATCAGGACACTTCAACTCCGTTGAATCATCCATGGCTGATTGATTGGTTTTGTGTGCTTTTCTCCTACGATTATGAAGAAAAAGGATAGGGAAAAATGGATTGTTAAAGAAGAATGAATTTGGAGGAGGGTGAAGGGGGAGAAGAACCTTCCCTCCTACAAATCTGCCATTTTTGCGTTAATGAAATCGATATGTTTGTTGTTGAGAGAGAGATGATGATTCCAGAAACATTGGGTTGATGAAGATGATGATGATGATGATGGTATCTCTTCCTTCGTATTTCTTTTTATTCATTCGGTTGGTTTAGAAACCCAACCATCAAACCGTCTTTTAAATTTCGTCACTTTTCAGCTATGCATTAGATTTTTGTACTAAAGTATTTATATTATTTATATAAACACATTAAATATGGGAATGTGACTTAAATAGCCCTTCTATATTTTTAGATTCATCAATTACTCATTTTTTCTTTTATTTTTATCTAACTGTTATTGCATTCACAATTTCAAGCTAAAAAAACCCTGTTTATTTACTTTTTATCCGGGTTCGCAATTTTGAAACTAGGATTGTAACTTTTTCTTAATAAATGAAGTTGACCAGGTTTGTTTTTCTGTGTCTTTTAGCTAGATCTACAAATTAAGGTCTAAAAATTGCAAATATGGTGATATTTAGGTAAAAGTAGAAGATAAACGATTATGAAACCAATTTCAATGACTAGAGCCGTACATCGACTTATAAGAAGCTCACAAGTCTAATTTTTTTATCTACGTGAAATGAGTTTTTACAAACTTCTTCACTTAAATCCCTGACGGTGCTCTAAAATACTTTTTGTAATCTACGATGTGCGATTCTTCTAAAATTTACGTATACATTGCCGCTTAGGTGGAGGATTCACGTTATGCATGTCAACCCGATAAATTTTCGTAGTTTTACTCACTCAAACGTGATTATTTATTAAAAGATGTTTTAAACATTGAACTTAATGAGCTCTGCAAAGGACCAAAAGTTCAATTAACCCATAATACTTTTCCTAACACTACCTTTCTCACCGAATATTCATTCTAGGGACATTTATTGGTTCATCTTAGATCGGTTTACCCTCCTAAACCATAAATCGAACTACATTGACAATTTAAAATATTTTTCTAATCAAGCACTTTGACGCAAATGACCAAACCAGTCACATTGAACCACAAAAAGAAGATATAGTCTTGTCATTTTAAGAGTGTTGCGTGTGTTACAAGATTTAAACTAAATAAAAACACAACATACTTTCCAAAATGAAATTTTTATGAATACAACACCTATTTAAAACAAATATTATATACCAAATTCAAAATACATTTACCCTCAAACTAAAAAGACATGAGCAAATTGAAAAAAAAAGTTAAACAAGTTCATCAATATTAGTTGGAGATTCTGAACAAAGATTTAAGCAAGTCGAAATACAATTTGGAATTTTATTAAACGTTTGATTTGCAGAATAGAATTTGATGAAATTAAAATTTGAAGTTTAAAATCATTATAATGAAATTTCAAATTTGATACAATCTACTCACTTGTTTAATTGGTAGGTATCTAACTTTTTCACTTAAACCAATAAATAATGAATTCAGTTCAATGTAATTCAAAAAATTCAAATTTCTTCAAAGAAAAAATGAAAACTTCAGAGCCTATACCAGACCGGAACAAGGGTTATGATTATTTTTCTCCCGAACCGGACGTACAAACCGGTCAAACCCCCAATTACAAACCGGTCAAACCCCCAATTACATCCGTTGACCTCCGTTTGCTATGGAGAAGACTTGCTGTTGTGTTCCAGAAATGCAAGAATCATAGGCCAACGATTCTGTTCTAGGGTTCCAATAATCCGATACACATTGATAGCTGAATGACGATGATGCGATTTTGCTGTCCCTCCCGAGACACATCGGATCTTTTTTCCGACCAATGCTCCAACTGGTTTCCCTGTCTCTCCGATCCAGGTGAGGTTTAGGATCTTATGTTATACGTATATGTAATGTAATATAGGGGTGGGTTCAAATGTGAACCACTTTTTGGTTGTGAACGTGAGGACAGCCGAGAGCGCGACATGTGGCGGATGACTAGGCGCCGCATCAAATCCACGGCGGATGACTAGGCGCGATTCATGGGAGGGCATTGAATTAAAGGGGGGACCACACTCAAAGCCGCCACGTGTCGCGCTCTCGGTTGTCCTCGCGTTCACAACCAAAAAGTGGTTCACATTTGAACTTTCCTCATGTAATATATATATATATATATATAGGGGTGGGTTCAATTGCAAACCACTTTTTCATTGTGAACGTGAGGACAAACGAGAGCGCGCCACGTGTCACTCTGAATTTCGGCGACTTAGTGTTATTCAGTCTGAATATAGCGTTATTCAGTCTGAATAACACTAAGTCGCCGAAATTCAGAGTGACACGCGCGACTTGTAACCAAAAAGCCCGCGACCTAGTGTTATTCAGTCTGAATAACATTATTTTTCAGTGTTATTCAGACTGAATAACACTAGGTCGCGGGAAAAGTCGCGCGTCTCATAAAATTTGTTGCCACGTGTCGTGCTCTGGGTTGTCCTCACGTTCACAATGAAAAAGTGGTTTGTATTTGAACTTTCACCTATATATATATATATATATATATAGGCCACGGTTATTATACAACCCCTTAAAAGGTTACAACCCGTACAACCTTCATCTAAATCAATTATTTAGCCCATTTATATAGATTCTCATCGGTTTTCTAGATGTACTTACATGATTTCATCGAATTTCAACAACAAATGTCAATGCACATAATGATTTATGCGATGAATTGCATGAAAGTGATAACTTTCATTAAACATTCATGAACCAATGTGCATCCCATGTTATAATTGGCATTTAATGAAAATACCATGCATTATAGGTTAGATTATTGCATGATATTACTAATCATAGATGAATTGAGTAATCAATCATACTGAACGGATTAAAATAAATGGTTTAGATGAAGGTTGTATGGGTTGTAACCTTTTACTGGGTTGTATAATAACTTTCCTCTATATATATATATAGTTTGTGTATGTTCTTTTTTCTACATAAACTTATGATTTCTCAGAGGAATTGTGTTTTGTGTGTGTGTGTGTGATTTTGGTTGCAGCTAGAAGATCTAAGTTGCTTCCGCAGCTGACGTCGGTGATGGTGCATCTTGTCTATATCGGTTTCATATTCATTTTCGACACTGAATTCTTTGAGAAATTGAAAACACAGCCTTGGTAAGCACTAATATACTTCGCTACATGTTCTTAGGAAACTGGTTGGTAATTGATGATGGTTAGGGGGTGGTATCCGTTACAAACCGAATAGTTTGTACAAACTATACAAACCAATCTCGACCGACCATACATGTAGATGATCAATGGTGTAGATTAATTCAGTTCCTAAATTTTGTGTCAATCACATCTGAAAACCACCTAAAAATTAGGAGATAAATAAAATATAAACAAAATCAATGGTTAAGATTAGGTTTGTAGGGTTTGTACAAACTACTCAGTTTGTATTTGATACTTCCCACTAAGTTCACTCGTCTCATGATTTTATCTCTTATTTCGTTTTACTACATACTAATGATTCTCTTGAAGCCTCTATCCTGCAGGTACACATTGGTCTATTTGTTGTTATTTGTGGCTACACTAGTTCAGTATTTTATTACATGTGGTACTTCTCCTGGGTAAGTAATGATAAGCATTGAAACATATATCTATAAATTTATTTTCTCACATTTTTACTGACTTGCATTAGATTAAATTAGCATTATGTATAACAATCATGTATGTGTGTTAGGTACGTGCTCGATGCAATGAGAGATTATGCTACGGCAGATGCCTCATTAAGGGCATCAGAGATCTCAAAGTAAGCACTCCTTTTTTTTATTTGTTCGTCTTTAAAGTTGGAAAATTTTACTGGTAAGGAAGTACGTACTGCTATTTGGTTCCATAAAAGAAGTGAGTTAACCTCTGCATGTACTTTTAGAGGATGATGTCCGCATCCGTGTTTCTGAATAAAACACATTATCTAATAGTTTCTGTATTTATGTATGATCAAGCGAAGAAAACCTGCTTCAAGGCTCAAGCAACAATGGTGCTGTAGTTGTGACTTTGAACAGAGACCAGCTGGGAGAAATCGTTTCAGGGGACAATGGAATGAACTGGACAAATCTGGTTATGGACATGTATCCTCCCAGAACATCTGTCATGTAACTAACTCAACTGCTTATATTGGTTTATGATAACTGTGCTTGTCTTTAAAAGGAAATCTCTTTGAAAATGCACTCTGTGGTTCGAGCTATCAAGAAATGTCCTTTTATGACTTATATAGTTAAATTTTTCTAGGAGGTTTGGCTTATGTAACTACTTGTGCAGTTCCAATTTTCTAAGGAACTGGAAACTGTAGACTGTTAAGGTGGATTGGATTAACTTAATAAGAGAAGTTTCTTTCTAGACTTGGATCTAAAAGCATTGAAAATAAGAGCACTCCTTTTAGTTTATGTTTGTTCATTATGCCATAGAAATACAATCAAGCCACAAAGATTTTCTTGGTTAGTTCCTGGGATAATCAATCAAATATGGTGGAAATTGTTATGTGGTAATTATTTTTATTATACCATGTGGAAATAAGATTACACTAAAGAAGATTCATTGCATGATAGCTTCTGTATGTTTTTCAGGACCGTCACATGTTCTTGCTGTAAGGTTGTGCAGGTATCTCTCTTGTTTATAATTTTATATCCTTTCTGTTACATGATTTTTTTTTCTAAATACAATTATGCTTGAGAGTGAATTAGGTCACATCTCAACCTTATTTATCCTTAAAAAGTGAGCCTTTACCCTAGAACGGTATCCCCAAAAGACAGTATTGCGAGCTACACGGGAACTTAGTATTTTCTTTCACCTGCAATTTCTAGTCACGAAGTCCATTGTCTATTTGTGTTAAGTAGTTAACATATCCACAAATGTGTCTCTAAGTTTATGGAATTAAGTCCTCCTCAATACTCTTTAGCATAGTATCATAATCCTCATCGTATTCTACCTTGTTGTGTTCTGCCATGCACTCGAAATAAAATCAGTTGCTTGGTCAACTGGAGGCGAGTCGGTTTAAAATAACAAATTTTTTAATAAGCAAAACCGGGAATTATTACTATCATGATGGCCTGAGTGTTACTTTATTGCAGCCTCCAAGAGCAAAACATTGTCACGATTGCAACAACTGTGTTCTTCGGTTTGATCACCATTGCACTTGGCTCGGAACCTGCATAGGACAGGGCAACCATTGTCAGTTTTGGTGTGTACATATTTTTGATTTGTAATTCATACATTTGTTCTTGCATCTCTCTCTTTTCTTTTATATAGCAATTGCTACTTCTTGGTTTCTTGGCATATAGTCTGCATGCTCGAGCTTTTTAGGATGCTTATACTTAGCATATTTAGTCTCAGTGGCACTGTGGCAGTACTGTTTTATTTCATCATCCACTCCTAGTTAAACTTGTTATATTTATACTTCTATAAATATCTAAACCCAATTAAATTGCCAATGTTTACTTTCAGAATTTCTAATATCTCAAATGATAACACTGAACATTATATGAAGTTGGAATGGTTTGCCAGTATGAGATCATGCCAAATATATGTCGCTATAACTTCCAGATTTGAAGCTAGAGTTCTTTTATTGGTTGAATATCATACTTGTTAACATGGATTTTTGCTCCTCAATCCTTCTCCCTATAAAAAGAATCTTTGCCAGAAGATGTCTTATGCCATCTTTGGCCAATTTGATGTAAGGATATAAAAACTTCATATGGGGCCCAGTGATCTGACCTTTTACATAAGTAGACATCTTTGACTTTGATTCAGTGCTTACCGTCTGTTATTTTCAGGATAAGTCTGATTAGTGCAGTTTGTCACCTAAAACTGACGATCATCATGACATCTAGATCTTGTTTTCGCAGCATCAAATTTATCTCATAACTATTGATAAATGTGGCACCGTTTATTAATGTAGATGTTATGTTAATAATAGGACATGTTCTGGCACTTGCTAACATAGATTTAGAGTTAGCATGTATTTATCATTGTCTTCATTATCAAGTTCGGTTTGGTACCACACCTACACAGTAACAAGGCTACTTGAGGGCCAATAGACTCCAAGGTTGCCTCAGCTTTTAGAAAAGATCATACTTTCGTGTACTTTTTTTAGTTTTTTTGACTTATTTCAATTTTCTTTGTATGAGAATACCTGGTTTAAGGAAAACTTTATTTTGCAATTTTAGCTATCTGTTTCAGATGATGGTTTCACTCAAAACTTTAGCAAGCGTATCACATTATATGTGAACACATACAATTATCGTTCTGGTTAACAACTTACAGCTATCAATACAATAAACATATAATGCACTGAATTTAATTTGATCAGATCAAGCTGATTCCTGTGTAGAAATCTTTATGTCAACTATCAATTATATTTAATGGAAACAGAAAGATTTACCTCTAGTTTCTGTTTTTTTTCTTCTTCTTCTTGAAGGGAAGTTATCTAACAATATGTTATTTGGGTAATGATTGCCAGGTGGTACCTATTTGAGGAAACTGCTTTATGCATCTGGACTAGCATGTGGTATATTGAGCTACTACCAGATTATATTAGAGAACCATGGTATGTTGTTGAGAGAAAAAAGCAGGCTTTTGGGATATATAGATTTTTGTAATGTCTATATTGTGTACTTATTTTTCATCTAATTATTATTGAATTCGGAGTTGGATCATGATTCATTTCATTTCTTTCAGGTTGATTGTGATCATAATCATAATGCTAGCTGCATTGTCAATTTTGACGATGTTTCTACTTCTCCTCCTCATATTCCATAGGTGAGTACTTAGTATTGGAGCATTGATAGAACATCCATCTATTCGTTTATGCTACATCTTTAGGCAAACATTACGATATAATCTGTAGATCGTGGTTAAATGTATCTGCTTAATTAGTAGCACTTGTCTATCCAACTAGATTTCACTCTCCCTATTTTCATTTGTAGTTACCTAATCGTCACAAATCAAACCACCCATGAGATATTGAGACGAAGGCGTATACCATACATGAGGTCAGTTAAATTAACTTGTACTTTCATGTCATGATTTTATGTATTTTAATAAATTACCTTTGTAAATGTACGTTATTTCTAGGTAAAATCCAAAGAAATGTTTCTGTACTTTGCTAACGATGGTGTTATTAGGGAAAAGATATTTATAACCAGGTTAAGCGAACATTAATGTCCTATTCATTTAACAGACCAATTCCTGAAAGGGTATATCCGTTCAGTAAAGGCATATGCAAAAACTTGTATCGTTTTTGCTGTGGAAGAATGAGCATATACAGCATGGAAGCATTACCAAGTGTTGCAGAGGTAAATCAAATGTCGATGCCCTATTCATGTTTCGACGTTTTATCCTGTAGATGTTGCTGACCAACCGACTATTTATCTTAAAATTGTTGTTGTATTAGCATATTCACATTCATTACGGTAGACATCCTTCTATATGGATCTATTTTTGTAATACTTGTTGTAATAGGATCGATGAAATTGTTACATAGAAATTGTTATGATGGTGGAAGAACGAAAAAGGCCTCGGGCGGCTGAATAATGGTCACTTGCCATGAATGAAATGGCGATGATGGTGATTTTCCGACTTGGGGAGGGGGGCGTAATGTGAGCATGGCAACTCGATCATCATCTCCATGATCGGTAAGTGGCTTTAGGTTCAAATGCACCTCTAGTTACCCCACTCTAGCAACATGAAGAATTAAATAGTACATGAATATGTCTATAGGACTAAGAATGGACATAAATAGGTCCTAAATGGTTCAAATATTTGGTTATTCATAATGAATATCGATAATTCGTGTTGGTATGTACCTTCAGCAAAATCCTTACTTTAAGGGAAATGCTTAGGATCACTATTTTGTCCTCTTACTAGAAGTCATGTAACTAACTACACATATATACCTATTAAACATTATAGCATCTACACCAAACTTATAAATGGCACTTGCAAATGAGGTGGCAATATCACATAGGCAAGATGCCTTGCATTTTCAATATTAGGAAGATATTTCAAAGCATAACGTGGGGTTTTCATTTATCTTTTATTTCTTTTTCGTTTTACTTATATAAAAAACTTATTATAATATATATAACAATTTACAGGAAGATGAACAGTAATTTTATAGTTATGTACAACTTTAGTCCCTGTATTTTGATATATATAATACTTTTGGTACTTGATTTTTATAAAAAAAAATTCATCATAGTACTCTTAGAGTTATATACAACTATAGTTCCTGTAGTTTGATATATAATACTTTTAGTCCTTGATTTTTATAAACTTTTTTTCATCCCAATAATTTTTTTTTCAATTCCATTTTCATCCTTCCATCCAAATTTCCTAATTTATGTGATTAACTCATCCAAATTTTTTTTGATTAAATTACATATTTGGTTTTTATAGTAGATCATCTTTATACTTTTTATTCTCAAATTACAACTCACATTTCGTTACTTTTTACTTTCTTTATTTATTTTATTAAGAGATTTTGTTGTATTGGTTAATTATAAACTATTATAACTTTAATTAAAAAAATAATGAAATAATTTCATTTAACTATAGATAAGTACATGATATTTTTCCCAAAGTTTTAGGTTAAAATTTGTTAAAATTAGCATTTTTTATTTGTTGATTTATTAAATTTTTTTATTTATTTTATCAAACTTTTCGTATGACAACATACGTATAAACTTTATGTTTCATATAAATGATAAGATCTATCACAGTTTATAACCCGGTGCGAAGCCCCGGAATCTTAAATAACTAGTTTTTTTTATATAAATAAAACAACATATAAATTATATAATTAGATGAAGGTTAAAACATGTATAAATGATGACCCAATATTTTTGTTGGCCCTATTTCATATCTCACCGGAACATCCTCATGGCCATATGCAGTAGGAAAGACATTAAAATGTTGTTTATATGAAATAGAGCAAAATAAAAAATTCAAATATCATCTGCAAATATCTTACTAGGGGCCGTCTATTAGCGTTTACTAAGTTATATTAGTCTTACCCGGTAAGTGAGAACGACTATTGTTAACGCTATCATCTGCAAATATCTTACTAGGGGCCGTCTATTAGCGTTTACTAAGTTATATTAGTCTTACCCGGTAAGTGAGAACGACTATTGTTAACGCTCATCGAATGAGTTATTACATACAATGTTTTATTACATCATATACTTTATTACATACAGTAGCTATTAAACTTAAACTACTGAACATGCAAAAACATTTTTTTATATAAAACATACTTGTCTATCAATGCAAAAAACCACCCTATATATTCTAGAATAAACTCCAAATATAAACATTCAATTTGCAATCATATGCCAACAAATTAAAATAAAATTTTGTTAAATACTCATTTTCCAACAACACCCCAGAGGCACACATACGATTTTAAGATATAAAAGTACTCTATATTTTTATACATGTAGATGAATATAACGAATGATCATGTCAAAAGAAAGCAATCAAAATCAAGGTAAATTCGCTTAAACAACAAGCTTTTCCAACCACCAGTAATAACCAAATTCAACATATTCTACTACCATATGTATATATAGTTTACTCCCTTATCAATCAGCTATCATTTGTGATGATGCTTGAGAGCTTCAAAACGAGCAGCAAGTGTATCATAATCCGGCAGTTTAGGATGAACTCGCTGCTGACCTTGTTTCGCATGACCCAAAGAAGAAGGCGGTGCTCGTGGTGCTGGCCGGTTCGGTGGACCATGGTTCCATCCACTAAAATGGTCATGGTCACGATCCATCTCGATTTCTTCATCACATTCGGACTCTGATTCATCAAATTTGACCGATGATGACCCCGGAGGAGGAGGTGCGTTGTACGTGTGTCTTCTATACATCTTGCTGTCGTCTATTTCAGCTTGCTCATCATGATCGGATTCGTCGAATTTGACACCAGATGGATTGTTGTAACTATGCCTCCTGTTGTTGTTATACTTTGTACTGTCTGATGAAATGTGAGACGTCTCGGAACCCGGTCTGGTGAAATCAATGGCGGGAGTGCTGGAAACCGAGTCGAAATTGTTGCGGGTTTGAGAATCGTTTGTGAACCCGTGTTGTTGGGTTGACTGATTCGAGGAGTCTTTGCTTGCTAAGTATGCGGCGGCTTCTGCAGCAGCAATTGCCATCTTAGCTGACTCGGCAGCAGCTTCGGCGGCTGATTTTGTGTCGTCGAAATGCATGATGTTTTGACCATTGTTACCCGAGTATCTGAAATAACAAATCAGCAAATTGATGATTTATAGGCCGCTTATACCACATTGGTAAGCGCTGCGGTCTAGGTAAGAGGTTCAGTACAGCTAAGTGCTTATTGAAAACGGTTGTCTAGCAAGTGCTTTAATACCAAGTCAAATAATAATGTTGCCCACCATCAGTGGGTTGGGGGATGTCACATTTTACCTGCGTTGTGGCGGGTTGTTCGGCTGAACATACTGTGGTGGTGGGTTGTTTGGCTGAACGTATTGCTCCGATGTAGGTTTGACAGGCATGGTGGAAGCACTCACAAAGGTCTGTGGTCCGTCCTGCAACCAAAAAAACAAAGATATTAATGAAAAAAAGTACGAATTCGGTATATCCAGCATGGAGGTGGAACTGGGGAGGGTAAGATGTATACAAACCCAATGCGTACATTGGCACAAACACATACTTGTACATATTAGGGCCTGTTTACTACCAGCTTAATGAGCTTAATGGAACTCGCAGCTTATTCGGTCAGCTATACATGTATACATGATTGTTTGGTAGTGACTTAATGATATAGAAAATGGTTTATTTTATTAAGCTTATGGGGGAAGCTTTATGCAACAAGCCAAGTTTTCTTCAAACCTACCCCTCCTAATTAAAAAACATTCTCCACTATTAAACAACCCTCCCAATCTATATAGACAGATTGATTAATCCAAACATACAACTTTATCCATACAAGAACCAAACAGCTCACATACAGATACAGTGCATTATATTCATATATGTAGAAAAGATAAGAGACGCACAATAAGCTTTTCGGGTGGCTTGAGAAGTTCTGTTTCAGATTCTGTTGTGTCCCATTCAACCTGGTATTCTTTGGCGATTTCCTTTAGGACTTTCAACTTTACTTCACCAGCAGGGGTTCTAACAGAGAGTTTGTCAATAAGCTGCGAAAATTCATTTAAGCATCAATATTTAACCTCTTCAAGTAATAAGGTTAAGAAGTTTAACATATTAATTATAGTTGCAGGATTATCAAAATAATTACCATTCGATTTACACCACAGTCAGGTCGTAGATCAGTAGCTGCTCCAACAAAATCTTTGCCATATTTTTTCTCGAAAATATCCCGAAGTGCAACCAATTCTGGAATTTCAGAACACCGAGGAGCCGCAAAAATTACACTTGATATCCCTTCTTTCAGGTCTGCAGGGCAATCTCTGGAACAAATGAACCCAAAAGAGTGAGTGGCTTGTTGATACTTGTATACAGTTTTACTTTACCGTTGGTATATATACCTTTGTTTTGCAATGATTGAAAGTCTCTGCACGATCAGTTCACAGAAGAGCTCAATGAACTCGTTAGCGGCCAAGATGTTCTGTTCTCTCATCACGTGTTCAACCTTGTATCAAAATATTTCATGTCAGCTCAAGATAGGTTTTACACATACACACAGCTAAAAATGCTTAAAATATTCACTATAAGAAAGGGTGTTTGAGCTATCTAACTAATGACATGAATGGGACTGTTGTTGAAGACTTGAGAAGCTAAATCTTATGAATTACATGTGATAGTTGTATCTTTCTGATAGAAGCTTGCCCGCGAATGGATGGCTGCATTGTGAATGTGGTTATGGAGAAACCAAAGGATGGATTCAAGATGTGATTTTTCTATCTGATCTAGGTTTCCATTTTCAACACCCCAAGTAATACTCAATTTGTTTTACATTTTACTTCTTCGAAATGAAAAACACCCACTAAAATCTTCCGTTCTGTTCAAGGTAAGGATGAAGAAGAAAGATGACTGTTGACAGACAAATGGTTTTTTAGTTGTGGATGAATTGATGGAATTATCCTTCATCAAATAGAGACATGTGTTTTGTTGTGTAGTGAGGGACAAAACTTGTAAATCGGGTATGTTTCCTAGAATGATTTTTGTAGTTTACTCAAGAAAAAAAAGTACTTCACACATTACCATTTAGTTACCCTACCAAATGTCAATCAAAATTGGTACAACCGTATAACATGGTGGAGTAAATTAGTAAATAAGTCATTTTCTACAAAGGATGGGCAATCTGTGACTGATGTGAAATGGGTAGAAGAATTAATAAATAAATAGAGAACATAACAAAATGTACAATAGACAAGATCAACTATGTATACACTAGTTATCCTCAGAAAGAGAGAGATTTCTGGATATGGTTTTCATTAAGATATCACCATACAGGTAAGACATGCTTGTAGCTAGAAGTTCAAAAACAACCAATAACAAAAAAATAATAGTTTGTCAAGCCACCTTTAGAACTAGCATGAATTAATTTGCACCAACAATATGCTGATGGTTTTTATGATGTTAGAACTTGCATTTCTAGAAGCAACTTAGCACTTACCTCATATAAACATATAACATAAACAATATAATCAACCAAGAACATCACTTCTAATTGAAATTTCAGACTTGTTAATTTCCAAATCCAAAACTGAAGTAGATACTTTTAGTTCTTTAGCTCAAAAATCCATCTATTACAAGATCATTTATGTAGTTCAACCCAATTTCTATCCATTTGCAATCATAAGAATTATCAAAACCCAAATTTGGACTTCTTGTGAATAGAAAAGAAAACAGAGTATGATGTCAAATCTGTTCAAAACATACTAAAACCAGCAAAAACCCTAAATTGTTGCATCAAATTTCGCCATCACATTGCCCAAAATATCATCTTCCTAACTTAAAATCTTCCCCAATTATGGCACTATAATCATATACTAAAATACTCATACCTACAAACTTCAGGTGTCAATTAAAATCCACCGTTTTTAGAAAGAACAACTAGCAAAATACATCGAAAATCTCGATCAAACAATAAATAAATGAAATAGGTTTCATCTTTCAATCAAAACAATAAACAAACATACCCTAATACGAGCAGTAGCATCTTGGCCAGACTGAAGAAGCAAAGCAATGTCACGCCTCATCTGCCTGACCACCACCTGTCTCTTGTTCCTCAGAAGCTTGATCCGAGCCACCGCCAGCTTCGCCGCCGTCTTGCTGTATAATTAAAACACTTCTCAGTTAGTAATTAGGGCTTCAAAACACATAAAAATTGTGAATTCGAAAGATATATGTAGAAATAAAGGAAGATCTTACCATTTGGAGGTATTGAAGCCTCTGAAGAAGAGAGCAACGGTGAGCTTGGCCGCCTTCTTCCAGTGGCTTTTAGGGCCGGTGGTCATCTTTTCTTCCAATGGTGGATTGGTGTTTTTAGAGAGAGAAAGAGATAGAGGTAGAGAGAGAGAGAGTGAGGGACTTTTATGAGATTTTGTGTGCAACGGTCGGAAAAGATATTTGGACGGTGAAAAATGGAAGAAAGATGATTAAGGTGTGAGGGCCCCACTTTTGACAGGAGGAATTAAACGGATCTTTTTGCGTTACAAAGTTCTCCATTGGATTCCTTCTTATTGAAGCTAGTTATTATGAGTATTAATTTTAAAGTTAATTACATTTTTGGTCCCTGTGGTTTGGTGATTTTAACACTCTAGGTCTATTTTGGAAATAATTATGGATTTGGCACCTGTGGTTTACATTTTATAACGCTCTGGGTCCATGGTTTCGAACTTTATAACGCTCTGAGTCCATGGTTTCTAACTTCGTTAAAATCTTCTGTTAAGTAGATTAATACAGGGGTATTTTAGTCATTTCATTTTCTTCTTAATTTCCTTTAAAAACAAAAGGGACCAAACATGTAATTTACTCTGTATTATACATATATATATTATATGTATGTATCACTGTGTCTCTTTTTATCTATATGATGCAACACAACTACACAGGGCCATTCCGGCGACGTCTCCGACGAACGCAAGTCCATTCTGGCGACGTCTCCGACGAACACATGGACCATTCCGCCTCTATTTTATTTATTGACTTTCTTCCTCACCTTCGATGTCATATGCATAACAGATCAGATGATGTGTGTGAGTATATAACCGTGAGAAAAGAGAAAACAATTTAGATAATAGGATTTGAGGAGGACTAAGAAAAACAGTGGGTGCAGCCGTAGGAGGAAGCCAAAGACGATAAGATCCGGATTTTCGATCGAGATTCGAAGTGGTTTAGGGCAAAAAATTTAGGGTTTCTCGTATAGAACGATTTAGGATAGGTACCTCTGAGTAGGGATGACGATGGTGGGGTTAAACATAATAGCCGGAACGATTTGGAGATAGAGGTGAGCGGCGGCGATCTCAGATCCGCAGGTGGGCGGCAGTTGGTCTCAGATCCGCAAGTGGGATGCGGCGGTGGTGGTCACAAGAGGTAGGTTGGGGTGGCTGGTGATGGAGGTGGGTTGGGGTGACTGATTGATTTTTGATAAAGTGTGCGTGGTGGTGGTGGTGGGTGGTGGGTGGTGGTGAGGTTCGATAGGGGGAGAATGGTGGTGGATGGTGACAGCCAATGGTGGTGAGGGTGGTGGTGGATGGTGACGGCCGATGGTGGTGAGGGTGGTGGTGGATGGTGACGACCGATGGTGGTGAGGGTGGTGGTAGATGGTGATGGCTGATGGTGGTGAGGGTGGTGGTGGATGGTCATGGCTAATGGTGGTGATGGTGATAATTACATACGACTTGCTGTTGGTTTTTAGTCAAAGAAGATGAAAAAGAAGCATTATGTTTACTTTTATTTTTGCTATTTTTTTCTTTATATATTGATACTAATAAATTACATCTTTAGTCCCTATGATTTTATATATAATGTAAATTACATAATCGGTCCCACTTGTTTTTATTGAAAAATAAAAAGAAAAATTAAATGACTAAAATACCCCTGTATTTAATTCACTTAACAGAAATTTTTAACAGAGTTAAAATTATGGACCCAAAGCGTTATAAAATGTAAACCACGAGTACCAAATCCATAATTATTTTAAAAATGGACTCAGAGTGTTAAAATCATCAAACCACAGGGACCAAAAATGTAATTAACTCTTAATTTTATTACTTACATACCATTTAATATGTGTTTATTGTTTAATGTAGTAGGTTGTTATTTTCTTAACATAAGTAATCTCAAGTTTAATAGGCTTGATATTTCTTTCTATCTTCCATGTCCTTTTATATAGATACCGAATCTCAATCAAATATTAACTTATGAAAATTTTATAAACCATACAAGAGCATTTACAGTGGTGGAACCTTTAATAACCTCACTTGTCATTTTTTTTTCTTGTCACATTATTGCCATCTTAATAAAGTAAGAACTTTCAACCATTTATATAGGTTGGGGAAGGTTCAAATGAAAAACATGTCAATTTAAGAAAAAACGAGAAGCAATCTCGGCCACTCATCTCGCGGTTACGGTGGACGTGATCACGGAGGATTGACGCGATTCATGGGAGGGTGGAGATTATTAAAGGGGGGACCGGTCAAAGTCGCCTTTGTGACTTTGACCGAGATGAGTGGTTAAGATTGTTTCTCGCGTTTTCTTAAAAAGTTATTTTTTTCGTATGAACCTCCCTCTATATAGGTTAATAAATGTTTGATTTTATACATATATTGATTGTTTTATGATAAAAGGTAATATCCTATAAATATTCAAATCATAATAAAATTTTTTTGAACGGCTTCGCCTCAGCGGTATGCGAACAAGTGATCCGGGCCCCGAGTTCGAATCCACTTCACTACACCCCCATAATTAATTCGGTAGGGCTGCTAACACCTGCTCCAAGGGAATATTCCCTATAGGAGACTAACCCCAAGGAAGAAACCCTCAAGGAAGGCTTGAACCCGAGACCTCCCATATCTTAGGGAAAACTCCCTACCACCAGGCCAAATACCTGATGGCAGATCATAATTATTGATCTTTCATAGTTTACATAAATACTAGTTTGCAACTTTGTAACATTTGTGATCCAAAAATATCATCATGAAAATCTTATATTATATGTTTTTGCGCTATCTACATTAATATTAATGGGTCGGGGTGCCTCCTTTAATATTAACATGTAATTAGTTTATTTTAGTTTTTGATGAAATAATGAGTTTATAAAACATTTATAAATATACATGTAATAAAATGTTTTTGATAAATATGAAAACTTTCAAACAAAAAGATCATTATTTAAATAAAAAAGGCAAATCAAGATGTCTCCAAATATTCAAACATTGGTCACATAACTCATAAATATACCTTTAACTAACTTGAAAGCTTAATATTTGGTTCTATATTCCTAATACATATTAAACGAGTGTGTATTGGTGGCTTAGCACTAGCCAACCCCATATTGGCTATGCCACTAATGGATGTTGACATAAAAAATGGGAGGTTTTACATCGGAAATTGACATTAAAAATAGAAGTTTAACGTCGATGATAATGTAGAAGTTGGAAAATGTTTTGTATTTGGCACTCTAAAGTCATAATGTATACATTTTGGGTTTTTTTAATGTTAAATGAAAAATGTTAAAATGCTAGAAAATGAAGAAAGACCATTTTACCCTCGAATTTAACTTTGTTAGACAACCGTTTTGTCTAGGGACTAAATTCAACAAAAAATGCATACTACATGACATACCATGTAATAAATAAAGTCGGAAGACCAAATTCATAAAAATCTACACACCATAGGGACCAATTCCATAATTTACTCTTACTTTAATTTGATTTTTAAGCTCTCTAATAAATATAATCGGGATCGGTTAAAACCGGTTGTTGGACCGCGTACAGGGGCGGAGCCAGCCTTGGCACACGATTGTCACTGGCTCACCCTGTAATTAAAAAAAAAATAGTTTAAGCCCAATCTCACATGTTATTAACTTTTAGCTAGAGGCCCACCCTTCCATTCAAAAAAAAAAAAAAAAAAAAACCCAATCCAGCTAAATTAACATCCAAAATTTTAAACCCAACTCCAAAAATCTATCGACTTCTTCTTCCTCCAGCACGATACTGCTTGTTTCCACTTTCCATGGCTAGTCTTAACCCGAAGAACTCTTTTGCAGCTTTTGATAAAAACAAGTTGATCCGTCTTGCTCATTTCTATCCAAAAGATTTTTCTGAGATGGAGCTCATGATACTTGATGATCAACTTCAAACTTATATTCTTGATATGCGGAATTCGTCGGATTTTTCAAATCTAAACGAGATTGGTGATCTTGCACAAAAAAATGGTTGAAGCACAAAGGGATAGGGATAAGGTGTTCCATTGGTCTACTTGCTTATTAGATTGGTACTTACATTATATGTTGCAACCGCAACAGTTGAAAGAACATTTTCCGCTATGAATGTTACGAAGAACAGATTGCGCAATAGAATGGGAGAGCAATGGTTGAACGATAACTTGGTTCCTTACATTGAAAAGGATGGGTTTGAGGAAGTTGCTAATGAAGATATCATCCATATGTTTCAGAAAATGAAAACACTTCGAGTTTACTGTTGAATTTGTAAAGTTTAGTGTAATGGCTTTTGGAACGTATATTTGTTTTTTGATCGAACTTTACCATGAATAGAATATCATTATATAACTTTTATATCTATATTTTATTTTATTACGAGGACCATTCTTTATATAACTCCGGGCTTCGCCCTTGACCGTCTAATGCATGATTTTGTGCATCATCTCTAGTTTCCTTGTTTCAAAAAATCTATTAATCATCTGAATGACAACTATGCGATTTATAATTCCCTAAGGTATACGAAACTCTGAGATTCAGTAATCTGAATTCTGAAAGACTCAAACTACACTGTAAGTTGATCATTTGGTGCTTTTGATTAAACCATTTTAGGTTGTATGCTTTTGCACTTCAACCACAATGCAGGCCGACAACAGAGATTTAGGGTTATTGCCATTGTTAATTTAATTTGAATTATTAGATGATTGCCAATTAATTGAATTGATCGCCAATGCTGGATGGATAATAAATCAGTTCCATTTGTCCCAATTGATGAATGCTAATCTTATTATATATATATAAAGCTTGCATATCGCCTTGAAAACAATAAGTTCATTCAATGAGGTTGACCAAACTTGAGGAAAGGGATATGCATCTGGCACTCTAAACAGTTGTCCCAAGATGAACCTCACCAAAAGGACAAAATACATCCATACCTGTTTTATTTATTTATTATGATACATATTATGGTGGTTGTAACTTGTAATCACTATATAGTATTAGGTTCAAACGAGAAGTCCTAAAATAATGAGAAGTAGAGAAGGGATCTCCACCACTCATCCGGTCTTTGACTGGGTCACCCTCCTTTAATAGTCTTCACCCTCCATGAATCGCATCAATCCTCCGTGTTCGCATCCACTGTAACCGGTCAAAGCCGCCTTTATTGACCGGATGAGAGGTGGAGATCACTTCTCTACTTCTCATTTGAACCTTTCTCTCACTATATATGTATGTATGTATACAAAAGTTCAAATGGAAACTCAAATCTGATTGCGAACGTGAGGACACGCTGACATGTTCGCTCGAATAATCATGTATTATTTAGATTGAATAACACAACATTCAGTGTTGTGAATAATTAAGAATGTTGTAGTAGTCACTCTGAATAGCACTAAATGTTGTGTTATTCGGTCTTGATAATACATGATTATTCAGAGAGAATATGCCATGTGACGCGCTTTTGACCGTCCTCATGTTCGCAATGAAAAACAAGTTTACATTTGAACCTGACCCTATATATATATACATGATATAATCTATAATAATTTGTATTATAACGGTTGGTTTTGTTCAATGTACAAGTCTATGGAAATGAAAATTTGAATAACATAGGCACATCGGCTAAAATTTCGATGCCTTGCAGGAATTTAAACTAAGGTAAAGTTGGTTTTTTTACTGGGAGATGATGTTGAGGAGAGTGGCTCTGCTTCTAATCAAATGCCTAAACATGCACTCCAATCTGCTCTCCATACATTCTAGCTGAGCCTCCAATCTTTCCAATCTACATTTTGCGATTTGCGTCTTGTCCGATTGGGTTGATGATTCATATTTACTTAGAGTTTGTAATGCAGCATCTATGCTATCAAATTCATTCAAAACCCCTTGTTCTTGTTGCTCTTCACATGCCACCATCCCCTTGTGTATCAGCTTTGATACCACAAGAGACAATCTGTTTGGCTTCGAAATCGGCAGGAGAAGAACGACAACAAAAATTCAAAAACCGAAACAGTCATTTCACTAACTCCTATCACCGCCTTGATCACCGCTGCAAGGTGGTGGTCGTCGGAATCCACTACGGTCGTGTTATTATCAACTTGCTTCAAACTTGCAACCAGCCCTTTAACATCTTTATTCATCTTCTTTCTGAAGCAATTGTATTTCGTTACGCTCTTTTCGCTGCTCAATTCGCCCTTTCTTCTTCTAAGAGCACATTGAAGATCTCTAATGTGCTCTTTCATCTGTGACACCATATCCCTTATGCTGCCACAAACATCCAAGAATTTCATCGACTCGTCTACTAGATCTTCAACAAGCTTCATGTTTTGTTGTCGAGCAATCAAAACTCGAGTGGCAGACGAATTTAGAAGATCATCCATGCATTCATACAGCACCGTCAGCTGAGACAAACCACCACAAATGGTCTCTGCTGACAACTTGGCCACCACAGCGTTCGTTTTGGCTGCGTTGAGCTCTTGTTCGATCCGAAGAGTGCTCGGATGTGATCTGCAAGGCAGGCTAATGGATTTAGCTTGGCATCTGAAGCTAACTTTTGAAGAAACAGCCATTTTTCTTAGAAGGCAAACTCAGGTGTTTGTTATGTATATGTTAGTAAGTCTAACCTCCTCTATCCCCCTGCTATTTATATTTGCATATCTCCCCTCAGATATTTTTCTAAATCAGTTTCCCACGTAAATTTATGGGTAAGTGGGGCAGAAAAAAAATATTCACATGTGATGAGCGCATGGCATGGGGTTTTGTTTCTTGTCTTGGGTGGTTGACCGACTAAACAGCTTCCCTGATAATATGCCAAATTATATAGTCATGGGCAAAACAACCTTTCACATATACGTGGCACTCAAAGATTGTATCTTTGGGAAAAGAAATCTTTGTGTACATTCATGTGGGCATATATTTTAATGAAGACGTATATATCTGGTCCACGCATGGGGTTTTACCCATGTGTTGGCCCCACACCTATTGTAGCTTCTTGGGGTATTAATGAAATTTGGAAATGGTCCAAAAACCTCCATCCCCTGCCCTTTATTTTGTAGGGACGTAAACCGACTATTGGAGCCCATTTCATGCAACCAATTAAGGCTGAGGCTGAGGAGATGAACCTTTAGCAAAAGGACAAGGAGAAGATATAAGTTTGCATGATTGAGTTGTCTCACCTCTGTTTAGGATTACACAGCTATTAGATCTTATACTTTATAGTATTGTGTTTGTGTTGACTTCCATTCTACTGCTTTGACTGGAATTTATATTTTCCATGACTGTTTATGCATGCTATTTTTAGTTAGAAAGATTAAAGGTCTTAGAAAGTTAGAATTTGATTCTTAATGTTAAAATGTTACAGAGTAAATGCATCAATGGGTGGATCAAAAATGTCAAAGTACAAAATGATGAGATTTTACTTCTTTGGAGTGAATATGAAATTATGAATATATTGTAGGATAGTTTGTCTAGACAAATATGTGGTTCTTTGTAATATTGGCATTTCTGGCATGATAGAAAATCTTTAGAAGTCAAAATCATGCCTAAAAAACTGAAATTTCTATGGATGAACTATGAAGAATCATTTAGACTTCATATGATATCCATTTGGCTCAAAACAAAATAAAAATGATAAAACCTTGTGAATTTGAGAGAACTTAAAATCGGAGAGCTAAATGTCACGATTAGGCCCAGGGCCAACGATCGCAGCATACACTTTAACATTAACAAAGACTATGAGAACCGAAATGGTCATTTCGCTAACTCATAATACCGCCTTGATCAATGATCACTGCTGCAAGAGTGGTTTCCTTTCTGAAACAATTGTATGTTGTGATGCTATTTTCAGTGCTCAAGTCTCCATTTCTCCTTCATTAGGAAGCAGAATGGATATCTCTACTACACTCTTTAATGTGTGACAGCATATCCCCTGTGCTACCACAAACATCCAAGAATTTAACCAATTCGCCTATTAGCTCATCAACCCATTTCCTGTTCTGTTGGTGAGACATCAAAGAGCAGGAAGTTAATTAGGAGATTGTCCATGTATTTATACAATCCTGAGATAAACCACTGCAGTTGGCCTGACTGTTGTTATTTGATCTTGTTGAACACTTCTTGGATTTAAAGAGTGGTGGGATGTCATCTGCAGGGCAGGCTAAATTTACTTATATATGGATTTAGTTTGGCATTTAATGCTAAATTTCTAAGCAGCAGCCATTTTCCTTTGTGGGTTAGTGGGTACAAGGCAAACTGTTGGGTAATCTTGATGGGTCAAGTCGGGTCTTGGGTATGGCTTAATGAGGTTAAATAATTATGACTTGGTCAATGTTGAACAAGTTTGTTTAGTGGGAGAATAAAATGTGAGTGGATATGATATAAGTAGGAGAACATGGGTTTACTTAGATATTGTTCCATCTTTTTTGTGTTCTCTACTCTTTGATTCCAACACAAACTCTGTTTTTTGTTATAGCAACCTTATCCTCTATGTTTCCTATATATAAGTATGATTTTTCTGCTAAAATAGTTGTTGGTTGTTTGACCAACACAAATGTATCCCCAATTATATATGCCTGCCACTTTATATATATATATATATATATTGAGAAAGGTTGGTGAGGTGTATAGCCTTACAGAGTGCCACTTTAGTTTTCCCTTTAATTGCATATATACGTGGCACCTCAAGATTGCATCTTTCATAAAGTGGCTTCTTTTACGTATATGCAGGTATCATTTGAAGACTTCTAGATTGGTGACAAACAATCATTTGATCAAGGTACCTTTTACGCTTACTAAAATTTAACTGGTTCACGTAACAATCAAGTATTAGCAACATAGAAATCAGTGCATCTTCAGCTGATTCTGGATGGATTCATGAATCAGCTCCATTCTGTTTCCAGAATGCTAATCTTACCATAAATGGTATATCCCATAATGAACTTAAAGAAAACAGATGTGCATCTGGCCCTCAAAACACTTGTCCCAGGAGATGAACCTCACCCAAAAGACAAGCTACATCCCCTCTGGTAACACCAAATAAATACCAGAATATAAAATAAAATTTAATCTAAATACCAAATATAAGTTTCATTTCCCTCATCTATTCTCTTCATCTCTTGATTCTGGTTAATTGCATTTTGTCTGTGACATTGCCAATGGCGTGCAACTCAATTGGTAATTATCCAAAATCGAATGGTCCTGGGTTCGAAGCCTGGGGCGCTCCCATAGGCACAACCGCTTAGTGAGCTAGGTCCCCCCATATTATGGAATTGGCAGACAATTGTGGGCCGGTTGAGGTTGTCGGTATCAATCTTTTGTCCAAAATTTTGTTTGCGACATTGACAAGCGCCTTTTTAGAACAGCTAAAAAAATTACACTAAAAAACCAAGTTAACAATATCCTGGGATACCGCGAGCTTCATGTGCACCCGCCATTGTTTTCATCAATATCAAGTTATTTATTGGTATATAGATGACGGTGGTTGTAACCCCAATGAATATATAGAATCTGATATAAATTATATAAAATTAGTATCATACATAACTGTTGCTTTTGATCAATGTACAAGTCTATTGAAATGAAAATTTGAATTACACAGGCTCATCGGCTAAAATTTTCGATGCCTTGGAATTTAAACTAAATAGGTAAAGTTGTTTTTTTTACTGGGAAATGATGTTGAGGAGAGTGGCTCTGGTTCTAATCAAATGCCTAAACATGCACTCCAATCTGGTCTCCATGCATTCAAGCTGAAACTCTAATCTCTCCAATCTACATTTTGCGATCTGCATCTTGTCGAATTGCGTTGATGATGATTCATTTTTACATAGAGTTTGTAATGCAGCATCTATGCTATCAAATTCATTCAAAACCCCTTGTTCTTGTTGGTCTTCACATGCCACCATCCCCTTGTGTATCAGCTTTGATACCACAAGAGACAATCTGTTTGGCTTCGAAATCGGCATGGAGAAAAACGACAACAAAGATTCAAAACCCGAAACCGTCATTTCACTAACTCCTATCACCGCCTTGATCACCGCTGCAAGCTGGTGGTCATCGGAATCCACTACCACAAAGGAGCCATTACCGATCATGTTATTATCAACTTGCTTCAAACTCGCGACTAACCCTTTAACATCTTTCTTGATCTTCTTTCTGAAACAATTGTATTTCATTAAGCTGTTTTCGCTGCTCAGCTCGCCTTTTCTCCTCCGAAGAGCACAATGAAGGTCTCTAATGTGCTCTTTCATCTGTGCAACCATCTCCCTTATGCCACCACAGACATCCAAGAATTTCATCGATTCATCGACCAGATCTTCGACAAACTTCATGTTTTGTTGGCGGGTGATCAAAGCTTTAGTGGCGGACGAGTTTAGTAGATCGTCCATTTGTTTATACAGCTCCATCAGCTGAGACAAACCACTGCAAATGGTCTCAGCAGATGGCTTCGCCGTCACAGCGTTCGTTTTCGCCGAGTTGAGCTCTTGTTCGATCCGAAGAGTGCTCGGATGTGATCTGCAAGGCAAGCTAATGGATTTAACTTGGCATCTGATGCTAAATTTTGAAGAAACAGCCATTTTTCTTAGAAGGCAAACTCAGGCTTTTTTTTAATGTTACTAAGTTTAACCTTTATGCTCTGCTATATATATTTGCATACATCAGATATTTTTCTAAAGTAGTTTCCCATGTAATTTTATGGGTGAGTGGGGCAGAACATAAAAAATATTCACATGTGATGAGCGCATGGCATGGGGTTTTGTTTCTTGTCTTTGGTGGTTGACCGACTAAACAGCTTACCCTGGTGATATAAGCCAATTTGTATAGTTATGGGCAAAACAACCTTTCACATATACGTGGCATGCAAAGATTGTATCTTTGGAAAAAGAAATCTCTATACATTCACATGTGTGCATGTATTTTTAGTGAAGACGTATCTTGTCCACATATGGGGTTTTACTGTTTTAAAAAACTCCGTCCTGGCGTGCCATGGCTTATGTCTCATGCCACGTTAAGCCTGTGGCACACCATGATCTACTGCGCAGTTCTCCTAATGTGATATTTGTTTTTCCGTTACCTTTTTAAAGTTTTATTTGCTAGTTTTTATAATATAACCTAATTTTAACTTGCTTATTAACTCACTGAATGACAGTACAAAACATATACTCTTATGTATAATATTTTATATTTACTAGAAATTTGACATCATAAGTCACGCCTTGAAACGCCATAGCTTCACCATGGCTCCTAAGGCTTGACCTCACCGCCACGCCACGCCTTGCCTCACGCCATTTAGAACCTTAGGATTTACCCAGGTGTCACCCCACAGATACTGTAGCTTTTGTGCTGTTGGGGTATCAAAAAATTAAGGAAAATGGTCCAAACTTCCATCCTTTACCCTTATTTTGTAGGGACGTAATTGATTATTGGAGCCTATTTCATGCAACCATTAGCTGCCTTGGAAATAGTTGCCTGAGGCTGAGGAGATGAACCTTTAGCAAAAGGACAAGGAGAATGTAATGTAACCATTAAGTTTGCATGCTTGGATTGTCTCACCTCTGTTTCCTTTAGGTTTACACAGCTATTAGATCTTATAATTTATAGGATTGTATTGACTTCCATTCTACTGCTTTGCTGGAATATATATTTCCATGACTGTTTTTTTGGATAAGGTTCATCTAGGCTTCGCCTAGACTACATCCTTGGCAATTTGAAACTGAAAGAAAATTCGGCCGTCTGAGACCAAGCCTGGCCACAAGATGAACCTGGGGTTGTTTCTGCATGATATTTAGAGAGATTAAAGATCTTAGATTTTTAATCTTATTCTTACTGTTACAGAGTAAATGCATCAATGGGTGGATGAAAAACGTCCTCCTAAAAATACAAAATAATGAGGTTTTACTTGTTTACGTTATTTTCTTTAGTATTTTTTTTCTTTAACATTAACAAAGACTCAAGAGCTGAAATGGTCATTTTTCTAATTCATAATACCGCCATGATCACTGCTGCAAAGTGGTTCCTTTCTGAAACAATTTTATGTTGTGATGCTATTTTCAGTGCTCAAGTCTCCATTTCTCCTTCATAGAAAGCAGAATGAATATCTCTACACTCTACTATACACTTTGATCCCGTGCTGCCACAAACATCCAAGAATTTTGCCGATTCGTCTATTAGCTCATCGACCCATTTCTTGTTTTGTTGGTGAGACATCAAAGCACAGGAAGTTTGGAGATCGCTTATGTATTATTGCAGTCCTGTCATCCGGACTAAACCACTGCAGATGGCCTGGCTGTTGTTATTTTGATCTCGTTGAGCAGTTCTTGGATTTGAAGAGTGGTGGGATGTGCTAATGGATTTAGTTTGGCATTTGATGCTAAATTTTGAAGCAGCAGCCATTTTCCTTGGTGGGTTAGTGGGTAAAAGGCAAACTCTGCATTTTGTTATGGTAACCTTATCCTCTATGTTTTCAATTATATAACTATTTATAAGTATGATTTCTGCTAAAATAATTGCTGGCCTTCCTTAGTTGTGTTGGTGGTTTGGCCAACACAAGTGTATCCCCAATTATATATGCCTGCCACTCTCTATATTTATTGGGAAAGGGGTAGTTGAGGTGTATAGGCTTACAGAATGCCACTTTAGCTTTCAAATGTGAACTCAAATTTGGTTGTGAAAGTGATGACGAATCTCAGCCACACATCTTCAGTTACGGTGGATGCGATCACGGAGGATTGACGCGATTCATGGGAGGGTGGAGATTATTAAAGGAGGGGACCCGGTCAAAGCCGCCTTTATTGACCGGATGAGTGGCTGAGATTCGTCCTCATGTTCATAACCAAAATTGAATTCACATTTGAACTTTCATATATATATATATATATACATACATGTGGCACCTCAAGATTGCATCTTTTATAAAGTAGCTTCTTTTACATATATGCAGGTATCATTGAAGATTTCTAGATTCCTGACAAATAATGGTCTTCTTGATCAAGGTACTTCTTACTCTTACTAAAATCTAACTGGATGGATCTCTTTAGCTAGTTCATTGAAGTTGATTGATTACCCTTAAAGGAAAGAGATATGCATCTGGCCCTCAAAATACTTGTCCCAGGAGATGAACCTCACAAAAAGACAAGCTACATCCCCCCTCTGGTAACACCAAATAAATAAAAGAATCTATAATAAAATCTAATCTAAATACAAAAGATAACAGTTTCATTTTTTTAACATGACTGTTCTCTTCATCTCTTAAATGTGGTTAGTTGCATTTTGTTTGTGACTTTTACAAGCGCCTTTTTAAATAACCAAAAGATTCTAAAACCCATCACCAAAATAATGCAAATATAATTATTAAACAGAAATATAAACAAATTTACCTTAAATACAAACAAATTAACCCCTAATATTAGAGTTAGGACAATCAGAAAAATTGTTGCACAGTTAAACAGCTCAAAAAAATTACACTACAAACCAAGTTAACAATATCCTGGGATACATACCATGTGCATCCTCCCTTGGCTTCATCAATATCAAGTTATTTATTGGTATATAGATGACGGTGGTTGTAACTCCAATGAATATATAGAATCTCACATAAATTATATTAAATTTGTATCATAACTGTTGCTTTTGTTCAATGTACAAATCTATTAAAATGAAAATTTGAATTACACAGGCTCATCGGTTAAAATTTTCGATGCCTTGCAGGAATTTAAACTAAATAGGTAAAGTTGGTTTTTTTACTGGGAGATGATGTTGAGGAGAGTAGCTCTGTTTCTAATCAAATGCCTAAACATGCACTCCAATTTGGTCTCCATGCATTCTAGCTGAAACTCTAATCTTTCCAATCTACATTTTGCGGTTTGCATCTTGTCGAATTGCGTTGATGATGATTCATTTTTACATAGAGTTTGTAATGCAGCATCTATGCAATCAAATTCATTAAAAACCCCTTGTTCTTGTTGGTCTTCACATGCCACCATCCCCTTGTGTATCAGCTTTGATACCACAAGAGACAATCTGTTTGGCTTCGAAATCGGCATGGAGAAGAACGACAACAAAGATTCAAAACCCGAAACGGTCATTTCACTAACTCCTATCACCGCCTTGATCACCGCCGCAAGGTGGTGGTCGTCGGAGTCCACTATGGTCATGTTATTATCGACTTGCTTCAAACTCGCGATCAACGCTTTAACGTCTTTCTTCATCTTCTTTCTGAAGCAATTGTATGTCGTTACGCACTTTTCGCTGCTCAGCTCGCCTTTTCTCCTCCGAAGAGCACATTGAAGGTCTCTAATGTGCTCTTTCATCTGTGACACCATCTCCCTTATGCCGCCACAGACATCCAAGAATTTCATGGATTCGTCGACTAGATCTTCGACGAACTTCATGTCTTGTTGGCGAGCGATCAAACCTTTAGCAGCGGACGAGTTTAGAAGATCATCCATTAATCTATACAGCTCCATCAGCTGAGACAAACCACCACAAATGGTCTCGGCAGACGGCTTGGCCGTCACAGCGTTCGTTTTGGCCACATTGAGCTCTTGTTCGATCCGAACGGTGCTCGGATGTGATCTGCAAGGCAAGCTAATGGATTTAACTTGGCATCTGATGCTAAATCTTGAAGAAACAGCCATTTTCTCTTTGCAAACTCAGGTGTTTGTGATGATGGTAATTGGTAAGTCTAACACCTCTATGCTCTCCTATATATACTTGCATATCTTGTATCAGATATCATTTTTTAAGTAGCTTCCCATGTAAGTTTATGGATGAGTGGGGCATCACATAAACTTATTCACATGTGATGACCTCATGGGGCTTTGTTTTCTGTGTGGGGTGTTTGGCCAACACAGCATCTTCCCCAATGATATGCAAATTTAAATAGTTATGGGCAACCAACCTTTCACATACACGTGGCATTTAAATATTGCATCTTTAAGAAAAGTTAGATGTGCATATATAGTGAAGGCCTATCTATGTGGTCCACGTATGGGGTTATACCCACGTGTTACCCCCACAAAGGTTGAAGCTTTTGTGCTGTTGGGGTGTCCTTAAATTGTTGAAATGGTCCAGACCTCCATCCCCTGCCCTTATTTTATAGGGACTTAAATGGATTATTGGAGCCCATTTCATGGAACCCATTAAGGGTTGGAACTTGGAAACAGCTGCCTTAGAGTGAGGAGATGAACCTTTAGCATAAGGACAAAGTGGAGTGTATAATTGTGCATGCTTGGTTTGTCTCACCTCTGTTTCTTTTTTAGGTTGTTAAAAGACAGCTATTAGATCTTATACTTTATATGATTGTGTTGACTTCTGCTCTACTTGAGCTGCTGGAACTAATATCTCTCTGACTGATTCTGCTTGCTATTTAGTTACAATTTTGTGGATTGTGTCACTATATAACAGAATGATTATAGATTAAATGTTTTAATTTCGAATCTTACTGTTAAGTGTTAACGATTATGCAATGAATGCATCAACAGATGGACCAAAGTTGTCCTCTCAGATGTGGCCTTTTCAGTCTAGATTTTTGTTTTAGGAACAGTTTACTAAACATTTATTAGGTAAGCATCTTTCGGCAAGAGAAATTACCCTTACTTGTCTTATAATGTAACATTCTCGGACATCAAAATGGATGATTGCTAAGTGCCTTAAAATGGCAAGTGCTTATTGGGTAAGAGTCCTTTTTTCTCTTTTACCTGGTAAGACTCTTCGGTGCTTGTTATGTATCAATGGGTAAGGGGACGTTAATACTTATGATAGACGCTTACTAATTCAATTATCTTACCGGGTGAACATAACAAGGATTGAGAATCTTATCCAGTAAGAGCGAAAGTAAGGATTACCGACTTACCGTGTATGACTCTAGCCAATAAGCACTTATTGGGCTATAAAAGCTTAACATTGATCTGTTTTGATTGCTTGGAATGATACTCCATAAGGTAAATTAGAGTGGTTAGTCTTGCTGATAAGCGCTTACCCAGTAAGCTTTCGGTAAATATCCCCTAAGATTCTTGATCCATGTCATGCTCACTCGGTAAGTAAATGATAATATGATATCATTAAGCACTTACCCAGTAAGCATTTAATAATCGGCCCCTATTTAGTTTTTTTCTTTTGGGACGGCATTGTAAGGTTAGCTGTTGTGAAAACCAAAAAGGGTCTACTTGTAGATGCTAGATCATTTGTGAACTAGGGCCTTCCCTTGATGTTTTTATGTAAAGTTGGAGGGTTGTAAGCAGTAAGACACACTAGATAGTAGATAGACTCTAGTAAATAATAGGAACAACACCCTTTAAAGGAAAATGAATATATTGTTGTGTCTAGGCATATATTTGGTTCTTCGTAAACGACATTGTCATTTCTGGCAGGATTAAACGTCGAAATCACATCTAAAAAAATTAATTTCATATGTTCAACTTTGCATAACTACAGGTTCTAATCAATGTACATGCGCTATTAAAATTAAAAAACCTGAAAGCATAAGCATATCAACTAAAAGTTTTGTTGCCTATGCAGGACTGCTCGACTATACAAATGACTTGATATTTCTTTTTACCAGCTTACGTGGGCCCTGAAGATTAACAGTCAGGAAAATTCTGAGCGATCTTAGGAGACTCGAATTGGTGACCAAAGAAGCCCAATACCTAACATTTATTTGTCAGTTGAGCTGCCTCCCAAGATTATTGGGAGATGATATTGAGAAGACTGGCTCTGGTTCGAACCAAGCACCTAAACATGCATTCCAACCCGCTCTCCATGCTCTCGATCTGATCCCCCAATCGCTCCAATCTACTTTGTGCAATTTGCACATTTCTCCCTTCACTTAACGATCCGTATTTACACAAGCTTTGCAATGTTGCATCAATGCTTTCCAATTCATTCACAGTCCCTTGCTTTTGTTGAGCTTCACATGCCACCATCCCTTTGTGCATCAACTTTGATACCACAATGGACCATCTGTTTGGCTTTGAAACTGCAGGCATAGAGATAAACATCAACAATGACTCGAAAACCAAAACCGTCATTTCGCTAACTCCCAACACCGCCTTCATCACCGCCGCAAGATGGTGGCTATCGGAATCCACCATCACCGAACCACCACCACCGGTCATGTTATTATCGACTTGCTTCAAACTTGCAACCAACCCTTTAACATCTTTCTTCATCTTCTTTCTGAAACAAACGTATTTCGCAATACCGTTTTCACCGACCAACTCTCCATTTCTCCTCCGTAGAGCGCAACAAAGATCTCTAATCTGCTCTTTGATTTGCGACACCATATCCCAAATACCGCCACAAAAATCCAAGAACTTGACCGATTCGTCAATCAACTCATCGACCCAGTTCACGTTTCGTTGGCTAGCCAACAAAACGCAAACCGACGACGAATTTAGAAGATCGTTCGTGCATTTATACAAATCTTTAAGCTGTGATAAACCACTGCAGATGGTCTCTGCATTTGGCCTTGATGCTGCTGCTGTTGTTGTTTTGATCTTGTTGATGAGATCTTCTATATGAAGAGTGGTGGGATGGGATCTACAAGGCAAACTGATGGATTTAGTTTGGCATTTGATGCTAAACTTGGAAGCATAATCAGCCATCTTGAATGGTTATTTGTTATGGTAAACCTTATCCTATATGTTCTACTATATATATCATTAGGTTATGGACTTATGGGTACATGGCACATTATTGGTGGATTAGAAAATAAGTTTTGATTTCTAGTGATATAATTGGTGGTCTTCCTTTGCTTGTGTGTTGGGTGTTGGCCAACATGAGTGCATAGCCAATTATATGCACTTGATGTAATAGTATATTTATTGGGAAAAGGGTAGTGATGTGTACAGCCTTACAGAATGCCACTTTAGTTTTATCTTTATGTGTCATTTGAAGATTGCATCTTTGAAAAAAGTGACATCTTTTGAGTATAATAAGGTGTGATTGAAGATTTGTGGATAGTGACGAATAATGGTAGTAGTTGTTGTTAAGGACTTAAGGGGACTTTTTTACAGATGTTAGAATCCAAGTGGTTCACGTATGGGTTTTGTGTTAGAGAGATGATTATTTATGTGTGTGAGTCAGCCTTTTAATTTGTTATTTTCAACAGCTTGATGTTAGAACCCAACTCTTTTTCTAGGAATTTGAGAGCATCTCCGACACATTTTTACAAAAGGATTTTGGGGATTTTAGGTATATTTTCTGTCTGACGAATTTTATTAAAAAAATTAAAATGAAGAAAGTTGAAAGTAAGTGAGCAAGAGTCTGAAATCTCTTAAAGTTTGTAGAACTTATCGTCCGTCACCGTCCCATTTCGAACGGTGTCACAATCTGTTTGACGTATGACAATTTGTTGAACTATTTTAACAAGTCTGTGCATAAGATATCCTGTATCTGATGTTCAAATAGTGGTATGCCGGTATCCACAACTCCTTTACGGGCTCCGTAACAAGAAATAATAGATTCTGTTAAAGAGAGTCCTTCGCGTAAATTGCTTTGAACGAGTAAATCAATCATTTGCCCTTGGGGATCCAACATTAGTTCTCTCATACCTACTAATTAATGTACCTGAGATGCAATTCCTCTAGCTCCCGAAAAAGACATTATATGGACTGAATTAAAAGGATCGGTCATCCGAAAATTAGGAGTCATTTCTTGTCACAAATATTCACTTGTGGCATACCATATCTCGATCGATTGACGTAATTTTTCTACCGCACGTAAATAATTATAATAAGAGAGTATTTTTAGGGACCGGGTTTATTAAACATTTATCCGGGTAAGTGTTTATCAAGTCATATTACCTACCGGACGCGTATGGCAAGGACCAAAACTCTTACCCGAATAAGAACAAAGGCAAGGATGAGAGTCTTACTTGATATGTGAGGGTCGTCATCTCTTACCATGGTTAGCACTTATTGGGTAACATGTTGCATACATATAGTTTTTGTGGACTAAAATCTTACCCAGTAAGTTAGTGATAGAATTGAATTTTGTTGGTAAGCACTTATCCAGGTAAGTGTTTGGTAAACGGGGCCTTAGTATATTTCCATAAAAGTTGAAACTAATCGTAGGGAAAGAACTAATATTTTACTAGATAAATGAAGTTTTTAATAGGGTCAGGTTTCAGTGAGAAGTTGAGTTAGCATAAGAAAATGAAAAGTTGTTATCTATTGTTGGATGCACATTAGGATGAAATCCACCAAAATATATATCATATCAAACCTTGTATCAAGCACGGTTCATGTTGGTTTTGAGATTAAAATGACCAATAGCTTAAATTTTACTTCCTACTCTTTTTATGTTAACTCAACTTTTTACATGATTTTTGCCTATTTTAATAATGTAATAAATGTTATATTTGGAGAACCTAGTAGAGTTGAAGGCATTTTTATTTTAAAGATTTTGAAATTCATTTTTCATTTAAGAGAGATTTTCTAACATATTTTCTAAATTATCTATGAAATAGAAAGTGGAAATTCATTATATTTTCTAAACTCCTAAAAAGATATTAGAGTAAACTACAAATTTGGTCCCTGAAGTTTATCCAAATCTGCACGTTTCGTCCTTGAACTTCAAAAACTACAAAAAACGTGCCTGAACTTTTATTTTTGCAACGCGCTTCATCCTTGCTCACTAACGACGTTAGAACTCAGTTAAGTGAGGGGGTTATTTTGCCAAAGTAAAAGACGAGGGCCAAATTGTAACTATCTATATCTATATATCTCTCTCCCTCTTTCATCTTTAACCACCCACCACCACCACCACCTCCACCACCACCACCACCAACAGCCACCACAGCACCACCACCACCATCTCTCCCTCTTCACGTCCACCGTAACCACCTCCACCACACCCACAACAGCCACCACCACACCACCACCACCACCACCACCATCTTTCCCTCTTCATCTTTAACCCACCACCACCACCATACTCCCTACCACCACCTTCACCACAGCCACACCAACACCACCACCATCTCCATTACACCACCACCACAGCCGGAATCGAAAATCGAGATCTGAAAACCCATCAGAACTGAATCGACCATCAGATCGAAAAATCGAGATCTGAAAACCCATCAGATCTGAAAATCAGAATCGAGAACAGATCTGAAAATCGGAATCGAGATCTGAAAATCGGAACAGATCTGAAAACGAACTCGAGAGGTGGTGGTGTTGGTGGCGACGATTTTCAGGTTAAGGTTAGGGTCGGAGTGGATTCCGGCTGTGGTGGTGGTGTAATGGAGATGGTGGTGGTGTTGGTGTGGCTGTGGTGAAGGTGGTGGTAGGGAGTATGGTGGTGGTGGTGGTGGCGTGGTGGAGGTGGTGGTGGGTTAAAAATGAAGAGGGAGAGATGGTGGTGTGGTGGCTGTTGTGGGTGTGGTGGTGGTGGTGGTGGTGGAGGAGGTGGTGGTGGTGGTGGTGGTGGGCCCTTTCTTCTTTCGTTTTTGACAAGTATACCCCTCACTTAACTGAGTTTTAACGGCGTTAGTGAGCAGGGACGAAACGCGTTGCAAAAATGGAAGTTCAGGCACGTTTTTTGTAGTTTTTGAAATTCAAGGACGAAACGTGCAGATTTGGGTAAACTTCAGGGACCAAATTTGTAGTTTACTCAAGATATTATGTTTATCTCTAATAAATTCTCTGCTTTAAGAAATTATATTTATTGGTAAAAATTATAAAATATTATTTTTTAAGTTAAAAGAGCATGTTCAGAATCTCCAAGGACCAATTCTGTAATTTTGTCAGAGAGTATTGCTTCCGCTTGAGGATTCTTCTCAACAAATAATAGTGAGGCCGCCACCATTAAATTAATAAATTTGATTTTAGGTCTTCTCAATTATATTTTTAATTTATTAAGCCAAATTTAAATTTGTCAGACTAATTAGTTTAATTCAATAAAAGTTTATTATAAATTCTAAATTTTCATTGTTCATTTTATTTATTTCATATTTCAGTTTTTTAAATTATCGTTAATTCAATTAAATGATTAATTTATTACAAATTTTAGTTTATTACAATTTTTAATTTATTACAAAATTTTTTGTAGCTTTAATTATTTTTTGCCGTCGTTCAATAACAGTAGGTAATTTTTGTTGTCTTTTAGGTTATCGTAACTTCTATTATTATAATTTTTTATTATATAAACTATGAATCCATAATGAAGTGTAAAATATTTATGAAATATATATAAAAGAAAAAATTGATGTCGTAAAATCATGAACCTCTAAAGATACACTAAATAATCATTTGTAGAGAAACTTTTACTTTTAGAGAAATTTTCTTTTTATCTAATACTTTCTCCATTTTTTAGGAGGATTGGAGTATATGTTGGAGAAAAAAAGCATTCAGAATCTCCATTTGTCTATTTTGGAAATGCTCTAAGTTATTTTATACATCCACATGTCGTCAACTTTACATAATTAGGTTTTATCAAGGTTCTAAATTACACCTTGACAAATAATATAGCATTGCGTGACAATAAGGTCAAGTCTCAATTAGGGGGATGTAAATGGGGGCGAATAGTAGCGGGGACTATAATATCTGTCCCCGTCCTCCTATATTCATACTTGTCCCCGTCCTCGCCCCGCCAAATCCCCATCGGAGTCGGGTAGGAAAATCCCCATCGGGGTCGGGTAGGAAAATCCCCATCGGGGTCGGGTAGGAAAATCCCCATCGGGGTCGAGGAACCCAATGGATACCCATTTAGTAAATTAAATTCTATTTTTTTTATAAATTTCACAAACACCACAAAAATAAACTAAAATAAAAACCATGAAATCTTCATTTCATAAATACACAAAATACAAAAAGATGATTACCACATTAAGTTTGATAAAAAGTAAAGCAAAAACCACCAACTATTAGTAATAAACTAAAATAAAAACCATGAAGTCTTCATCACTATCATTCCAACGTATTATATTATATATATATATATATATACAATATTGGGTCTTAAACGGGGCGGATACCATTATATCCGTCCCCGACCCATCCCTGCTTTGGGTAAGAATATCAAACTCCATCCCCGACCCATTACCCACTAAAGCGGGGATTCTTCTCTTCGTTCGGGTCGGATCTCCGTGGGTAGCAAGGATTCCCCGCCCTATTTGCATCTCTAGTCTCAATCACTATGAATCAGGACAATACCGAGTCTTTTAAGGTTTACCTTAAGGCAACATATATATCCATATAAAGTCATACACCTAAAAAGCAAATAAGAGTCATTTATATGGATATTTTAATCAAGAGTGTAAAATTAGGATTAAATTTATCCGGTCTCTACACACCACTTAGTTCAACCTTCAAAAGGTTTGTGTTGACACTATATACATAAATTGAAGTTATGATTTACCAATTTGTGGTCTTAGTTTTTAAGTTCTTTATACGTTTACTTGAGTCTTAAGTTTCATGCATTTATTATTCACTTTACAATACAAGTCAAACCTTAAAATTAAATCATAGAAGTTAATGAGACAATAAAGCTAAGTAACATGTTGTATAGCATAGTCTTAGGTAAAAGGTCAACAAAATCTATACGTTTCCTCAATAAATTCTTATGCAACAATCAAATATTCCATCACCTAAAAAGTATTAAGAATTTAAGACAATAAACGAGGACAAGTATATGGGCTTTCTTGTATATAAACTTTAATAGCATAGGGGGAAGTCCACAACCAAACAATGGCTTCATAGATCATTTTTTTGAAGAATGATTACTCAAACTTGGTTTCTTAGATCATCGTCACAAATAATCTCTAGTGTGCATACATCATATCCTTATCGGATCTAATGATTTAGTCGGTTCATTCATTGTTTAATGACCGAGTCATGCAGAGTGGTACCAAGAAGCTTGACTTGACAACGGTTTTCTTAGACCTTACTTGATGATATTATGGATTGTTCTCAGATTGCGTGTTCATACCCAAGTAAGGACCTTTTGTACCAATGTCTTCAATTGGTCTGAAGCCATTCTATCATATAATGACACCGAGCTCGATAGTTAAACTCGTTAATCGTTTTTCAACACATGATGATGTAGATCAAACATACTTGTCTATAGAAAGATCTTGTCCATTCTGAAGTTCCTAAGATGGTTGTTCAAAACCAAGTATTTGAGATGTAGTCCCTTAAATTAGGGAGAAAAAATTTTGTTGTAAAAGTTCTACAAAAAAAAGGTTGTCATCAACTGAATATTTTACACGGTTATGAGGTAACTTATGCTTGTGAATCTAAAAGTGAGATACTAAAACACAAAAATAGCAATAGCTATAACGATGGAGTTGTTATTTTTCAAAGTTATACTTACGACATGAGTTTAATATAGCAGAGTGCTCAATTGAAATCTCACTCTTAACCAAAATCTTTGTTTTTTAGCTTCTAATAGTCGGTTTCTTATATATAAAAGAAAATTAACTTTTTTCATAGGAAATCAATCAATATAAGAAATCCAACTCGAGATGTTTCTTTGAAACACAAGAAACTAATTAATTGAACAATTGTAATGTTATTAAAGATTTCTATAACTTTAGCTCTTATAATTAAATGATGTTACCATTTAAAAAATATTCCAGATCTGTATCTATGTTGTCACGTTTTCGCTCCTAAATTAGATAAAGTATATATGATAGAGCTCTCTTCCCTGCCATACTAGAAACATAGTGAAGATCTCAAATCGAGCGTTCCCTCCCATTATACTTGTTAAACTCCAGAGTTCCATATTTATTTAATCGGATAAGCATGATAAAGGTTAAGAGCCTTATTCAACAAAGTAATAAAGAATAAGAATCTTATTTTTAGCTTATCTGATAAAAAGCACCTAAAGACAATGTTATTCAATAAAATAAGTGAAGATGATATACGGCCCTAAAGTTAATCTCTTTCTCTGATCAAATACAATAATACTTAATTACGGACTTGATAGAATATTAAACTTGTTTTGGAGTTGTACAATATCCATCTAGAAAGTCATTGAGATTAAAAATATATATCATTTTTAATTAATAGAAGCCATGTGCAGTCATATGGTAATCATGGAGGGAAGGGATGAAAGGTTGAAAATGGTGATCTTTATATGGGAAAGATACAACGTATCGACGACCAAATTGAATACACATGTAGCCACATATACCATGGATATATAATATAGGTTTATTTAGCGTTTAACAGGGTGACGGCTTTGCCGAAACTCCTTACCGCATGACCTCTTATTGCCGTTCAAATAAATAATATGGGAAAAAGGTTTATTTAGAAATCCTAAATATCTTAAAAATTCATAACTGTATATTTTGTTAGTTTTCATGAATATTTGTTACGATTCACCACTGTTATTATAAATATTATCAAAGTCGATAATCGTGAATACTTAAAAAATGGTTCACGGATTTACAAAAATATTTAAAATGGGATCAATGGCCCATATCCTAATTAGAATGGGATGCATCAAGATGCACCATATTAATCCCATATCAAAGCACAATTCATGGTATGAGTTACATATCCTTTCTTGTCCTTCTCACCTTAATTCTTTTTCTCACATGATCCATGGTAACTATATATACATTTATATATATAGAGGAGTTTCAATTGCAAACCATAAAAAACGTGCAAACCGTGCAAACTCATGGTTGCACACGTAAATCAATGAAAAATATTTTGTAGAGTTGTTTAATATGATAAAAATGTTTCATATACTAAATTTTTTGATGACATTGTTTCATATGAAGGTGTTTATTTACGTAGAAATGAAAAAGTTTCACAAAAACGAAGAAAAAAGTTTTATATGAATAAAAAACACCAAAATATGAAACAATTTCATCAAAATTTGATGTTTATGAAACATTTTCATCATATTAAACAACTCCATGAATCAATTTCACCAATTTTATGTGTGCAACCATGAGTTTGCACGGTTTGCACGTTTTTTTTTGTGGTTTGCAATGGAAACTCCCTATATATATACACACGTTGGGGTGGGTTCAAATGTGAACCACTTTTTGGTTGTGAACGTGAGGACAACCGAGAGCGCGACACGTGGCTGATGACTAGGCGTCACGTCAGATCCACGGCAGATGACTAGGCGCGATTCATGGGAGGGCATTGAATTAAAGAGGGGGACCACACTCAAAGTCGCCACGTGTCGCGCTCTTGGTTGTCCTCACGTTCACAACCAAAAAGTGGTTCACATTTGAACTTTCCTCTATATACGTTTATATATATAGGGGTGGGTTCAAATGTGAATCACTTTTTGGTTGTGAACATGAGGACAACCGAGAGCGCGACACGTGGCGGATGACTAAGCGCCACGTCATGTCCACGGCAGATGACTAGGCGCGATTCATGGGAGGGCATTGAATTAAGGGGGGACCACACTCAAAGCCGCCACGTGTCGCGCTCTCGGCTGTCCTCTGTGAACCACTTTTTTGTTGTGAACGTGAGGACAACCGAGAGCGCGACACGTGGCGGCTTTGTTTGTGATCCCCCCCTTTTAATTCAATGCCCTCCCATGAATCGCGCCTAGTCATCCGCCATGGATCTGACATGGCGCCTAGTCATCCACCACGTGTCGCGATCTCGGCTGTCCTCACGTTTACAACCAAAAAGTGGTTCACATTTGAACCCACCCCTATATATATATATATATAGAGAGAGAGAGAAAGGAAAGTTCAAATGTGAACCACTTTTTGGTTGTGAACGTGAGGACAACCGAGAGCGCGACACGTGGCGACTTTAAGTGTGGCCCCCCTCTTTAATTCAATGCCCTCCCATGAATCGCGCCTAGTCATCCGCCGCGGATCTTACGTGGCGCCTAGTCATCCGCCGTGGATCTTACGTGGCGCCTAGTCATTTGCCACGTGTCGCGCTCTCGGTTGTCCTCACGTTCACAACCAAAAGTGGTTCACATTTGAACCCACCCCTATATATATATATATATATAGACTTAGGATCAGGTGAGACCAAGCTGTTATCGTGAGACCGCGTGAGACCAATACCTAACGTACGAAACTTCACAAAAAAACACCATGAATCTACTTAAAACTCGAATACGCAGACCTAAAATTCACTTTCGATGCAAAAAAATATCGAAAACAAGCTAAAAAACGAAATCTTCACAGCTCAAGTTCTGTGAAGGTTACATATATATAATGCGAACCTTCACAAAAAAACCTGTTGTGAAGGTTTCGTTTTTTAACCTTTTTTTGAAAAAAAAAATTCAATTGTGTTTTTTAGTATGTTTTAACGATGAATGTTCAATTTTTTTAACCTTCACAAATGTTTTGATGTGAAGTTTCAAGTAAAATATGTTGGTCTCACCGGTCTCACCAAAAAAGTTTGGTCTCACCGCAACTTAACTCTATATATATATCGGGGCAAGTTCAAATGAAAACTAATTTTCAATGTAAACACGCAGGCAAAGGAGAGCGTGACATGTGTTTCACAACTTCACGGGTTATTCATCATGAAAAGTGAATCAATTTTACATGGACCATGATTGTGTATTGTCCAACATGAATATCGTATCATTTATCATATTGAATATGGACATCAGGATACGTGTCGCGTTCTCCTTCATCCTCCGGTTCACAATTGAAATATGAACTTCTTTATTTGCATCAATGCATATATTAGTCACTTCTCAAATATTTATGTATGTATGTATATGTATATGTAGATGCATAATATGCATCATAATGTGGATTAGACAAACAAGAAGTCATTAAAGCCTTTGCTGGCCATCAAGAAACCCTTTTTTTAAGGAGATCTCATCACATGCCCTAATCTTACTTATGATCTGTCATGTCCCCTTTGTGTTCCATGCTATAAATGCCCAACCAACCCCCTAACCCATTTGCTTGCAAATTAAACCCAAATGGCCGCTAAAACCTATCAAAGACAAAACTCTCATGTTCGCTCCATTAGCTTGCCTTGCGGGCCCGTTTGCGTCAAAGACGAGTACAACAAGAAGATGCTTGAACCATCGAGCCCAACCGCCGAGACCCTCATGGAAGAAGATGCCATGGATCAAACCCCACCACCATCATCATCAAGATGTGGTCTCTTCACTTCAATGTTGTTCATCTTCATAGCCATAGCCATGGCAATGAGTAGATATTCCGAGGATGGATTTTGGTTGATCGCAAAAAAGAGAATCCTCATGTATCGGTGAAGATCTTTAGGGGGTTTTAATATCAATTGACGGACAGTAAAAATTTCAACCGTCGAATGTTGTTTCCTGAATTAGGGTTCTTTTTTTATTAATTGATCGTTGTTGATTTTGTTCCTCTCATGTAATTCGTCATCTTCTCCTAATGAAAAATATTTCAATTTAAAAGTCTCCAAAGATTAATATTTGTAAGCTTACGAGTCGTTTTTCAAAGGCTGTCTCGCTAGAGGTAGCACCCTCACTTACCTTATTGAATGACACATTCTTAGCTTCAAACAGGAATGTTGGTAAACATCTTTTACCTGATAAATGCTAACCGGGCAATGCTCATCTTTCTGACTTATCGAGTAAGTGTCAATTCATGTCGTGAAATAAATGGTAGCTGTCAGCCGATAAACACTTACTCGATAAGCATTTTATAAACTATCTTAAATCATCGTATGTGACACATTGAGTCAAACCTAGGTGCCATCTATTAGACACTTATAAAGTAAATGTTTACTAATATCACTTACCTTACCAATTGAACACTCGTAAAAATCGAAAATCTTATCCAGTAAGAGGCATAGCAAAAACCGAAAGTCTAATATAGTAATAATATTATACGATAAGGTAAGAAAAAAAGTCTCTCTTATCGGTAAACATATTTACCCAATAAGTATCTGGTAAGTAATAAAAGATCATGCAAGAAATGCAACAACTTTTTATCATCCTTTTGGAAACATTTCCTTCCACATCACTTTTTACTTTGGGTTGAGATTAATTATGATGCATAAATCTTTTTTCTATCTATTCTCATCTTAATAATGGATATTTTAAATAAATGGATTTCTTGCAAAAATAAAAATAGTAAAACAAAACTAACACAACGTCGTTGAGAAACCCAGATAACGACAAAACCATATTAGATGCACATAGAGGGAATAATGTACATCGATATTGTGAAAGAAATATCATTTTACAAGACAAATACTCTGAAAAAAAATATATATATACTATTCATAGAAATAGTGTTTGATAAGCATTTTGGTTTTCAAGAGATTATGAAATCTCTAGAAATTATAAATTGTTCTTGATTTAGTTTAAAAAAGAATATTGATCAATAGTTTTTATAACACGTGAAAATATTATGTATATAGTTTTTTTTTTTTGGATAAGGTTCATCTAGGTTTACCCGAACTACATCCTTGGTAATTTTTACCGACAACTAAAGCAGTGGTAATACTCAGTGGCCCCTGATCGCTCACCCCCGGATTCGAACTTGGGTGGGTTTTTCCCTAACACCAAGCCTTAACCGGTAGGCTGCCCCATTAATATTATGTATATAGTTATTTAAGAATGTTTCTTACACATACATGGTATTCCTTTTAACCAAAATGGTTGGAAACCAACTAATGTATTAGTTAAAATAAAAGGAAATAAACGGTTTACATGAAACACCCAAGGGTTTTGAAAGGCTAGTTTAGAATTGGGTATTTTAAGATGGATGAAATCGGATTTTGGGCATTTCAATACTTGGGTATGTGAGCATTGGGTTTTGGTCGATCGGGGTTTTGGTAAAGTATATTTCTTCATAAAAGTGGCGGAGTTTGGGAAAGATGTTACCTTCATACTTTAATGTGTTCCTCATTTTACAAATCATGATAAAAATTCTAGGCTAGAACTCATTAGGCGTACTATGTAATGTTTTTTATTTGTCGATATGTGCATCAGGTCCTTGTTGGGATGAATACTAGTGACATCATGGTTAAGTGAATGCTAGTTAAAGACATGAGAAGAGCCTAGCTATGCAATGATATCTTTTGCATTTAGCAGTAGCGACTTTTATTGAGATTTAGTAACACCCAACATAGACTTAGTCTTAATGTACGACTTAGTTTGTAAATTATTGATGTTAAATCCATATTTGCTTTGAGGTAACCCAAGTGTTGATCTACGGGGAGGGTCTTGTTCTTTATTTGATGTATTATTGGAAAATTTTAAATTAGAGTTCTTTCCAAACTTGAGAGTGCTACATTACGTGACGTTCAGTTTGCTCGTCATGAAACTACAAATAGGACGATTAAAAACCAAAAAAATTAACCATGCAGATATGTGTAGTTATAGCATCTCTAATGGAGAACATTATTTTTACACCGTTTCTAGAAAGAAAAAAAAGTGTAAAAAACGGTGCAAACAAAGAATTCTGTCCTACAAGTAATACTTGCATCACTTTAGGTAGATTTATTTTATCTTTAACTATATAAATGTTTTACTTAGGCCATCCACAGCCGTACAGGTCATACCACCTATACAGGCTGCCACCTCAGCGCAACATCAGCTTTACCATCACCTTACCATTACCTTATCATTTCATCCACAGCCGTACAGGTCATACCAACTGTATTATTTAAATAATAAAATATATATATATATATTTTGTGTATATATACATGTGTGTGTGTGTGTGAGAACGGTGAGCTCTCACCGTTGAGTGGCCTTGCAGCTCCCTTGCAGGTTCACCTCGGCGGTGTTACCGCCTGCAAGGGGCCGGTGCAGCTGCGAGTGCAGCCCAGCCACGGATGACCTTATGTATTTATTAATATATGATTCTAAAAGGTAACGATCAAAGAGACACAACACCTATTAGAGATCTAATAGATTAATAAGAAGGAATATAAAATGTTGTTTCAAGACGTAAACTCAATACATGATCCTAACATACAAGCATTCTTTTTCTAGTTGAACAATCACGTATTTGGCAGAAGAGGGCTCAACAACGTCAAGAAATACCGCTTACAACTACTTTTTTTGGACAATACTCCGGTGATCTTGGAGGATCTAAACCAGGTTTTTCAGACAACAATCCAGGTTATGTATCTTCTTATTTTGGTGGTTTATACATTTTGCCTATTTGTCGGTTTATTAGTCAATTCTAAGTTCATATTCTAAAAAATAATTATGTTACATACATCTTTTTGTTAGATATATTATTGTGTTTTAATAATGTAAGTCTAATTAATAATATAAGAAGAAGAAAATGTTTTATAGTTTTGTAAAAGTAAATAAACATAAAACTTTAGGGACCATTTGAGTATACATTCAAACCTAAAAAAACTATGAATAGTGTTACACTGAATTGGTACTTTGCTATTCGTTACACCAAAAATGGTACAAAAAGTGAGAATCCCATTGTAACAAAATGATGTTGGTAAAGCAAAATGGTAGCAAGAAATGGGAATCCCATAGGAGACATGCTCTTATGTTTTACATTCAACTTCAAAACCATTGTAATCTTTCATCCGCAACAATTTTGTTTTCCATACCGATGTTGCAGTAAATGCATCACCAATTTCTTTGGGTAATCATGAGCATCCGGGGCAGCTTCCATATACCAACTAACCCAAGGGGTGATCGCGAATGAATTGAAGCCTTCGAAGGCAAATCTCTATAATCACAGGAGTTTGTCAGCACCTAGACTCGAAACCATGAGAGATGAGATTTCCACTAGATCCACTTGAGTCCTAAACGATGCACCTAAACCCAAGATTCCATCACCAATATGTAGTTGTTTATCACTAACTTAGCACAAAATACGTAAGCAGTAACCTATATTTAGTTGATTATTTCAACATTCAAAAGTTGTTGGGTAGTTGTTGAATGGTTTGGTGCACGATGATCAAGTGGTCGGAATGACTAAGAGGCTGAGGCTCTTGTGACATAGTGCAAAATGAAATATGATTATTTGGTAATTGTTCATAATGAAAGAGGCGTTGAATGGTTAAGGGAGGCGCAAAATACAAATCTTTCAGAGGGTTTTAGGAACATTAAGATGCAGACTTTTTTTATGCCAAACAAGCTTCACCTCTTCGCGATTCAAACGTTGCCTGTTAATGGAACTATTAAGATGAAAACAAACAATCCCTCAAACCCTCTAACAATCTACTTAACTCTTTGAAAAAGGTAGTGTAACACCCCTTTGGGGCCTGTTTGTAAAGAAACAATCATCAAGGGACTGAATGTGTCAAGTAAAGAAAGAAGTAAGTTCAAGGGATAACTAGTGACTTAGTGAAAGATGAGGTACTAATGGTGATAATGACCAGAAGAAATTAGAAGATGTTAGGGAGTGATTCAAATCCCATATCATCTAGTTACGGAGGAAATTAGCGTGTATGTGTTTATTTGTTGCATTTTTGTACATATATGTTATATACTTAAAAAAGAATTTCTAGTGATTTTGTAACAAGAAAAGGTCAAGAGAGCAAACAACCTAGAGCAGAGATCAACAAGTTAAAAGGCATGCTTAAAATATGTCTGATTTGATAATAGAACCAACAAACATGTTCATGTGTCAAGTAGGAAGTAAAAACTTAACTTTGATTCATATAGCGTGTTAAAATCATTGTTCTAAAAGACGTGTCATAGCATAAGACGTGTCTCTTTTGCTGCAACTTGCAATAAGACCTATAGTGTTTTTTTTATAAGACGTAACTTTTTTCAAATTTTCTTATAATAAAAGAGCTTTTTAGCTTTTTTTCTTACACTTTTAACTTTAGACCTTTACAGACTTACCTAACCACATCATTCATAGTTCATAGACACACACAAGTAGGATTAATTAGTGTCTATAGATTATGACAGTTTTTTGTTCGGGGGCTTTTTCATAGTTGAAAGGAGCATGTTGTTTTCTGCATAAATCTCCTCCCTAGAAGCTTACTAATAGAAAGGCCACCTTCTATATCATTAAGCCACTACCAACAAGTCAATTATAGCTAACCAAATAAGCAACGAGTCCCGTTAAGATGTTAACAAACAGGCCCTAAGCAAACCTGTATTCTATTTGAGCCATGTCCAAAACGGAAACAAATACCCTACTTCCCTCGCCCCTTGCGGCAATTTAAATAACAAAAACTGTTGATCAAATAGCACATCAATGGGACGATAGATCTTAATGTTCGACATCAAACAAACAAGAAGCACTCTGCACTTAACCAGAGTTGTTAAATGCTCAAGGCGCAGGCACACTTAGGTGCAAAGGGGTCCTGGGGCTTAAATGCGAGACACATGTGTGAGGCGGAGGCCTTAGGAATGCAAGGTGCATCTTATCGATATATATACACACACACATAGAGTTATACACAACTCAAATTATGTAGCAGGTCCAACCCTCCAATGCAACAACCAACAGTACTTCGATAGAGGGAGAAGGGTCTAAAACTTGAGTTGTGAAGGTCTGAAGGAGAAGATTGGAGATATAGGTATTTATAGGAGGCGTGAACTTCTAAAGACCAAATATTTTTAAAATTAAGGTTTTACTTATGCCATCTACTTAATAACATTAGTGAGCCTCGCAAATACGTCGAGCCTCATAGTTTAAAAAAGCCCAAAACTTTGAGCCTCAGAGCCTAGCACGCTTGTAACAACTATGAGTTAGACCATGAACCATATTAAGGGAGCAATCTCTACAAAGAACCTACACATCAATTTGCTTTCTTTTTCTATATGCTAAGTGATAATACTTTCAGCAGACAACCATAAGCCCGTAATTGAATGAAGGAAATCTTTAGGAAAAACAAGATTGAGTCACGCACAAATCATGATCATGAATACATATAAATAAGAAGACGTAAAGATATAGAGACATACCTCTCCAATTCATCAAACAGCGAGCCCTTGTTCTTTAGCTTTCTTTAGCCACTTAAGCGTGCTCTCTAATGTCGAATAAGCAGTAACTTCTGTCAAGCTCTTGCTCTCTATCGCATAATCAAACACTTCATAAGCCTCCGCAACTCTATTGTTCCTACAAAGCGCCCTCAAAAAGGTCCCATAAGACCCCGACTCAATCTTCATACCGTTCTCCTTCATCACCCCATATAATTCAACCCCCTTTTCCAACTGCCTACCCTTACACAACCCATGAAGCAAAGTGTTATACGTGCACTCGTTCGGACTACACCCTTTATTCTCCATTTCCACCAACAACTCCACCGCACCAAGTGCATTTCCCTCTCTGCACAACCCATTCATCAACGAAGTGTATGTAACCACATCAGGAAAATGACCCATTTTTGCCATCTCCTTTAGAAACTTCATAGCCTCTTTAACCTTACCGGATTTCGACAACCCGTAAATCAAAGTATTGTAAGTGACCAAATCAGGCTCTATTTCTTCCTCAATCATCTTCTTGTAAACCCTCAAGACATCACCCCCATGACTCACCATACAATACCCTTTCATAATCGTGTTATAAACGTAACAATCCGGCTTAAACCCTTCGTCTCTCAAAACATCCAATAACCGCATTGCCTCGCGTAAATTCTTCCCGTTACAAACATTATCAATCAAAATGGTGTAAGTCACCAAATCAGGCTTCACATCAAACCCCTCTTTCATTTCCTTAATAAACAAACTCACACTGCTCACAGTTCGAGTCCTCACCAACCGTTTTACCAAAAAATTGTAAGTATACGTATCCGGTTTCGTAAATTGAACCAGTGACAGCTTCTTCATCAGCTCGATCGCGTGCTCTTCGTGGCCGGTGCTACAAAGAGTTCGAACCGCAACGTCGGTCGTGACCTTGTCAGGCTCAATTCCGTTTGACGCCATTAGGTCTAGGGCTTGTTTCACATTCGAAAGGTCCGAATTAGGGTTTCTGCACGATTGCGATAATAGGATGTGGTAACTGAACTTATCAGGGAGAACGAAGGGTAGGTTTTCGCCATGTGATTGAGGAAAACGATTGAATCCTGAACGTTGGAAGAAACATTGGAGTACGATTGGAGGATTGCATTGCAAAATCGGTTGTTAATTAGCGATGAATACTTGCTGGTGGTGGCGAGGGAGTTGAATAGGGTTTTGGCGGCGGAGATGTCAGGGGAGGTGAAGGTTATGGGCGGCGTCGGCGGCGGCGGTGGTGATTGGTGGTGGCGGCCGGCGGTGGTGGTGGATGGTGGTGGTTTTCCGGTGATTAACTTAGGGTTTCTAGATTGTAATCGTGATTCTGCTTCCTGAGGAGATGATCGAGCGTTTTGAGCTAGAGATCGAATTGGTAGACCTAGATTCTTACCGGTTCGGATTGATGGTGATAGCTTACCCATTTTCTTGATTTCAATTTCAGATTTGTGTGTGTGTGTGTGTGTGTGTGTGTGTTCTTGGTTTTGGAGGGTTTTGGAGGGTTTTTTAAGCCGTCACGAGGTTGGGGGAGACCAGAGAGGTGAAGAACAGATTGGAATGGGCAGAGTGAAATAAACAAGGGGGTAATTTGAAACTAATGATGACAATTGGTTTACTTTGAGTAAATTACGTTTTTTGTCCCTGTGGTTTGGAGGAAATTTATAGAGTAAATTACATATTTGGTCCATGTGGTGTATACTATACTATATTGGTTGTCTTTATTTTGAAATAATTATGAAAAAGGTTCTAGTTGTTTATATTAAATTGCACTATTAGTCTCTAATCTTGATTCTGTGTGAAATCAATCTGTTAAGTATAGGGACCAACAATATATAGTGTAAACCACATGGACCAACAATGAAATATAGTGTAAACTACATGGACTTTTTTTACAATTATTTCAAAATGGGAACTAACAATGCAATATAGTGTAAATCACAAAGACCAAATATGTAATCTACTCAAGTTTATATTTTCGTTGATATGATTTTAAGATTATGATTTTCTTCTCCATAGTTTATAATTCGTTGTCATTTATGAAAGTGAATTGCATTTTTGGTTTCTTGTAGATAATAGTTTTTTGGTTATTGTCCCTCTGAAACATAAAGTACATTAGTAGTCCAAAAACCGTTTTTTGAAGCCTTGAACCGATCCCTCTACTAATACCGTTAGATGAAGCCTTGTTGACTCTATTGCGTGCCCCTAATAGTCGTTTTTTACCTGTTTCTTTTTCCTCCAACCCCATCTTCAAGAACAATTATACAATCATCATTTGTCATATAATTCTTTCTCTAAAAGTCACATTTAGAAACGCTTGCAAATCATTCTTTTTTTTTCTCTAAAACCCTTTTTTCTTATAAATAGTTGTATGAGTTCGTGTTACTCTTAGTTTTTATTTTGATGTAAAGTACACAAGTAATTTTATATAACAACAATTTGTATTACTTTATAAAACAAAAAGTTTAGAATTAGTAGACCCGTCGCAACGCACGGATTATCCCACTCGTTAATTACAAATGAAGGAGGTTTTGTGGTATCCGTTATTATCATTAAAAAAATCCACTCTTTATTTTAATGTCCATAAATCCACTATTTTCATATTTATACATGTTATTATGCATAAAGTCTCTTGCCATCTACCCATATTTACTAATAGCGGATTTCATTTAGGATTTTATGGCTCTATTAAATGTTTTAGAAAGAAAATGACTACCAGGTGCAAGATGTATTTTTAAATGGCTAAAACGTTAAACTTTTTTTAATCATAATTTTTGTTGAAGTATTAATATAAAATCAATTTTTTAATCGATTAACATGGACTTTTAGTTTTCTACTATTCATTTGTCCCATATTACAAAGTAACTTGAAAAACTCTTAAAAATGTAAGTTTATAAACTTTTTTGATGATCACGACCACTTAACAAAAATGATGTGAACAAATAATATTATATCAAACCAAAGAAGTGATAGTCTAGTGGTAAGGCTTGGGCACTACATAGTGGTGAACCCGAGTTCGAGCCCTGGGAGACGCATTCTGGAGGTACGGGGGATTCGACCCCGGGCTGCATGCTTTAGCAGTCGGGCTTCGGCCCAAAAATTGCCGAGGTTTAATCTGGGCCCAATGTGGTCTGGGATACCTCTTCCAAAAATAATATTATATCAAATTTGGTATTTCTTTATGAATAATAAGTATCAAATTTAATGAAAGTTGGAAATATCATTGAAACAATTTAATGCAAAAAGTGGGGTTTGGAAATTTGAGACGTTAATTGACAATGAACTGAAACATTAAATTAGCAATCGAAGAAAGAAAGTTAGGGAGCCGACCAAAGTAATTGACTTAATGTAATTGTGATTGTAAGTTTCACTTTTGTACTTGTAATTGACTTAATGTTATTCTTGTTTTGAAATAATCGCATTCTTGATTATTATGGTTTTGCTATTTTTCTTTTGTATTTTCGCTCCTTTTTTCTTTAATACATCCATCCCACTCCACACTATCTTTTTCACCGACAAATACCCGACCCCTTCAACTAGTTTTTAGTCCTTGACGAAACAATGTAACTGTAGATAAAGTTAAATACGAAACAATTAAATCCAAATCTCATCCATCAGCATCGATTAAAATTCAAAGACCCCAAATCAAACCCAATTTCATAAAACCAAAAACCAAAAGCGAACATGAAATGTTATTAAAAACCAAAAAACTAAATCGAACGGATTTTTAGAAGGGAAAAGCCTAGATCATTCCACACATATTGAATCAACAATGAATGTTTCTTTCTACGTCGACTTTTAGAGAAAGAATTAGAAAGTGAGGGTGGCGGTCAAGGAGTTTTGACAATGGTACTTTGATTAAAAAAAACAGTGTGTCAATCTAGGAGAGCTTCATGGTCTATTCCTCAAAGGATGAAAGGGGGATCGCAACTTGGTTGTCAAGTATAATAGGTAAAAGCTCACAATTTATAATACGGGTAGGGATGCTTTTTCAAAATGTATCAAACAATACCCGAAAGTTATTATATGTATCTACCTACCAAAAATGCTTTTGGATGTATCAAACTTTATTTTTTTCTTCTATTATGTTACAAAATGACTTGTAACCTGTTGAGCAGGTCACCTCCACCGCTGCCGCCGCCGGGAACCAATGCCACACCCACCGCCACCCACCTCCACCATCACCCACCTCCAGCGCCACCCACCTCCACCATCACCCACTGCCATAACCCACCACCATCCACCTCCCCCATCACCCACCACCACCCACCTCCACCGTTGCCGCCACCGGGAACAACCCAGGTTCACACCTCCATCGTCGCCATCACCACCACTAGCACCATCACCGATTCATCATCGCCACCACCCGCACCATCGAACCGCCACCCATCACCATCAGCATCAACCATCACCGCCACCATCCAACCACCACCATCACCATCGACCCACAGCCACCCAGAATCACCATCCCCACCGCCAAGAACCTCCCGCTGTCGTCACTAACTGCTGGTAATCGGCTGGTAACCGGTTGTGCAAGTCACAATACACACAATAACAAAAAAAGTAAAGTTTGATACATCAAAAAGCATTTTTGGTAGGTGAATACATACAATAACTTTCCGGGTATAGTTTGATACATTTTTAAGAAATATCCGCTTTATAATCAAATTTATTAAACTTTGTTCCTTTTGAGATAAGCAAATGAAAGGGACCAAAAATGTGATGAAGTAGTAAGTGGTGGTAAGTGGTAACCATCTATTGAAATTTGAAAATGTAGTAGCTTTAAAATAAAGATAAAATGAGAATGATCGTTAATTACAAAGACGAAAAATGTAACTTCTCCAACAATAGTAAATTGCAATTTTGGTCTCAATGATTTTGGTCCTTGCAAATATCTTAGACCATCCTTAGTGGTTTTACTTTGTGTCACCATTATCAGCTGTCACGTTAGCGCCACATCAGTTTTCCACTATCTTATCAACACCTTACCATTTCATTCTTAATGGTTTTGATTCTTATACCCAATTTAAATAATTAATTAAAAAAAGAAAAAAAGGAAAAGAAAAGAGAGATAAAGGGAGAGGGTAGGGTGGGGTGGGGTGGGGGTGGGGAGTGGGGTGGGGTGGGGTAGTCTTCACGCATCGGCATAGGAGTGCTGATTTTCATGCCTGCCGGTCACCCTCCGCAATATTGCCGGGGGTACCGGGCAATACCGGCTGCATGCCGCATGCCTTGATGCCTTGGCTAAGGATGGTCTTATGACAAGAAAACTTCCATCTTGGAATTCCACTGGAGTGAGTAGACATAGATGCACTACTCTTTCGTCTTCTTCTTTTTATGGATGCTCTTTTATCCTTTATTTCATTTAGATGGGTCCACTTAGCACTTGCTTGCTAGGAGCTTCACCTTCGAAAAGAGAGATTGATTTGGTAGGCATATACAAAAATGTTTGCGTTTATCTCATTTTATAAAAAAGTTAAATTCCGTCAATCAAGTCTCTAATATATGTTCGTTCATAAAAAGTCTCTTGTATATGTTGCACATAAAATAGTCGTTTACCTTTAAAATATAAAGACAATTAAAAAAAATACTATTTCAGTTATAGTTGTATAGATTGTTGTGGAGTCATACTCAAAAACAAAATGACTATCTTATAGATTGTTGTGGAGTCACGTGCAAGTTGCAACACACATGGAGACATGAAAGATAAAACCTAACTGTCGTTACTGTTACTGTTACTGTAAAGGGCTAAAACCAAACATTTTTACATATCATAGTGGTTATTTCTGCAATAAATTTTTTATAAGCACCAAAATTGCAATTCACTTTAATATATAGTTATAGTTATTATACATAAACCAGGATCTATCTGCCAGCTACCACCATCTCCAACTAGCCATATGCCGTCCAACTCGCCACCAACTCCTGCCGGTGCAACCGCGGCCACCGTGTCGTGGCGGTTGGGCCTACTCCTCTCCGCCGTGGGCACCGTCGTGATCGCCGTGCTTCTGGTACAATTCGACAGCTTCGATGCGGCCGCCTATTCCGCCGATGAGCTGGCCAAGAAGCCGATATCCGACGTGCCACGGACGAACCAACGGATGCTCCGTGGGTCCGAAAAGATCGGATCGGGTCGGTTGTCGGGACCCGAAGACATCGTGTTTGACCCGGAGTTACGGGTTATTTACACGAGTTGTATTGATGGGTGGATTAAACGAGTCACGGTGGATGACTCGGTGGTGGAGGAGTGGGTCAACACCGGCGGCCGGCCGCTTGGACTCGCCCTTGGTTACGCCGGTGAAGTTTACGTGGCGGATGCGTTTAAGGTTAGTGGGTCTCTCTACCCTTGATCGAAAAGAGTGAAAATGTTTTTCGATCATATTTTATATATTTATTTATTATTATAAAATATATACTAGTGGTCACGGGTTCAAATCCCTCGGATGTGATATCGGGTCCCCGTGAAATCGTCTTGTTGTTGAGTGTGTCTGGTACCCATACGCCATTTACAGTGGAATGGGCCGACAGTGTGAACCGGTTAGCGTGTCAAGGAAAATACAAGTTTTTTGCTCAATATATTTATTTATTATTTTGGATCGGTTCTTGAATAATTAAATTATTAGAGTAAATTACTAATTTGTCCCGTCCTATTTGTTGTTTCATATGGTTTTGGGTTTTAAAACAAGGTGTTTGGGAGTGTGAGTTATCGGGGTGGAAATTTTTTTAAAGTGTTTGGATTTGCTTTTAAGTTGTTTTAAAGGGTGTTTGGCTTTAGTTATTAATTTTTTTAGAAGCTTTTGTATCATTTTTCCAAAAAAAAAACATTTTTGTCCTTCAAAAAGTCACTCACTCGTTACTTTTTAAAACCTATATTTGTAAGCTTTCCAAAAAGAACTTTCAAGTGTTTTTTAGTATCGAAACACTAATTTGAGCTTTTTGAGAAACTAATAAATCAATAAGCACTTTTAAAACACACATCCAAACACCCTCTAAGAAGATCCTTATAAAAGTTGTGTTTGGCAAAAATAAGCTAGTTCTTAAGCTAGTAAATGTTTCAAATGCTAGTTGGACACTTGGACTAAGGTTTCAAAAGCTTTTTGTAGCCTTTTTCAATTATACTCTTACTAATATTAATTATCATACCCAAAGATACCAATTTTAGTAATTTTATATACTTATAAACTAGTTTTTTGTCATACATAATTTATTTATAATCTAACTTATTAGCTACTAACCAGCTTCTTAGTCAACAACTAGTTTATCAGCTTGTTTACCAAACACAACAACAAATGTTTAACTTTAGTTCTTCTTAGTACTTAATAATGGATGGTAAATTATTTTCATTAACTCTATCACGTGTATTGTAAGTAAAGGTAAAATAGTAGTTACTTTATTATATGTGCGAGTAAATTTAAAAATATGTTTCAACAAATGTTGTTATTATCTTATATGAAGATTTAACGAATGAAATTTAACTTTCCTTAATTAAATAGACTAAAACCGAACTTTTTGCATATCATAAGAGTTTTGTTGTATAGATCGGAACCAAAAAAAAACAAGATATAGGAACCAAAATTAGAATATTTTTCTAATTATTATTTGGGAATTTAAGTGAAGACCATTTTCAATTTCCAAGGATTGGGAAAGATGGCATGGTTTTTGGAAAACATCATTTTTTTAAGGCAAGTTAACATACACATGTTAAAGCGGTATCGGGTCTTCGATTAAACCTCTAATTAAAAAAATATCATATTGACTTAATTATTTTCCACATTTTTCTTTAAACTTGACATTGACTTTATTGTTTGGAAAATTATTGGGTCCGTCCTTTGCTTTTTGTTTGCTTTTTTTTTTTCTCTTTCTTTCCTTTTTGGTTATTGGTACTTCACCACCTAAACTATCCACTGAATTTGGCCAAACAAAGATAAATAATAAATATGTGTAGATAATAATCTTTTGCCAATTAAATCAATCGACTATTGACTACACCTATCGAATATATTTGGAAACGCCTTGAATTTTTTTAAATATCTATTAAATAAATAATGGATAAACGAGGGGGCTATCGCTGTAAAAAAGCGTGAGCTCACTTACAAAAAGGGAATGCGCTGACACTATAACATCTTCTTAACCCGAAATGATCAGAGAGAGCAAAGGTTCCCTTTTTTAGGGTACCTATAGTCTGTAGATAATCTTTTACCAATTAAAAATCATCAATAATTAAACACCCTTAAAATGAATCACTTATATATTATTTATTTATGATGAAAGTTATTTATAATGGAAATACATGGTAAAATAAAATAAAAGTGTATGATATATATTAATAATTAATCATTATAAATAATCAATATATGAAGTTATGAACCACTTGACTTGACTATTGGTTTCTTGATATATTATTTATGGTTCTCATATAAGTCATAAATCATTCCTGATATATTTATGGAATCTTTTACCTAATAGTTGTTGGTATCCAAACCGGCTTTTGAAGACGTATATTTTAGTTTATAACCGTTTACTTTTTTTTTTTTGTCTTCTATCATATTTCTGATTTAGGGTTTATTAAAACCGAACACTATCACTTACCTTATCAATTGAGCATTAATGAATTGGAATTTTATCCAATAAGAGGCATAACATGAAACAAGAGTTTAACATGGTATGTGAAGAAAAAAATCCTTGCCCAATAAAATCTTTGTCGAGTTTTAAACGCTTACCGACAACCATTTTGATAACCGATAATGTTTCACGATTATAGTCTTATCAGTAACCATTTAATAAACAACCCCGTACTCTATTAATACAAACTACAAAGTGATAATCAGACAAAATGATGTAATAATGCAGTTTACTTATAGACTAAAGATCATTAGTATAAATCTTGTTTAATAAAATTTTAAGAATGAGCTCAACCGACAAAATAAGTTCATATAAAAAGGTTGATAATGGTTGAGCTAACAACGACTTCCACCTTCAACTTTGCTTAAATGCCCATTTTACACTTATTCCATTATTTACTTATTTTACAAGTTATTTGTACTATTTATCAACTTTTAAGTTTAGTTTGTTGTCCAATTTTCTTGGTTACTAGGGTTTACTTAAAATAACAAAAGACGGCAAAATAGAATTGTTGACAGACGAGGCCGAGGGCGTAAAATTTGGAACGACAGATGCTGTAGCAGTTGCTAAAAATGGCATGTTGTACTTCACAGATGCCTCATGGAAATACGATTTGCACGATTTTGCATACGACATACTCGAAGGTCGACCTTATGGTAGACTTTTGAGTTATGATCCATCTACAAAGAAAACCAAAGTTATTGCCCGTGATCTCTACTATGCTAATGGCGTTGAAATGTCTCCAAATCAAGACTTTGTTATCTTCTGCGAAACCCCAATGTAATTTCTCTCATCTCTTTTTGTGTCTATAAGGACCTGTATATTTAGTATTTTGATTTTTTAAAGTATAATATTTATATACGATAAAAACTCACACATATTACTCGGTTTTGGTAGGATTTAAACTTTTGACCTCGAGAGAGGTTGGTCTGTATTGATAAACTTGATACTGATAGGCTAATGACCATTTTGGTGACGTGAATTGCAGGATGAGATGCATGAGATACTATATAGAGGGTGAAAAAGAGGGTACAATAGACGTATTTATTGATAGGTTGCCTGGTATGCCCGACAACATTCGTTATGACGGCGAAGGCCACTACTGGATCGCAATTCCTACGGTATGTTGCCTAGTTAAATTTCGCATAAAGTTAAAATGAATTCATTTATTTTTGTCGACCAATCACGTAAAGCTCTATCATTCATTTGTTGATAAGAGAGAATGAAAAGATAAATTAAATGAACTTATATCAAAATAAAATAATGATGTATCTTTAATTGATTAGTGGGAATTAGGAAAGGAGTAAAGAATCTGGGAACCAAATATATTTATTCTTAAGCAATACACATTTGAATAGGAATGGATTAATTTGATATAGACCCATTTGATGATTTTCATCGTTTGGTAAACTCAAAATATCTCGAAAGAAAGTGAACGGTTAATACGTTTAACACATTTATGTATATATACTTTTCATGTTTTCTTTTATGTATATATATTTTTCGTGTTTTCTTTTGGCAGGTACATTCGTATGACTGGGATCTTGTACGTAGATATCCGTTTATTCGAAAAGTTGTTGCCTTTTTGGAAAAGTATTGGAAAAGACCCCCTATAGAGAAAAACTCAGGGGCATTGGCTGTGGATTTGGAGGGGAGACCGGTGGAGCGATATTATGACCGTGGACTAGCATTTGTTACAACTGGGATAAAAATCGGAGAACATTTATATCTCGGAAATCTTGTAAAGCCCTTCATTATTCGCCTTAACATTACTCAATATCCCGCCACTACATCATCGTCAACGACATGATCAACACTGTTTTTGTTGTTCAGTTTATTTTCGAATTGGATGTTATTTTATGTTTGCTAGTCTTGAGATAGGATGTGATGTTGAAGGATTTGTAATGCAAGGGTGAAGTATGGGTTTCTCGTAAGTTTAGGGGTAACATTCGATGTTTCTGAAAGTTAAAGGATATACTTCAAAATGTAACTAAACTTTGCATTTTGTTAATGCATTAAAATAAACTTTTACGCTTAATATGCGGGTTTAATATTAAAGAAATCATTGTAAAACACTAAAACTTAACGGTAGTTACGTAGTTTTATAGTGTATTTTTAAAACGCAATACTTAAAAAAGCTAAATAATGGGGATATTATAATTTACATAAATTAGTTCTTTCGTAAAAGCATGAATCATCCAATACCTTTTTTAATCTTAAAAATCGTTTTAAAGTAACTATAATGTAATATGTACTCTTTAATAAAGTAGCACTTTAATCTTAAATTAGTGTTTATTTTATTAGCATTCTCAGTAAAGAAAGTTGTGAACCAAAAACTATAAGAAAATTGTAATAGTAAAGTTTTTTAACTTATAGTTTACATGTACAAAAACTTGTTCTTTTATTAAGAACTATATAAATACTTGTTTTCTTTAAAGAGGTATCCCAGACCAAATTGGGCCCAGACTAATCCTCGGCAACAAGTATTTATATATAAAAATGCTTCCTTGATATATAAATACTTGTTGCTTGACATATAAATCTTATTCGATGTTTACAAGAACCAAGGTTTCAAAGATGGATTAATTACAAGAAAGGTGACATGAAAAAAATTATTTTTGAATTTTTTCTATTACAAGTTATATATAGCTTATGATTTAGGGTTGTTCATCGATCGACATCTAAATTCCAATGAATATGAAGGGAAGCCTGCCGATTCAATCAATTATTGGATGTTGGATTTTTTTCAATCATATGGATAATTGAATCGATTCGGTTCCATCAATTGGATATTTTTATTGGATATTCTTTAGATCAAATTGAATATGACCAATATTAATAGAATTTGATGTATCCAACATCAAGAAGGTAATCAATTACTACATGTATAACATTAAATTAATTATTAACTATCCTTTAAAAAAAGTAAAATTCAAAAGGATACTTAGATGGTAATTGGATAATAGATAATAAGAGTGGTTAGACTATTTATGGATTGTCGTCATCCAAGATCCAAGAACCAATAGATAATCGAATCAGACAGCTTAATTTGGATAGGTTGAATTTCTACGTACCTCTACTATAACTTATGAGCAGAGACGTTTTTAATGTAAATCCCCATCCCAAATAGATCATTCGTTTTGCAGATAATCAATTTACCGGGGAATCCCCGTCCAAAACCAGGGCGGGAGGACTGGGTTCCTCCAACGGGTCGGGACAAGTCTCATGCCTAAGTGTACCACCCACTGCTGCTGCTGCCACCATCTTCGCCACCACCACCATTGTCACAATGTCACTGCTTCTACACCGCCCTCGTCCACGCTTACTGCCACCCATGTTGCTTAGATGCCACCGCCACCACTACCTATAGTTACTAATTTTTAATATTGTATTATTTATAACTTAAGCAAGAAACTACAAAATGCTCTATCGTTATTTCATTACAACTTCGTAGTCATATTATACGAACCAAATAAACAGATTTCAATTCACTTGAAAAATTCCATCCATTTCCTGCCAACCAAACGTCACGATCAAATTTGTTTCAATTCCTTAAAATTCCAAATTCATTAACACACTACATTCATGTGAACCGATTGTGCCATTGTCTCATATAACCATCAAGACGAAAAACCGAGCAATTCAGTTCTTACGTGCAAAAAGATACTTGGCAAATTAAAGCCGTTGTTTCGTATACCATCAAAAACCGACCACTTTCCTTTACAGGTTAACCTCTGTGGATCGACTTATTCGAACTAAAACCACTGTCAATTTCGGAAGAAAGAAAATCTAGCAAATAGTTACATGAAATCAAGATTAAAATAAGCAGAATCAGGCCGGCAAAAATGAAAAAAATGTTGCAGCTTACACTTATGAATCAAGTGCTTTGATGACAGCATCAACAACCTCTTGGGTCGTATTGCTTCCTCCAAGGTCTTTTGTTCGGTATTTTCCCTCACAAATAACACGTTTCACTGCAGTTTCTAGGTTATCTGCATATTTCGGAAGTTGGAGGTGTCTGAGCATCATGGCTGATGAGAGGAGCAGGGCTATGGGGTTCGCTCTCTTCTTCTCAACCATTTTCGGTTTCCCAACATTCCCAGCTGATGCCCCTTGCTCAAAGATCGCGTACTCAGTTCCAACATTTCCTGTAAGAATCCATCGATATTACTACTACATTCCAACATTTCCTGTAAGAATCCATCGATATTACTACTCCATCAAAACACACTGGTTATAACAATAACACCCCAAAACCCAAAGCAACAAGCTGGCCCAATAACTTCGAATCCAATTTAAAAAACCATGATGAAAGTTATTAGTAGTGCACAACTTGAGGCTTATAAGGAGCTCATAAATCTTGTTTTCTATCCGTGTGGTAAGGGTTGTTACAATTACCGTAAAAACGGATATTAGTAGATCCTGCACATTTCTTATATACTTTGCAATTTTAGAGAAGAAAACATGTTATATACAAAATAGGGATGAATTGTAAAGAAACACAATTGTTGTGCATGAATATGCGCAATTATAGAAAGTTTAAATGTCATAATAAACTGCTTTATAAAACTTAAGTTTATAGAACACACAATTGTACGTCCAACGCAAAGGTGTTACAATAAGTTGATAGGACATATTTGTGTGTCTTAACAAGTTTTTTAGACTAAATAAAGCGTATTATTACCCTTTTTATATCAATTATTCTAAAGAGTGTCTTATAAATACAAGTAGCCTACAAAAAGATTTGTTTGTAAAAAGTGTTCTATAAAAAAGCTAACATAGTGTCCTAAATAACTTGTTAGGACCCCCAAAAAAGTCTTATCAACTTACTGTAACACTTTTACATAAGATGTATAATTGCTCGGTCCTATAAACTTAAGTCATAGAAAGCAGAATATTAGGACATATAGACATACTTGGCTTCTTATAAAACCATTTTTATCGCAATGGTTGTACCATATGTACAATGTGCTTTGTAACTACGTACCTCCAGGCATGACTCCTGTGCCGCCAGCAATACCAGCAGCAGTGTTTGCAACTAGGTTTCCATAAAGGTTGGGCGTCACCTGCAAGATTCAAACCATTCCATTATCAGTAAGGGCCTAATTTCAGTTCAGAGGGTAAGCAGATTAAAAAAGCAGCAAGGACCAATTCTCTTCTTTAGTATACTTGATCTGCTAGAAATACTCATTTATTGCGACTTATGAGCAATGCTAGAAATAGGACAATTAGGGGCTGTTTGGTTGGTTTTCCATTAAGTCTTGTATGGATAAAAGTTTCTTAATCTGTATGTATAAATTGGGAAGATTTTAGTTTGAGATGGTTTTTTTATAGATGGAAGGAGTGTCTTTTCAACTGGGAGGGGCAAGTTTCGGAAAAAACTTGGCTTTCTGCATAAAACTCTCCCTAGAAGCTTACTCAATAAGCCACTTTCTATATCATTCAAACACTACCAAACAGTCATTGTATAGCTGAACTAATAAGCTGCAAGTCTAATTAAGTTCATTAAGCTACTGCCTTTCAAAAAAAAGTTCATCAAGCTACTAACAAACACACCCTTATTTGTGAAATCCCAAATCCAATTCTAGGACAATTAGTAGGAGTTTTTACGATATTTAATTAACATTAACATACCATGACATCAAATTGCTCAGGCCTTGAAACAAGTTGCATGCAGCAGTTGTCCACAATGATTTCATTGTACTTGATATCGGGATATCTTTTCGCAATCTCTCTACAAGATTCCAAGAATAGACCGTCTGCAAGCTTCATGATGTTTGCTTTATGAACGGCTGTCACAGTCTTTCTGTTGTTCAGGTGAGCATACTCGAAAGCGTATTGTGCAATACGTTCAGAACAGAACTTTGTTATCACCTACAAGTAAAACGGCAGCATATTCAGACACAATAGAAGCACATATACAAACACATTAACGCATTATGCTACAAAAGTTTACATAAATACACATTAATCTTTCGTACCATTTTAGGTGTTTTTCATAGCAAGTTATAATTTACAACAATGAATATTTTGGACATTTGTAGCAACCTAAAATACACATAGAAGAAGTAGGTAAAGTATATTTGTTCAAAATTCTTTGTTTTTGTATAACAGCCATCTTTTTCCTTCATCTTTTTGCAAGAACAATGGTTTATAGTAAGAAAAAAAGCCAAATATCATGGTTCAAAAAGTTGATTACTCAACTTTTACCTTTTAATGGCACAGTCGCGATTACATCAACTTCTTTTTCTAGATTTGTTTATTTACTTTCGTCTTACCACCAAAACACAAATTTAAGTTTTTATATTAAAAAAACATGTAATCAGAAACACAATAAACAGTATCAAGATTTGAGTTTAACTTGATGCAATTTAAGAACAACTTAATTTCAAATAAGCATTTTATCAAACACCAAACATACAAATTCCAATTTTCCATCAACAATCTTAACAAATAAAATCAAGAAACCCAGAATCCAATAATAATGCTCACACTCAAGGGGCATTTTGTTCATAAAACGGAATTCGATTGAATTGAAATCCATCAAAGAAATTTGACTTTGTTGGAATTTGACCAGTATTTGGTTGGTATTTAAAAGATTCCATCAAGTTCATTCTACAAACGAAACATCATTAGGGAATTTGTCATTCCAATACCATCAAATTCCTTCGAATTCCTCAAACCAAACACATAGATACTTTCTCTCTTCTTTTATAAGTTTCCAATTCTAATATAACTTTTGATTTCTACTTTCATCAACTAAAAAAACACCCAATTTCACACAAGCATTTCATCGAACACCTAGCATGCAATCCAATCCAATCCAATTCAACAAACCCAAAAACATACCTTAAGACTCTCAACAACACCAGGAACAACCTCATGCTCCAAACCCGAATACTCCCCTTCCGTATTCTCCCTAATCACCACGATATCAACCTTATCATGCCTCGTGGGCAACCCAGGCAGATTAAAGCAATTCACAAGCGAAACAAAAAGATCCAATTCTTTCCTCAAACTAACATTCAACGAACTCACCCCACCACCCACCGGCGTAATCAACCCTCCTTTCAAACAAACCTTAGTCTTCTTGATCGAATCCATAACCTCTTCGGGCATCTTGCTCATATTCCCGTTAACGTCGTCGAATTTCTCGAAGGTCACCGGCGCTCGCATTGCGGCCATGACCTGTTCGACGGCGCCGGTGACCAGAGGGCCGATGCCGTCGCCGGGGATTAGGGTTACGGGACGTGGGGTGCCGTCTTCGGTGATGGGGGTGACGGGTTTGGATCCGTGGTTTGCGGGTCGAGGCATGTAGGTGATGGAACGACGGAGGCATGATGATCGGAGATGTTGTTGGCCGCCGGAGATGAGATGCTTTAGGATTGAAGGTGTTCTTTGCGCCATTAGAGGAACCCTTGATTATATAATTGGGGGATCTTCTGGAAGGAATTGGTGTATTCTTGAAGGTGGTTGTTTTTGGGGTTCGTATTAACAGTCTGCCATTAACGAACTTTTCTGAAGGAGAGAATCCAAAAATGAAAAGAAAAAAAAAAACCGGTTCTTTCTGTTCTGCTGGTTCTGACCAAGATTTATATATTGTTAACGGATTACAGAATTAAATTTTTATGAAGGAATAAAATCTTTTTCGTTTTCTTCCTATAATGGAGAATAAGGCCATGCGCATCGGCCCCTGGGTTCGGCGGGTTGGGAGCCTGCCAAAGGGTTCGGCAGGTTGGAAGCTGCCGGCTTGGCGGGCTCAGCGGGTTTCCAGTACGCCAGCAGCGGGTTGGAAGTTGTGCACACACCGCTTGTTTGTGTGTGTGTTGTGTGTGTCTATGTATGTGTGTGTGTGAGGGTTGAGAGGATTGAGTACTAATTAGAAAGGGTTCCAGAAGGTTAATAAGAGAGTTGGAGAAAAGTTGATGTGGCAATGGGGTTGGGAGGGTTTGGTTTCTGATAGCCTAAAAGGTGTTATACTTTTGGGAAAATTAGGGTCCCAAAAGTTGTATTATTTCTTGATATTATTCACTTTGAATAAGATAAATCAATATTCATTTTCTACTTGTTATTCAGTCTTAATAACAAGTAGACTTTAATAAGTAGGCTTGTTATTCAAACTGAATAACTAGTAGACTTGTTATTCAGCCTGAATAACATGTCTACTTCATAAGTCAACTTGTTATTCAGTCTGAATATCAAGTCTTCAATCTTAATAATAAGTTTAATTTAACAAATCTTCCTATTATTTAGTCTGAGTAACAAACATTATCAGAAACAACAAATCTTCTTGTTATTTAGTTTGAATAACAAGGATACTCATAACAACAAATCTTAGTAATCTTCTTCATTATTCAGTCTGAATAACAAGCATACTCAAAACAAAAAATATATTTGTTATTTAGTTTGAATAACATGCTTATTAAGGAATAATCTTCTTGTTATTGAGGGTGAATAAGCATACCCAGAACAACAAACGTATTTGTTATTCGGTCTGAATAACAAAGATACCCAGAACAACAAATCTCAATAATCTTATTCGTTATTCAGTCTGAATAACAAACATTCTGAAAACAACAAATTTATTTTTTATTCAGTCTGAATAACAACCTTATTAATGAATAATCTTTTTGTTATTCAGTGTGAATAACAACAAATCTCAATAACATTCTTCGTTATTTAGTCTGAATAACAAACATTCTTATAACAACAAATCTACTTGTTATTCAATCTAAATAACAAGCTTATAAGGAATAATCTTCTTATTAGTCGGTCTGAATAACAAGGATACTCATAACTACAAATCGACTTGTTATTCAGACCCAAGTTTATTAGGAAATAATCTTCTTGTTATTCAGTGTGAATAACAAGGATACTTAGAACAACAAATCTCAATACTTAAAACAACAAATCTCATAACAAGTAAATAAACCCAAAATTTTCAAAATTTTCAGTCTGAATAATAAAGATACTCAATCTTATGAATAATATGTAATTGAATCCCCAAATTCTTGTTATTAAGAATAATAAGTAAATGTAGTTGTCATTGAGTATGAATAAGAAGTATATCAGAACAAACTCAGATCTGAATAACATGAATTTGAGAGAAACTCTAAATATTCAGAATCAATCGTTGATTTTATTGTATTTGAGAGAAACCCTAAGTAATCAGATTCTTTTTATCTAAAATTAATTGTTGATTTTAGTTAGTAAAAGTTGAATGAAACCCTAGATATTCAGAAAATAAAGTTTTAAATTCTAATAACTTACCAATAGCAAAGCTTTGAGAGAGTGGAAGTGTGTCCATTTCTTCTTCGTTTGATTCAGACTTTTTTTTGTCAAGTTTGATTTCTTCAATCGATCATCAATGGTGATTTACAGAGAGATTTCTTCTTCAAGTTTGAATTTAGAGAGATAAACCATTTGCAGGTTATGGTACATAATCATGAAGTCTATGTCTGATTTGAACCCTTTATTTAGTTTTCCTCTCTTACCCCTGCATGCCTTTTTATGTTTAAGCCATGGTCATAGTTTTCATTTTATTTACAAAAATGCCACCGTCCCTCATACCCATAGATCTAATCAGCGAATTTTTGATCAATGGCTTATATTTGTCCTCATGTTCACAACCAAAAAGTGGTTCACATTTGAACCCACCCATATATATATATATATAGAGAGAGAGAGAGAGGGAGGGAGGTTCATACAAGAACAATCCATTTTGCAAGAACAAAGGAACCATGTAAATCACATGTGATTTTGTACTAAACAAGAAAAAGCGAGTGCAGTACACTTGCCGACAAGGCGTGTGGGTCGGTGCGAGTGGGCGAGCGTAGTACAAAATCACTTGTGATTTACATGGTTCCTTCATTCTTGCAAATTGGTTTTGTTCTTGTTTGAACCTAATTCTATACATATAAGGTAAGTTCATTTGTAAACCCAAAAAAAAAGAAATAAACTGTGTAAACTCATGGTTGCATAGGGAAATCAATGAAAATTATGTTTTGGAGTTGTTTAATATGATGAAAATGTTTCATATACTTCATTTTTTGATGAAATTGTTTCATATTTCAGTGTTTTAATGTAGAAATGGAAAAGTTTCATAGAAATAAGAAAAAAAAACGTGAAGCAATTTCATTTTTACGTAAAAAAAACATCGAAATATGAAACAATTTTCATCAAAAATTGAAGTATATGAAACATTTTCATCATATTAAGCAACCAATTTTTTTTTGAACGGCAACAAATTTATTAAAACCAAAACCAACAAAGTACCAAACAAGCTTTCCGAGGTAGCAAGACGCAACCTCAAACAGCAAAAAACACACCAAACACTACACCAAACCCACAACCAACAAAACCAACGAACAACCCTCGAACCATACCAAAAAGAACAACCTATACGACCCACCGAAAGAAACGCACCACCTAACTAGCGAGCCACCGAAACCAACGAGCCACCGAACGAACAAAACACCGATCCACGAACCAAACGAGCCACGAACCAAAGAACAAGACAAACCAATGGACCAAAAACCACAAACCACACGAATCAAAACTTGAAACCACGAACCACCGAGCCACGAAAAACGACAGACGAACCCACAAGCCAAGACTAAACAGCCGAGCCACCGAGCCTCCAAACCTCACGAGCTGACAGGTCTCGAGCCGGGAACCACGAACCTCGAAAACGACTTTACCTTTTACCCTTTACCCTTTACCCTTTACCTTTTACCTTATACCTTATACCTTTTATCTTTTACCATACCCACATCTTAATGACCGCAACAAAGAACTCGATCTATACGACCTGAAAACACGAACTGTTTGGAGGACTCGAATGGCCAGACAATTCAGTCTACAACCTGAAAAGTCGAGCATCTTTTGCCATATCCGAACGGCGGCATCAAAAACTCGATCAATGACGGTAGCAAAGAGCCCGATCTCTGTGTTGGGTTTTTCTGTGATCCCCGAATCAAACTGATACGAAGAACACTAAGTATGCGGAAGCGATTTTGGATAAAAACCCGAAAACCACGATCGTTCGTTCTAATCTATTTAAACATTTAAAAGGGTAAGACTTTTACCTGGATTGCTTGAGTAATAATCCACCGGTGATCAACCCTACGAGCGTTCCTCTAGTAGAACTCAAAAACCCGAGCAACCGGAAAAACCGAACTGGTTTTGGAAGTGGGCGACGCCAAAAGAGAGAGAGAGAGAGAGAGAGAGAGAGAGAGAGAGAGATGAGGGAATTTTTTGGTGGAAACTATTTAACTGGTAATTGATTGAGACAATAAACCATGGACCCTAAGGCCTTTATTTATAGCTAATCAGATGGAGAATCCTTTTCTGATTCAGTTTCCTTAATAATTATCTTTTCTTTTCTTTTTCTTTAAGAAAAGACTTTCTAGATAATTACCTTAATTAATTAGATTATCTATTATATATTTATTTTACTAATAAATATATAATTATCTTAATTAATTTAACAACCCTCTAACTTTGAGATTTCTGACTGAAATTACCCAACTGATTTATAATTGACTATTATAAATCCAAACTCTCCATTTCTAGGTTTTATTCAACTTACTCGATTTATAGGTTCTCACAAGTGTGACCCTCAAGTATCTTGTAACATTGGATGTGTGATTACTGGTTTGTCAACTTCTGCACATAATTCCTAACAGACTCCCACTTGTGCAAGTTGGCAATACCGCATTGTTCACACGGACCTAAGGAGGCCCCTAGACAGGCACTTAGGCTAACCAGGTTACAAGAACTCTTATACCCAGATAGGTGATTTAAACATTTCCGTAAGGGAATAACATTTATGAAACAACTGTTCATAAATTGGGTATAACTTGGCTTTTCCCTTTGCATTACGATATTCCATCTTTAAGTATGAGCTTGGATATAGTCAACTCTTAATACTCAAGATTCTGTTTCTCGACTATCCGACCTCTACTGATAGGTAAACGACAAAGAACTAATCAGTTCGTTTGGGCATGGCCATGCACTTCATCAGTCTATTCAGTCAGTCAAGGGGCCCAGAAATATCTCTCTTCTGAGAAGAGGTGCAAATCCCATCTTGCATATCTGCATTTAACACCACGGCTTCCGCTGAATCTAGTTACGCCTTTTATAGCCACCCTGTTACGGCGTAGCGGTTGGACGCACTAAGTATCCAGCAGTCCTCATGACATCAAACCAGATACCTCAGGTAATGGGGACAACCACTGTGAGATTTACTTATGACAAAAATCCAAGAAGTAATTCTCAACCGCGGATCACGTCCAATATTTGTTGCTCTATCAAATATCTGTGCAACTTCTGGTCTACAACACTTGTAGCTGTTATTCAACCCCTGATCATAACTACCCAGAAGTTCACAATGACTTTAATACCCTATTGGGTTCCCACCACAATAAGTTGTCACGGACAATTTTCGAATGAAAGATTGGGAACTAGTCTCATTCCTGGATTACAAAACATGCAAAGTTTAAAAGCGAATTTAAGAGACTAATTTTCGTATAGTCCATATTACGCTCTGTAATAATACTAAAATTAATAGCATCTCTTAATTACCTTTTACTGTGTCTATTTAACGTTTGTTAAATACTGATCTCAACTGAAGTATCACTTAACTTCAGTTTAAAACCCTTTGATTAATGTTTACCGGTCTAATCAAAGTGATAACCAAAAACGTTACAAGTCTAATACCCACTGATATTTTATACTTGTTACGGCTAATTTTGTTTTGCTAACACTATAAAACAAATTTAGACTTCTTTTACCATATTCCCTGTACTTGGAGATCTGGACAAACTCCGAGTTACCCTGCATATGTAAAAGCTATACTGCAACTTTTCTTAGCTGCTGTGTAGATGAACGATTTCTACCTGAAATCGGATAAAATTTCCAATTACCTAACTGGCAAATTGCAGGAAATTTTAATTTGGCCTCTTGTAATATTTTATGGTTAAAAGATACCTTAGTACTCTTTTACTAAGTTATTTCAACACACTTGATCATTGATTCTCTTTTAAAGTCAATCACGGCTTTATCTAATTTTTGAATTACTGATCCACCCTTTTTGGACTAAAGGAGCAGATTCTATATCTGGTGAATTTGTATCCTATCTGGATTATAATTCCTAGATATACTGAATCAATAATCACATTTTCTATTCTATATCTCAAACTGGATAGAGAATAAACTGGGCTCCCACTAACCTATATGAAAACTGACTTTTACTCAAAATTTACTATTGACTTAGTCAAAGCTTAGTCAATTCTATTTTAAGTAATGGTCACTTTAGAATTTTATTATTTATAAAACTGGACTTTGCTCAAATCCTATTTCCAAAACTTGGAATTTTCTCTAGTTTTATAAACACTGATATTATCAACGATATCTTGGATAATATCCTAAATTCCTTAAAACATATGAGTAATTAATTCTGATCAGAAAAAAAAACTTTCATAATCCTTTACTCATAAATGTTTTATTCAAAACACATTATAGTACTTCGTGTGCTTTGACAGTTTTCATATACATTACTTTGTTAAAGTAATACTGTTAGTGTAATAGGCAACATCTAGGATCTAATTTTGAATCAAGTCTAACTTGACTTATACAGATTCAAAATATCATGCATAAAGATATTTGAATCAAGACTATAATTTTAAATTTTAAAACCGATAATCATTTAGAACCCAAAAATCCAAGTTTTGGAAAAACAAGATCATAAAAGTTTAAAATTGTCTTGATAATATCTAAAAGTAAACTTGTATGCTGATCCTTGCAATCTGGGCACTTCACTTTTAATGACCACCTGCAATTAAACATTTACTTCTAGGTGTCAACTCATTTTAAGTAGTCACGAATACCTGAGGTGTTTATACCTGCTTCGTAACGCTTCGGGTAGTTATACCTCCAATGACCGACTTCATGGCACTTGAAGTATTAATTCTCGGTCATTACTCTGTTAGGTTTTAACTTTCTTGCCCTAGCCCTTGCCTTTGCCTTTTTCACGAACCTTGGGTGCACTCTGGGTGGTCTGAACTGGACCTTTTCCCTTGCTGGTGCCTCCATGCCCATGCTTCTTCTTTACTTCTCCGTCCCTCACCATCAACACATCCTTGGTTTTGTTCTTGGTCCCCATATTCAACTCAGCGGTCTTAAGCATGGAGTGCAGTTCGGCTATTGATTTCTCCATGTTATTCATGTTATAGTTGATTACAAAAGGCTTGTAATCCTCTGACAGTGAGTTGAGTATAGTATCCGTTGCTAGCTGCAACGGAACTGGGTGACCGAGTCTCTCCAGGTGATTCATATGCCGTTTCATTTTCATGACATGGTCACTCACTGAGGTCCCCTAGAGGCTCTTCAATGACATAGCATTTCCTTTCGTGTCTGAGCACAATTATCAGATTGTGCTCCCAGTCAAGGAAATTGGAACCGGTGAGTTTATCCTTCTCAAGGATGGAGCGGAGGGAAAGATTGTTTGTGTTGGTTACTGTGTTTGCCATCTACATTTTAAAACTTTGGTTTTTAACAACTGTGAATAGACTAATTTCCAATAAATATCAATAAACCCTTAAATGATCATTTTATTGGACTAGGATCCTTATTTCATACGCCCTGATGTGCGTAACGTTCTTGCTCCACCAGGCCCACGTATTATTTCGGTAGGTAAAGACTTTTACCAATCACATCAAACTGACATGACTCCTAGATCTTTTCGGGACAACGGTAATTATCCGTACATGTTTCAGTCCCTCTAAGTGCTTTTTGGCCCGGTACCACCCGGTAAACATACGAGAACCAAAACAGATCTCACCATTTCGAGACTTGGACATTTTTACTCTGGCCGATACAACACGGAGACAATTCGCAGAGTCGTAGTATCCCCTCTAGCTTGGGGTTTGAACGCGGATGCTCAAGGTGTGTTCTTCTTAGAACGCCCGCGTACCTTACGCCTGAGGTGCCCCTAGATGGGTTGCACTACTGATCTATGATTTATCGGGGTTTTTAAATAATTTTTGAAAAACCTTTTAATGTCCAGTTATTTAGAAAAATTGTAACTTTGGAAAACTGATTGTTTAAACAGAAAAGAAACTGATGTTTAAACTAACTGTTTCAAACATACGCTGTTTTAAAACTAACTGTTTCAAAAGACTCTTGCTAATTAAAACTAACTGTTTTAAAAGCACACTTGCTAATCAAAACTAGCTGTTTTGATGGCATGCTAGTTGCCCAAAACTAACTGTTTTATCAACTTGCCTTTAAACAATCTATTTACAATTTTATAGGTTTCAAAATAAAATCTACCGTAAAAGGTTTTGGAAAAAGCTGGTGACTTTGATTTTTAAAACCTACTTGATCTCGTGATTTAATCTAGTTTTATAAATTAAAACCTAATTTAAAAACGTTTGATAAGACCTAGGCATGTAATATCAATAATCACGAGAAAAAAGAATAATCACAACCACGCAGTTTAAAATAAATAAGCAATTATAGAGTTTGCAAATTATTTCCTAAAGGACCAAAAATGACCTAAAAACTATTGTGCTCCGATCTCCCCGCATAGCGCCGATCTCCTCGCGTAGCTCCTACTGGCCTCGGCATCTTTGACAGAACTTTAGGAAGAAAAATCTATCCTAAGGGTCATTTTACATATTACCGGGGTTGTAAGTGGCACGCAGGCCTCCCCAAATAGATCAAGGGTCTAAATTGGCAATCTCTATAATTACTGAATATACACTAAGCATATATATATATATATATATAATATTCAACCACGCAATTTTTATATAAAGCAATACATAAGCATATAAACAATTCCTAGATCCATTAAAAATATTTTATCACAAACCATGATTTTAACTGATTTATAAAATCAAACTGTTTTATAAATCGAAACTGATATTTTAAAATCGACTTGCTTTTCATAAAATTTCTAGATTTATAAACCATAAATCAATTTTATAAGCCACTATCAATTTCACCAAAAATATCCGCTTTTAATTAACTTAATTAAACTGACTGTTCCGAACGAATTAGTCGGAACATCAGCCCGTGATCTGTGTCTTGATTTGATCAACCGGTCGAAAAAGATATCGGGCCAATTTGACCAAGAAACGGGTCAATATCTTAGTTTAATAATTTTACTAGGAAAATAAAATTCCTTAATTTAAATTAGATAAAAAACTATTTAAATAATTATCTAATTTGGGCTAAAAGCTTAAACACCCAATAAGTCTTATTGGGCCAAGAACGTGGCCCAATAAATTACATGGTTTGGGCCCGTTATCAGACTGATAACTTTGGGCTTGAAAAAGTGATTGAGTTGGATTCTATCATAAACTGTTGCAATCATCGAATCATGCCATCGATCACCTCCAAACTGGTGGCGATTCACGAGTGGTCGACGATCCGCGATCGATCAACAACAACACCATCGTTCGGCCACCACCACGCTGGTGGATCAGCCACGGCTTAGGCGGATTCGACCACCGCCGTCGATTACTGCCGCTCGCGTCGTAATAAAACAACAAACCACCGTTGCTACCGACGTGACGACAGCAGTAGCATAAACGCGCCACCACCATCGCCTTCGCCTGTCGACGTCAGCAGCAGCAATACGCCACTACCACGCCGTCGTCGCCGGCGATTAAAACAAACAAACGCCGCCGCCACCTAGGGTTTGCCCCAAGGCGGCTGGCGGTTGCCGGGAACAACCACCCCCTTCGACTGCCGAGAACAACCACCGCCGTCGACCACTGCCGCGACAGCGGCTACTGGTGGTCTCACGACACCCGGCGAACCACCGATCTGGTGGTTGTGCCATGGTTCAGTGCTGATTGAGCCACGGTGCTGTGGTGAATCAAGCCTTGGCCTGGTGGTTGTCATGCCATGGTTCGGTGCTGATTGAGCCACGGTGCTGTGGTGAATCAAGCATTGGCCTGGTGGTTGTCATGCAATGGCTCAATGGCTGATCAAGCCACGGCCTGATGGTTGTCGTGCCATGGCTCAGTGGTTTGAACAAGCCACGGCCTGATGGCTGTCGTGCCATGGCTCAGTGGTTTGAACAAGCCACGGCCTGATGGCTGTCGTGCCATGGCTCGATGGCTTATCGTGCCATGGCCTGATGGCTGATCAAGCCACGGCTCAGTGGCTGATCGTGCCACGGCCTGATGGCTTATCGTGCCATGGCCTGATGGCTGATCAAGCCACGGCTCAGTGGCTGATCGTGCCACGGCCTGATGGCTGATCGTGCCACGGCTCAGTGGCTGATCAAGCCATGGCCTCAGTGGCGATCAAGCCACGGTTCGGCCATCGGCCCATTGGCGGTTCGATTGCGGTTTTCGGTGGTGATAAAAATCCGATGATCGGAATAACCAACTAATAAAAAACTTTTATTCTAAATAAGTTTTTGATAAAATTTACACAAAATCTGATATAAAATTTTTTATACGAATCTGATAAAGATCGAATTTTTATCTAAACTGATAAAAAAACAATCTTTATACAAAACTGATAAAGATCGAATTTTTATCTAAACTGATAAAAATCTAATCTTTATACCAACTGATAAAAAATCGGATCTTTACACCAACTGATAAAAATCCAATTTTATACAAACTGATAAAAATCAGAATTTTTATACCAACTGATAAAAATCTAATTTTTATACAACTAAAATAATTTTATAACGGATCTTTAAACAAAATTAGATAAACGATAAGTAAACCTGTGACTCTGATACCACTGTTGGGTTTTTCTGTGATCCCCGAATCAAACTGATACGAAGAACACTAAGTATGCGGAAGCGATTTTGGATAAAAACCCGAAAACCACGATCGTTCGTTCTAATCTATTTAAACATTTAAAAGGGTAAGACTTTTACCTGGATTGCTTGAGTAATAATCCACCGGTGATCAACCCTACGAGCGTTCCTCTAGTAGAACTCAAAAACCCGAGCAACCGGAAAAACCGAACTGGTTTTGGAAGTGGGCGGCGCCAAAAGAGAGAGAGAGAGAGAGAGAGAGAGAGAGAGAGAGATGAGGGAATTTTTTGGTGGAAACTATTTAACTGGTAATTGATTGAGACAATAAACCATGGACCCTAAGGCCTTTATTTATAGCTAATCAGATGGAGAATCCTTTTCTGATTCAGTTTCCTTAATAATTATCTTTTCTTTTCTTTTTCTTTATGAAAAGACTTTCTAGATAATTACCTTAATTAATTAGATTATCTATTATATATTTATATTACTAATAAATATATAATTATCTTAATTAATTTAACAACCCTCTAACTTTGAGATTTCTGACTGAAATTACCCAACTGATTTATAATTGACTATTATAAATCCAAACTCTCCATTTCTAGGTTTTATTCAACTTACTCGATTTATAGGTTCTTACAGGTGTGACCCTCAAGTATCTTGTAACATTGGATGTGTGATTACTGGTTTGTCAACTTCTGCACATAATTCCTAACACTCTGACGTCCACCTACAGCTGATAACTCGACCGGCCCTATCAACTTTGAACCACCCCGAACCTCTCGTCTTGACTACCTGCGGTTGGAGACCACGACAACCGAGCCAAAACTCAAACCAAACCACAACCCACGACCCACAAAACTCGATCCGGAAACACCTGAAAACTCGAAAGGGCAGCGCCTTGAAACTCGAAACAAACCCGACCGAGCCACGACCTCGAGCTCGGACCACAGTCCAAAACAAACCTGAACTCAACCTACAATCTCGAAGCTCGAACGAAGGGAACAGGAAATCCGACCCACGATGTCGACCTACAACCTAAAGAGAAAGAACCTAGCCCGTGAAGCTTGAACGGTGGCACCTTGAGACCTTCGAAAACTCAAACCGAAAACATCGAGACACACCTAGAAACTCAAACGAAACGTGCGACTTTGAAACTCGAACGGATCTTAAAAAGAAAAGGAAAGAATAAAAATGGAGGGGAGAGGAAGGGGGTCCAGACCGCCGGCTTGCGCCGGCGGCCGGAGAAGAAAGAGGATGACGGCGGTGGTTCTTAAACTAGGGTTTTTGGGGGAGGGTTTACAGGAGAGAGAGTGGAGAGAGAGTATTTGTGTGTGTGTTTTATGTGTGTTTTTGTGTGTGTGAGAAATAGAGAGATGGGTCGGTAAACAACCAATTTTATTGATTTGATCTATGCAACCATGAGTGAGTTTACACAATTTATATTTTTTTTGGTTTACAAATGAACTTCCCTCATATATATATATATATATATAGGAAAGTTCAAATGTGAACCACTTTTTCATTGTGAACACGAGGACCACTAAAACCGCGTCACGTGGCAATCTGAAATGCGCTCAACTAAGCTTTATTCATATTGAATAAAGCTTTATGCAGTATAATAAAGCTTAATTAGTCGCACTTTGACGCGGACGACTTAGCGTGCGAATTAATTTTATTCAAGTTTTATTCAGACTGAATAAAGCTTAAATAAAGTTAACCCCAGGGTTCAGACTGAATAAAGCTAAGTCGCGCAAGTCAGATTTTCACGTGTCGCGATTTTAGTGGTACTCGTGTTCACAATATAAAAGTGTTTTGCATTTGAACCTGACCATGTATATATATATATATATATAGAGAGAGAGAGAGAGAGATGTCTTATATTGCAATTTGCAACCATATAAAATGTTACAACCCGTGCAACATCATCTAAAACAATTCATTTTAGTTCATTCATTATGATGGTTACTCGGTTCATCAATGATTATCGATTTCATACAATAATCTTACATGTAATGCACAATATTTTCATTAAATGTATACACTAACATGAAAGGCATATAGATGTCCATGGAATTATCACTTTCAGGCAATACATCACATAAACCCTTATATGCATTGATATCTGCTGCAGAAATTCGATGAAATCAAATAAACACATCTAGTGAAACGATGAGAACCTATATGCCTACGCTAAATTAATGATTTAGATGAGGGTTGCACGAATTGTAATCTTTTACATATTGTAAATGATTATCCATATATATATATATATATGTGTGTGTGTGTGTGTGTGTGTGTGTGTGTGTGTGTGTGTGTGTGTGTGTAGAGAGAGAGAGGGGGGGGGGATAATGTTAAAACAAGAACGCTAACTTTTTAATAAAACAACAAACCATGTGCAAAATCACATGTGATTTTATGTTAATGGCAAAAACTTAACGCATGCGTCCTTTGGTATATAATATAATTGATTTTGTACTTGAATCATGTTTGATTTTTTACACTAATAGAGGTTTTTGTGTTTTTTTAACTAGCTATTGTTCTCTTATAAACTTATCTATACACACACATACATAGATATAGAAAGGGCCAAACAAGAACAACTATATACTATAGTCAATCACATGTGATTATTATAGTCCATCTCATGTGCTACTAAAGACCACAGACTCATGATACATTTGGCAATACCTAGGTTATATGCCAAGTTGTCTACACACACCACTATGTCCTCTTACGTGTTAATTGAAAGATCATTTGGACCTCTACCTAGATATGGTTAGGTTTCAAGGAAAACTCAAAAAAAAAATGAAAAACTCGAGAATACCATAATAAATATTCTCTTGTCGGTCACATATACATAAAAACAATATAAAAACAATTTGTCATGAAAAAAAAAAAAAACACATACATACCAAACAAATATATGAGTATTAGTGTTCCTAGTTCTTTTTTTAAAACTTTTATGCCTTTCCTACGAACCTAATTGAATAATTAATAAACTTGGAATATTTGATAAATCAAAAACTTTATTGTTCGTATATAAAGACAATATTGTGGGGCCAAAAGCACACAATATAAATGATAATCATGAATGAAATATTGTATATTTTTTTTTATTATATGTTATTATGTCATGTTTGTGCCTTTTCAAGAATTGTAAAGATAAAATATTGAACTTATATATGCTTTTAATGATGCTATAGTGTTTTTTTCTGTCTTTACTTTGTCAACTTGAATAGAGCCACACTTATTGTCTGGGGGAGAAAATTATTTGATCGAACAATACTTTAATCAATTACATTGTGTTCTTAAATCTTATAATATAATAGAGCATATAAAAATTATGTATATATTTATATTAATATAACAATTTTAATATTTTTAAGGATGTAATTTCTTTGAATTTTTCTTTTTATTTTAACGTTAGAAAACAAGAAATTATTAACGTTTTTCTTGTTTATTTTAACATAATTATTAAAGATACTTTTATTTTATAAGACAGAAAAAAAACTTCTTAAAGGACTTGTTAGAACGATAAAATTTATTAACCTTTTATTTTAACTAATATAATTTGAATGGTATATTTATAAAAATATCCTTTCTCCTTTTCTTTTTCTTGGAGCATGGGATGTGGTTATGAAGAAGCATCTCATGCTTCACTGCCACACCGACTATGTCAATACCATTCCCGAATAGTACTCATGCTTCAATGCTTAATATTTTTACTTTAAAAAATACTGTCTCTCCCCTCTCCTCTTTGCTCTCTTTCTCTCTCTCATCTCTCTCTCTCTCTCTCTATCAGAATTCAAATGTCGATCAGTAAGCATTTTTTCGGTACCAAGCACCTTGGGGTGGTGTTTGGTTGCGGTACCGGCATTCACATCAGCATGCTGCTTCCATGCTTCAATCCCACACCGCATGCTCTTAAGGGTGTGTATAGGTCGGTTCGGTTTTTTGCCGAAACTGAATGGAAAACCAAATCCTTCAGTTTTCAAAAAATCCATCTAGTTGAGTTTTTCGGTTTTGTTTGGTTTTAAAACCGAATAATATAAAAATGTTTTAGTTTCCTAATAAATATAATATTATATATTAATATATATATATATATGTATAGATAAATAAAATTTTAATTGGTTATGTTTCCTAGGAAAACGTGCGTGTTCGGTTTTTTCTAGTGGAATGAGATCCAAATTTAAAACCGACCCTTTTGGATCCAAAATTAGATTTGTTAGGGGTGACAATGAGTCAGGTTGGGTTAGATTCAGGTTCAACCCATTTATTAAATAAGTTAAACATTTAAATCCAACTCAACCCAAAATGTTGGCTTAATGGGTTGACAATGGGTTGACTCACTTATGATTTTATCAACACCAAACCTGCTAAATTAATGGGTTGAATTTGTGTTAACCCATTTAATTTTAAAACTTAAATAAAACACAATCATAAATGCAAATAAATTGTTCGAAGTTTGAATAAAACATAATCACAAATGTAAATAGTTTTATAAATGTTTGATGCCGAAAAAATGATCTTCGTCATTGTCACTTTAATGGTCCCTATCAATCGCTAAAAAGCATGCAACAACAACTGAGAAGATCTAAAAATATACTAGGGGTGGCAATTCGCGGGTTGAAGGGTTGGCGGGTCACGGGTTGGCGGGTTGGAGGGTCAGAAAACCTCAACCCAACCCAACCCATTTAACTAATCGTGTTGAGTTCTTCAACCCAACCCACGAAGGGTCGTGTCGTGGGTCGTGTCAAGGGTTGGCGGGTTGGCAGGTCATTGGCGGGTTGGTGGGTCATAAATGGGTTGGTGGGTCATAAAAGGGTTGACGGGTCAAACCTCATACTTTATATAATTCAAATAAAAACAAGTAAACAACATCCAAAAGCAACCAAAATACCAAATACAACCAAACAAGTTTCAAGTTCAAATAAACAAGTTTCAATTTCAAATAAACCAAGTTTCAAGTTTAAACAAGTTTAGAGTTTGTTGGAATTCGTAGCCTCCCTTCTGTCTTCGTGAATGTTCATACCATTTGTTGGAAGACGATTTAGGTTAGGGTTAATTGGCCGCTTTTCAGTTTTCAATTCATAATTGATTTTTGATTTGTAATTTCTTTATTTTTTTATAATATAATAATAACTAAATATATAAATATATAATAGTTATTTAATATAAATGGGTTCGCGGGTCAACCCGCCAACCCGGTGGGTCAACCCGCGAAATTTGGCGGGTTGGCGGGTTGGAGGGTTGGCGGGTTGGAGGGTCAGAAAACCTCAACCCAACCCGCGAAATTTCCGTGTCGTGTCGTGTCGGGTTGGTGGGTCGTGTCGGAAACTGCCACCCCTAAAATATACTCATTTTTCACAAGTAAATAGTAAAAGTATAAAAACAAACTTTTATAATGTTATGCAATGAACACAGAAGGAATTTTATAATCTTTTTTACAATGAAATTTAACATAATTCTATAATTTCATGAATCTAATAAAAACAAATCTCATGATCCCAGATCTATGTATCTCTCTCAACATAAATGCTAGATACATCATCAAATTGAATATACAAAATCATAAATACTTCATTTATTCCCAATGATACATTATCAATATCTTTTAGCATTAATTGTTCCAAAATAAATACTCCATATCTTTCAAAAAATTCAATTAAAATCTATTTATTTACCCTGCAACAATAAATTCACAAAGACAACAAGGTTATCAATAATTTATATATTTACCTTCTTTAAACAATACCTGAATTTCATCGATAAATTTTCTTAAAATTCAGATTTCAAAATTAAGGATTGGATTTCACATCATCCACCTTTCATAAGATAATAAAATAACACTAAGAAGGGTATAAAAACTTCTAGACCTTTTACATCGAAAACCCCCTATAAAGATTTAAGTAATAATTATATGAAAATGTTAGAATATGTAGAACCCCTAGATTTATCTTCAAAAGAGCCCTTGAGGAGAGAAGGGGGGTTCCAATATATATAGTGAAGAGTCAAGTCTAGCCGATGTGAGACTCTAACACGCCCCCTCCAACAGAGGCTGGATAGAGAGCCTAGAAGGGTCACGAGAGGACCAGGAACAGAAAAGTTAAATTTAATATGAGAATTGGATTTGAACTGTTGATCAATTTTAATTTAATATCTTTTTCATGAATTACGTATTAGAAAATAATTGATCTGTTGCATCTCAATGCATCAATCTCTCATCCAATAGTCAATAACCACTTATCATGTTAACCTCAAATTCTCATCAAATCACATCCCTGAAGATTTATATTCTAAGTGTTTCACCGTAAATATTCAGTGTTATTTATATGATTTCATGTGACTAATAGAAAGCATACCGACCTAAATTTTAGGTGGTGTTGTTTACTTGGCGCTGACCGGTCAGCAATACTGACTCGGTTAGCAGTTAGATTGTTTACAAAGTCTCAAATTTTACCGAAATTTTATCGAGACCTGACCATGGATCTAACTGGGTTAGAACCAAAATGTTGCTTATTAGGCCATCCTTAACTGTACCACTCATACCACCCATACTAGCTGCCACATCAGCTTTACCACCACCTTACCAACACCATACCATACCATCCTTAACCATACTAATTCCATACCAATTTAATTAATTGGTTAAAAAAAGTAAAAGAAAAAGAAAAGAAAGAGAGAGAAGAGAGAGAGAGAGAGAGAGAGAGAGAGAGGAGAGAGAGAGAGAGAGAAGAGAAAGAGAAGAGAGAGAGAGAGAGAGAGAGAGAGGTAGGGTGGGTAAGCAACCGACACCACCATGCCGATCCCCTTCCCTGCCGGTACTCTGCCGACCATCCAAGATGTATCGTCGGTACCGGCCTCATGCAGCTTTCTGTTAAGGATGGCCTTAGAGTTAGATTTGTTTATTCCATGTTTGCTCCTTATTTTCCCTAACATCCAACTAAAAAATAAAGTTAAACCATTCTTTTTGTTTGTTGATAAACACATGTCAAAAACATATGATAAACATATGATTAGCTAACTGGGGCTAGCCCGGTTGGTAGAGGGGTCACCCTCTTGGAGTAGAAGTCTCGGGTTCAAACTCGGACAAAGACGTATTTAATTTAACTGAGATATTTATTAACAACTAATTTGCCCATTAAAAAAACACTTTTATCTACACAACACTTACTCGGAACAAAACTTACCCGAATCAACGCTGTTATCTCAAAGTTAATTTTTTTGTATATACTAAAGAAGATTCTCTTAAAAAGCTTTCCTATTTTTTAAAAGATTGGGGGTTCCCTACTTCCCTTTCAAATAAACCGCTAAAATCCATATGGGGAACAAGAGATGATAATGATTTTATAATCTCTTTCTTTCTTTCTTTCTTTCTTTTATATGCACATATGAAACCCATTTCAGTGTTGATATATCATTTGATAGATACTGGAACCACTGCTATCAACCGCAAGAACCAACAACACACAAGAATCATCCAATCTAATCTTTTCGAACCCTAGACCTTCTTCACTTTCTTTCTTTCTTCTCCTAAATAAAATCAATGGCGGCTTGTTTGGGTTCGCTATCGGAAATGCGTTCCATACGTACCGTTCTTGAAGAAGTCGTCGATGAAGGAAAACAGATAACCCGACCCGAGTCTCCGGGTTCAAACCCTACATCCACCTCCACCTCCATGACCGTCATGCGTCATAAGGTCGAGAGAATCTTTCCGGTTTATGCCAGGGGCGGGTTGTCTCCAAGATCCGACCCGGTTGCCAATTCGGGTTCGGTTGTTGGTGATTCTATATGGGATGCTGTCAGAATTGAGGCTAAGTTTGAGGTACTTTTGCAACTTAAATCATAACTTTTCTCAATTTCAAGTACTTTTGTGTAGTTTTTCAATTTCTGAGTTATGTGTTTTTGGGATAAGTTTAATTATGGTTTATTTGATAGTGGGTGATGATTGATGAATGTTTAGTATGGAAAGATGAAATTTGTCAAAGTCAACATGTTGAAATTGGCTTAAGAGTATGATGGTGGGTTTAGTTTTTTTGGAATATAATGGTGTACTTTTATTTTTTTCCTCCATGTTATTGGGTGATTAATGGAGTTTAACACTTTATTTGATACTTTGTAATTGGGGATGAAAGATTTGCACAAAAAGGGAAAAACGGAAAGTCAACTTCTTAAATTGGTCTAATTAGTTAGATACTCTCTTGGCCTTGAAAACTCCCATTTTTACTATAAAGGATTCAAAGACATATTTGGGAAAGTTTTACAAATGATAAACATAGCTTAACAAGATTGATTCTTTGTCCAATGATTTGTATCTAACTTGGATTCCAGTCTTTAAAAAAGGCCAATTATGTTTGCACCCTCTTTTATATGAGTGATATCTAAGTTAGGGGTAATGAAATATGAGTCGTGTGGCACACTGGTTAAGCCTTTAGGGGGATGTAGTGGAAAATATCATCCACCCCAAGTTCAAATCCTGGTGCTGCCAAAGCCCCTGTTGCCATGGAGGTTCACCTGCAATGACTCCAGGACATTCATGGTCACCTAAGGGATTAGTTGAGTTGGTTAGCATAAGCTGGCTCGGAAGCCCATGGTTACCAAAAAAAAAAAATATGAGTGGTGTGGGTTAGGAGGGGGTATGGATTTTATTGTAAGTGGTATCTTGAGGAACATCAAACTTATCTTGATGTTAAGTTTATATTGAAAATTGGACTCTTTAATGTGACATGAAAAAATTGTGATGTGGGCTTAGTTTCTTTTTTAATTGGGTGTAGGAAAAACCATTTTCTTTTTCATAAAGATGGTATCTTTTTTTCCATTTTAAATAAGCTGTAGTGTTCATGAACTGTAGTAATGACCACTAAAAACTAAAAAGAATGATATAGTTGGTGGGAAATTGGTTACTATCATCCAATCCAAAAATAGAATCTTTGAAAATAATTACAAAAAGGAACTTATTTGCCATATATGTTAATTTGATGTAGTTTTGAGATGATTGTTTTTGGAATTTGACAAGTATTAAACAATGAATCTAGGTTTTGATTCTTTGATGCAAAATTTCAGGCAGAAAATGAGCCAATTTTAAGCAGCTTCTTATATGCCAGCATACTATCACACGATTGTTTAGAACGAGCATTGGGATTTATCATTGCTAACCGGCTCCAAAATAATACGTTGTTAGAAACCCAATTGATGGATATATTTTGTGACGTAATGCTTCAAAACCGAGGCATCCAACGAGCACTTCGCTTGGATCTACAGGTGATGTTTAATAGCATGTAATCAACATCTTTTGTACCATTTAGTAATCTTTCTTTTTCATTAGCTTTGGTAGTTAATTTAACTTTATCACTCGACTAATTTCCTTCCACAGGCATTTAAAGATAGAGATCCTTCATGTTTGTCTTATTGCTCTGCTCTTTTATACTTGAAGGTATTTTGGATTAGAATTGGACTTGTTTATGGATTGCACCGTGCCCATATGAATAAATAGCACTAACAACCATTTTTGTTTTGTTGGATTTTAGAGAATGCATATTAGGCTTACTTGATGTGAAGTGCTAAATTAACTGGCACTCATTGAGTTGAGGATACTTTTGTAGGGTTACCATTCCTTACAAACACACCGAGTGGCACATGCGTTGTGGAATCAAGGACGCAAGGTGTTGGCTCTTGCGCTACAAAGTCGAGTTAGTGAGGTAACATTTGGATTTATATTTGTTGTCTTTTTTGGTATCTTTTGATTGATTACTTCAACTTGCTTCTTATTTGCAATGTTTTGCTTTTGTCTTAGGTGTTTGGAGTTGACATACATCCAGGTAATGTTTCAAGAAAAGCTTCTCTATTTGGGTGCTTAGGAAAAATGTCAGATCGCTCAAACCGGTTGAAACAAGTCAAATTGGATCGTTTTTGGTGGTTTGAGCGGTCTGGTGGTCCAACCCCGTCTGAAAAATAGCCAAATCGTGTGGTTTAGTCTGTGGTCTGAGCCTTTTTTGAGTGGTTTGGACTACAACGACAGCCAAAATATATATATATGTATTAATTATACGTTGTTTTGGTTGTGGAAAATTTTCCAAGGAAAATGAAAATTTAGAAAACTTGTTTGGTTCATTCAGTTTTTTTTTTTTTTTTTTCAAGAAAATGAACATTTTCAGTATTTTAACTTCTATGTAAATTAGAAAACTAATTTTATTAGTTTTCCAAAAATTTCTAAACGCATTTTCTAGTTTGGTTGAAGATAAATGTTATATTTATTTTTAGTTTAAATCCCATAATAGACCCAAATTGCCTAAGTAGGTCAGACCAGACTGTTTTTTTGCAGTTGGGTTTGTGGTATGGAGGGTTAAACATTCCAAACTGGACCAGGGACACCCTGCTTTTCTAACACAAATAGTATATTAGTAATAAATAAAAGATTGGTTCTATATTTTTTTCTTCATATATTTGTTTTTATTTTCCCGAAAGATGAAAAGAGAGAAAGAGATGTACGTATGTATATGTTATAGTGGGTCTTTTGGTTAAATGACCTTCTGATTTCTTTAAATCCATGACCTTCTAACAAGATTGAGATTTTCACGGCTTAACAGGGGAATGCTACTTCTATACACAAAAATACCTAGCAACGTATCAGAAGGTCATGGATTTAAATGAAGTAGTTGTCAGGAGGTCATTTATGTAGATAATTAAACAACAATGTGCGGAAAAAATACCTCATACCGACTGATGTTTCTCTTGTGACTATGCAGCGGCCAAAATTGGAGAGGGAATACTATTGGATCATGGGACGGGCTTAGTTATTGGCGAAACTGCTGTTATTGGAGATAGAGTTTCATTAATGCAGGTAAGTTGGTTCTCCTACTTTTTCTCGTATGATTAAAAACCAAACAAACACATACAACCTGCTCATAGGATTGGGATGATGCTATAGTCAATTAAGGGTCTTTTTGTTAGCACAGCTTAATGGGACTCACAGCTTACTTGATCTGTTATACATGACTGTTTGGTAGTGACTTAATGATATAGAAAGTGGCCTATTCATTAAGCTTCTAATGGGGAGCTTTATGCAGAAAGCCAAGTTTTTTCCAAACTTGCCCCTCCTAGTTACAAACCACACTCTTTTGTCTATGGAAAAACCCTTCCAAACAAAAACCTTATCAATCTATACAGACAGATTAATAATCCACATAGACAACTTTATCAATACACGACTTAATGAAAAACCAACCAAACAACCCCTAAAGTGTTGATTTATAATCTTAGCCACCTTAACTCTTGTTGAACCCACCAAAGGGTCATTGACTGCACAGCCTCCCAGGAGGTCAATGGTTCAAATCTCGCTAAGGGTGAGAAATTTTCATGCGTATTTGTTGTATATAAATATTATATACTTAAAAAAAACTATTTTGAATCTTGGCTTATGTTTGGGAGCTCCTCATGTATATAATTAAAGGTTAATCTACAAGTTTAGGTGTAACACAAATCAAGGTCTGAATTCGTAATAATGTAAACGACTATACGAGGGTAAAATTGTCTTTTTAACAGGGCGTGACCCTGGGAGGAAGTGGGAAAGAAACAGGGGATCGACATCCAAAAGTTGGTCAAGGTGTGCTGATTGGAGCAAGTGTGATCGTACTTGGGAATATCAAAATTGGGGATGGTGCGATGATAGCTTCAGGATCACTTGTTCTTAAGGATGTTCCTCAACACAGGTGAGAAGCTGTCTTACATTGATCTTGTTTCTTAAGGGCTATGTACTATAAAATTTTGTGCAAGTGCTGATTGGGTAAGATGATCTGACTGGATAAGCAAGCCTCTTATTGAGTCAGCAACATTTGTTAGTCAGAAGATTAATGCTTTTTTTGTTTTTTGTTTTTGAAGTATGGCTGCAGGAATACCAGCCAAGGTGATTGGTTATGTAGAAGAGCAAGTTCCATCTCTAACGATGAAGCATGGTATGTGAATTTCTTAAATATTTCCATACTACGTGATCGATAGAAGTTGGGGGGGGGGGGGGGGGGGGGGGGGGGGGGCTTGGTTAGAGATATTAAGCAATAAGCAGTAATCAATGGGAATGATAATCAAATGAACTATTTGGTTCTATAATACAATGGGCTCGTTCCCCAAGAAGCTCAATTTCATTTCTTGTTAATTTGAGGGAATCTCATTTTCATTCTTCAACGTGAACCAAACAGACCTTTTAAGGCTAAGGAATGAAAATGAACGAATTTTCATTCCCCCAATTTAATCAGGAATGAAATTTTCGGCTTCTTGGGGGAGTGAGCCCATTATATTATAGAAAATTGAACACTTACTATTATTTTCGTTTTCATTGATTACTGCTTAATACCTCTAACCAAACATCATTTAGTTCTTTTTTTTCCTACTTGCACCATTGCACATAGTGAGGGTCTATATGGAAATAAGTCAAATGACCATCGTCTTTTTTGGTAGATGTTGTACATCCAACCCCCCTAGACTCTACTTTGACTTAGGATATATTGGGTTGGGTTGCACAAAATTTTGTGTTTGAACAAAATAGAAATTACAATAATTTGTAATCATATGTACATAAATGACTAAATATGGAAAAAAGTTTTTTTTAAAAATTCTTTAGAACAGAGGCCTCTAGTTATTACATACTAATCCGTTAAGCCGCATTTAATCACATTGTTGTGGCGTGTGTGTTTTTCTATGGCAGATGCTAGCAAAGACTTCTTTGAACATGTAGCAATTGGTAGCGATGGAAGATCGAACGGCGAGTACTCTATATAAACCATATAGACAGAAGGAAGATTCATTGACAACTACTTTATACAACCATAATCTCATAAAAAACTATGTATTTATAGTGTTTTATTGAAACAAATCAAAGTATTTTTTATTATTTATGTTACTATATAGGTGTATTTGTATTATTGCACTAAATTAGAAAACAAGGGTAAGGTTATTAACCTATTACTATGTGAAGGGAAGATGATCCTCCCAACTGCATTTTCTTAGTAGATGCACGACTCTTTAACTCTGAGTGCCTTTGATATGCAAGACAGTATAAAAATTTATTGTCCCATGTTGGGCATGATATCGAATGGTTTTTTTCATTGAATAGGTAGAACAAACATCAGGCTAGTGAAACAAAATTGATAAATTACTAAATTGTTTATGTTAAATTAAAATTCTAAAATGTGTCATTCAAACGTACTCTAATAGTCTAATTCACCATTCTAGCATTCTAGGATGGGCTTGAGATGTATTAACACTTGTGTAGGCTCAGTAATTGAAATAAGGCTTCCATTTTTTTGGAAAAAAGTTGTCTAGCCAAGCCAAGCAAGCTTTGAATAATAATAATTAATAAGATTCGGTCGAAAAGACAACTTATACGAACGCTAGTGATGCATGTTAAAACGATATTATGACAATAATCAATACCCATCTTGGCTTTTGATCGGGGGTAAGGAAAAAAAACTAATGGACCGCAAAACCATTTGGATGCATGATCATTTATCAAATATCCATTCACGATGTAATTATTATCGTTGCGTGACAAAACATTATCAGTTCACTTTTATCAACAATCGGGAAGTGGTTCTCAATTATTGAGAAGGAAGCTACACAACAAACAGTTTCCGACAACGTTATCAAATCAAATTATCAAAAACAATATTGAAGATTCTCTATCGTATAAGTTTTGACAAAAAATGTTCTTGTAGAAGTGCCAAAAGTGTAATCAAAGATTCGAAGTGAATTCAAGATCAACTTGTACAATGGGCCATTTTGCAATTACCAAGACCAATAATTCAAACCATCACTTCATGTCAAATCATACAGTTTTAAAAAAAAATAGAACCAAACCGCTAAAAGGAAAGTCTCCAAAATGATATGATAATTAAATAGCAAAATGAGATTAAGCCATCAAGAAACTTAAAGAAAAGAAAAGCTGAATGTATGAAAAGCTTCTATACACCACTGCCTATGATGAATTCATGATACAAAACCTCAAGGATACTTCCTCATCAACTTTTCACGTATTGTATATAAATTTTCCTCCTTTTGTGCAATTAAAAAGGTAAATTGTTACAAAAAGAATACAAGAATCATCATGCGAACGGGATGCTGCTGCAACGCTATGCAGTTCGGCCACTACGAAAAGGAGAAGCGTGAAAAGAGAGAGAGCCCAGATCCTGCTGTCTCACTTTCTGGGCCTGGGCTTGGGCTTGGGCTCGGTGGAACATCGGTTAGAGAGCTATACGCGTTTTGACACTTTTGCAACTGCATTTGTTAGCCATAATGATAATTAGGTATGAAGTGTAGTTGGTTAAGTGTTAGATGTCAAATAATTCTTTGGATCAAGATATATCAGTCCTGCCTCGGTTTCAAAAAGGGTTTAAAAGGAAATAACGAGATGGATATGGGTCTATTTATTTTGTAAACATGGGTGTCTAGGCCAGCTTGCATGTAGTTCGACTGGTCTCATTAGGCCCTGAAGATAACAGTCTGAAAAATCTTCGGTTATTCTAAGAATACTTGGGAATCGTTTGGTAAAAATAAGGCAACTTATAAGCTAGTTTATAAGCCACCTTATAAGTCAGGTACATGTTTGGATGGACCATAAGCTACCTTATAAGTTAGCTTTTTGAAAAGCTACTCCTACCAGCGTTTTGGTGACTTATGGGACTTATTATTTTTTTATTCCAAATATACCCTTTCTACTTTCTACACTAACAATTTTTAAACATGTCTTTTTTTGTGTCATTTTACAGTCATAAGCTACCTTATCAGCTAGTTTTTGCCAAACGCAGCTTATTCATCAGCTAGCTTATCTGTCATCAGCTAGCTTATCTGTCATCAGCTACCTTATCTATCAGTCATAAGCTAACTTATCAGCTAGTTTGCCAAACATAGCCTTGAACTGGCAACCTATGGAAAGGAGCCCCAAGGACTAGCCTTTATTTGATGGTTGAGTTGACCCTCAACTCAAGGTTAAGTGGTTAAGTCATATGGGTCTTTACAAAATGGGAAATGGGAAATGGTATAAGCAAATGATAAGCTCACCTCTTCAGGACTGAACTGGAGGAGCATTGCAATAACAGGTAGTAGAGCCCCAACTTCACCTGTTCCCACAAAAGTTCAGCAGGATAGATTATTTATGGATCTAAGAATCAACAGCAACTAAAATTTAAGTAAATTGATAGAATCCGGCAATGAGGAAAGTTCCATTAAGGATTTGTTTTCCGTTGAGAATCGTCCATAGACCACCACACGCCACGTGTCCCTCTTTCACAATGAATATTCATCATGAACATGAATATGGATGTGTTATTCATCAAGATGAATAGCATGTCCATAATCCTGATGAATATGCCACGTGTCGTGTTGTGGACGGTCCCTCGGTTCTTAATGAAAATGAGGCTTTGTTCCTGCAATATTGACTAAAATTGAACTTTCAGCGAGGTTCCCCAACTGATCACCATGTAGAATCGGATACCTGTTTCAAGAAGCTTTACTATGACATTTTTAAGATATGTCATATCTACTCCTTCCCTCTTTTTTGATCTTTCCATATTTCGGAGCTCTTCCTTCAACATAGCTTGCTGTGGGTTGTTATCAGAAAAGTAATAGTGAAAGTTAGAAGTAAAACTTATATTATATCCTGCACGACGACGATGTGGACAACTGGACAAGTCTCACTTCACGTAATTTAATAAGGCATTGTCCACTAAAGATATTGTCTCAATTAGCCAACCGAGGTGCATTATAACAAACCGTCGGATATGGGCTTTTTTTGTAATCTCAAAGTCGTTGGCTACCAACAACTTCCACCATGGTTTTAAGTTGGTTTGGAGGTTATCAGGGCCAACATGGTCTTTTGGGCCACAGGGCGTTGCATGCGTGCTTTAAATGTACTTGCACATTATAGCAGATTACACTTGAGAACTTGCTGGCCTACAACAGAATTGTCAGAATGCAGAGAAACGTACCTGCTGGCTGTGAAGGCGATTTTCGCGTTCAAGCTCTTCAAGTTCCTCCTGCGAGAGAGTATATGAGAAACTACCGTAGAAACTTCCAGAAGCAACTTAAAACATGAAGCCACTAAGACTTACTTGAAGCGCAAGAATGTGTCGCTGTGACTGAGCTAGCTCTTCCTCCCTTTGAGCTTGTTGCCTTGCCAAAATCTAAACTCCAAAGCACAACAAATGATTTCATCAAGAAGCATCGCGTTTTTAGTTTAACTACTAAAAATTAACTTTCAGCTGTAGGCCAAGGTGAAATGAACCAAAAGATCATTGAGGACTAGACCTTTGCACAAGCATTGATATAGATATATGTACATATATGGTCAGGCTCAAGGGAAAACCTTCAAAAAAAATTGGAAAACGGAGGAACACCCTTGTAGCCCTTCATGTAGACCGTATGTACTATGCACATGTGCATAATGCACACTTAACAACTTAAGTTACTTCTTTTTTTTTTTTTGGAAAAGGATAACTTAAGTTACTTCTATGCACAAGTGCATGGCGTGTTCCTCCGTTCTCCATTTTTTTAAAGGTTTTTCCTTGAAACCCCCCCCCCCCCCATATATATATCATATATCTATAGGGGAAGTATCAAGACTTGGGATCAGGTGAGACCAAGTTGTTTGCGTGAGACCAGTGAGACCAACACTTTTTACATGAAACTTCACAACAAAACACTGTAAAGGTTAAAAAAATCGAGCATTCATCGTAAACACACTGTAAATGTTACATTCACGATGTTTTTTGATGTGAAGGTTCGATTTTTTTGACCTTCACAGTAGTGAAGGTTCGAATTATTTATTTGTTACCTGCACAATATTTTGAGCTGTGAAGGTTTCGTTTTTTTAACTTGTTTTGGATTTTTTCCTCGATAGTGTTTTTTAGTATGTTTTTACGATGAATGTTCGAATTTTTTTAACCTTCACAGTATTTTGCTGTGAAGTTTCATGTAAAAAGTGTTGGTCTCACCAGTCTCACGCGAACCTAACCCGAAGTATCAATTACAAACTATACAAACCAATCATAGCCGTTGATCTAGTCTAAAAAATATTTGATTCCATTTTCTTTCCTAATATAAAGTCATGATGATAATAAATAAATAAATATTATTAGCTTCCATATATATATTTCAGATTAATTAATGGACCATGATAATTGTCCATAAATAGCTTTATTATTTCCCAATATAAAGATTTGTATAGTTTGTAAGAATCTCATGGCTGTAACGGATACGACCCCATTATTGTGAGAAATCATGTAACATAGTTTACAAAAAATACCACCCAATTGACCTTGTGGATGAGCATCAGAGACTCAAAGTATTTTCATATAGAATATAAAAAACAGAAAAAGTGTAGAGTTTGGGAAACTCTTGTGGAGTGCAAAACTGTGCATACCAATATCTGATGTTCTTCAATTGAGGTGTTTGAGTTGGCTGTATCCTGTCTCGAAAAACCTATCAAATTAAAGTCGTATAGAAAAGAAAAATATCAGAACCCAATCAACGTATCTTACTAGCAACATAATAAGAGAAGACAGACAATGAAATCACAATTGTACCCATATTGTGGCCATTGTCATTGTTATTTGCCTGAAAATAACAATAACAAGTGATGTTAGGGTGGGTTAACGAAAAAGATAACGGAATGAAAGTTCCCAACTCGTGGTAGAAATAGAGGACCAAAGCAGATACCGATTGTTTCGCTGATAGTGAACGAAGAAGATTCTTATTATTGTCCACAAGCTTTGAAATCTCCGTGTCCTTCTCTTCAATCAACTTATCGGCAAGATCACGAAACGAATCATGTTCCTCCTTCAATTTTTTATATCGTGTTTGGAGATCCTGTAATTCTTTTTGTTGAGTTTCACTGGGTGATGACTTTTGTTGTTCAACTTCGGACTTTAGTGCCTGAAATCTCACTGTGGAATAGTTAATGAAGTCGTCACCCAAAGTAACACTGTTTTATAAAAAAAAAAATTTATAAAACAAAATTGTATGGTCAGAACTTTCAGAAGGATTTTAGTTACATTGCCATGTTTCTTCTACATTTTGAAGGTTCTTTTCCCAAGATTCTTTCTCGGATTGATGTCTCGAAAGTACAGAAGAAAGCTTCATTTCCACGTTCTTCACCTGTTGCTCAGTGAGGCCAAGAGCTTCATCTCTGAAGTGAACATGAAAGTGGGCAGCGACAGAAAAATAAATAGGACAAACAGGCAGTAGCTATTATTCAAAAAAGAATTTCTGAACCTTTTTACAAAAATCAGATGTCAAAATTAGAGGTGTAAACAAGTCGAACTTTTAATGAGCTACTCGATCTTAATAAATCCCGAGCTCGAGTCGATCTCGAACACAAATAGAACTCGTTTTAACTTAACGAGCACCAATGTTCGACTCTGCTCGTTCGAAAACTCGATTCAATTTTTCGAGTTGAATCGAGCCGAGCCTTTCGAGCATACCTTTTTTCGAGCCAAACATGCTCGTATATTTATTAATCATACAATAAAAATTAATTATTATCGATCTCAAGATGATAAACGAGTTAATCGATCGCGAGTTCGAACCCATAAAACGAGCATTGAGCTCGAGCTCGATAATTCAAAAACCATTAGAGCTAGAGCCTTGCGTCGAAAAGGTTAATCAAGCTCGAGTCAACCTCAAGCCTAGTATTAATTTTTTGAGCCGGCTCGTTTACACCCTTAGTCAAAATAGAAGATGAGGGAATAAATCCAAGCGAGGGGGGTATACAAAATGTTCAAGAAATTTAAAAGAAAATGATGACTTTTGAGATTGAGGCTAGAAATCATCGGCAGAAACTAATATTAATATGAGAGCAACGTAATAACACACACACACACACACACACACACACACACACACACATATATATAGGGTCAGGTTCAAATGTGAACTCGTCTTTCATTGTGAACGTGAGGACCACTAGTATTGCGCCACGTGGCAATATTCAGTTTGAATATTCATGCTTTATTCAAACTGAATAAAAGCTTTTTCAGATCTTGATAAAAGCTTTATTCACTATGCATGATATTCATATTGATTAAAGCTTAGGTGCTTATTCAGATTGCCACGTGGCACGATTTTGTTGGTCCTCATGTTCACAATGAAAGATGAGTTCACAGTTGGTCCTCATGGTCAGGTTCAAATGTGAACTCAATTTTGGTTGTGAACATGAGGACAACTCTTAGCCACACATTTCGGTTATGGTGGACGCGATCACGCAGGATTGACGCGATTCATGGGAGGGTGGAGATTATTAAAGGAGGGACCCGGTCAAAGCCGCCTTTATTGACCGGATGAGTGGCTGAGATTCGTCCTCATGTTCACAACCAAAATTGAGTTCACATTTGAACCTTCCTCTCTCTCTCTCTCTCTCTCTCTCTCTCTATATATATATATATATATATAGGGGTGGGTTCAAATACAAACCACTTTTTGGTTGTGAACGTGAGGACAACCCAGAGCGCGCCACGTGTCAATCTGAATTTTCTGCGACTAAGGTTATTCATACTGGAATAACACTATTATTCAGATTGAATAAGCCTAATTCAGTATGAATATAGCTTAGTCGCAGAAAATTCAGAGTGACACGCGCGACTTGTCCCGCGACTTAGCCTTATTCAGTATGAATATAGCGTTATTCAGTATGAATAACACTAAGTCGCGGGCTTTATTCAGACTGAATAACACTAAGTCGCATAAGTCAAAATGCCACGTGTCGCGCTCTGGGTTGTCCTCACGTTCACAACTAAAAAGTGGTTTGTATTTGAACTTTTCTCTCTCTCTCTCTCTCTCTCTCTCTCTCTCTATATATATATATATATATATATATATTGACAAAGAGTTAGCAAGCTACCTGGCATTGAGCTCCTCCTCGTGACGACTAAGAGCATTCTCAAGATCTTGGAGGGCTTTGTCCCTTTCAGCAGCTGCTGTCAGTATTTCATTCTCAGCCTCCTAAAAGAACACATCGCATAGAGTAAATCCATGTGCCTCAGTTTCACAGACAGCAAAAATATGCACTGAAAGATATAGATACCTTCAGTGCTTCTTCCAGAGCTGTAAGTTGTTCGTTATTCTTAGCAGAGGCCAGCTCTGCATCCTTCCTCTGAAGAAGTGCATGAGCACGAGCCTTGTAGGAAGCAAATTCACTTTCTAGACGCCTGATCTGAATAATTAGAAAGATGATTCCAGAAAGATGTCAAGGAAATGAGCAGAATGCATTTGCAATGTAAGCAGCAAGACAGATTAAGAAGAGATGACACAGTAGAACGATTAACGATTACCTCCTCTTTAGCAGCCAGTAATTCGGCGTCTTTTGTGCTTGAAAGTTGACTTTGCACAGACAGATCTAGTTCCATCTGACCTGTGGGTTTGTCATCATTAGATTCATTGCAAGAGTAAGTACCGAAAAACGAAGTAAAACAAAATATTATATATACCTTTCATTTTGGCAACTTCAATTTCAGCGCGTACGCAGTTACTCTCAGCAATCTCTAGCTTCCTGGTGAGTGCCTGGGAGGCAACTTCCCATTTTTCTTTTACATTCTCCTAAGAGACAAAAAATGCATTTTTATCAGCTGAACATGCTACCCATAAAATAACCATGTGTGAGTGCATAAACGTCAGCTAAAATGTAAAGCAGTTTGTCACTATGATCACATATGGTACTACAAAATGGAACATTCAGCTAGTGGATAACAAAACAACATAAAAACGTTCATACATGCTCATGTCTCATGTGAGTAAGTTCTCCTTTAATAGTTTCCATGGCAGCTTTAAGCCTTGCTGCTTCACCAGTTGAGGCTGCATCCATCTCTGCCAATTTTGACTCTTTTTCTGCAACAAGTCGCTAAAAGAAGAGAATGATGCAATATCAGACTTCTGTCTACTAGAAATGGTGGTGCGCTATACTGATGGTTGAAAACTTAAAGCGTTTACATAAATGTCAATATATGACTTGTTTACCTGCAAAGAAGAGATTGTTTCTGTTGCTTTGGTTCTATCTGCTGCTGAGTCGGCAAGTTGAGCTTCAAGATTTTCTATTTGCTGAGATGTACAACAGTGTTACTTTGGCAAAGTTTGTGATCTAGATATGCTGGATCCAAATTCAAAACTGTGATTCCCCTTCGAACAGAAAACAGTACCTGTTGATGTTTTGAAGAAAGTTCAGCCAATGAAGCTTGTCTCTTTTCTTCTGCAGCTTGCAGTTGCCCTCGCATGTTGTCTAGCATCTGTCAATATGCAAGTTGATATACATTATAGTACTCTATTTTACTTCCCTTGTATTTTTCTCTTGATATCGAAGTCAGATTTTGATAGTCAAGAATAAAAGGTGATTGAATTGGGAAAAGAACAATAAAATAACGTGAGTTTCTTTACCTCACAAAAAATGTAACATCAATTCTAATATCTTAGGGGATTAAATCATTTTACATGGATAAACAAAAAACCCTAAACAAGCTTAGGATAGCTAATAGATATTGAAGCCTTCTAACCAGATATAATGCTAAGATTAGACTCGTACACTCCCCAATCACCAAGGATAATGTTATTTGAACTCCAGAAAGTGATTGTGTTACGTGTGGGTAGCTAAAATGTTCTTAAGTTCATGTGAGAGAATAAGTATTCTTAGCAACAAGAATATTGCATCTTTGAGTTATGTGTTATGTATTCTGCTTTTCATGTTAGCCTCATTGGTCCATGTCTCTTAATACTCTTGTCTAAGTCAAGAAGAAGATTAAAGAATTAGATCACTGGGTTCTTGCTTTCCTCTGAGACTTACCCTTATAAACTGAATAAAGATTGGGGATAAACCAAATGGGAAGGGGTGAATGATTAACTGATCCTTTTTCATTCCTTATGTTCAACATATGTGTCTCGTCATCATTTTTTGATTAACTGATCCTTCTTAGCAAGTTACAATTTTCCTAACACTTCACCTATCAAATATGATTAAACTTCAAGAAGTGGACGCTGCTTCAATATTCATAAAGTTCATGTGAAAGAATCAACTAAGAGGAAAAGAAAAATACATAACTCAAAGCTGCATGGAGGCAGAACAAGAGGCTTTTGGGCCAATTGTACGAAACGAGCTTTATAAGCCTAGATGGTGAGTTCATGTCAATTCAGAGGCATGGACCTATGAGGTGATATTTTTTCTAGTTAGAGGACAAAACATAGTTGCGTGGAGGCAGAATAAACATCAGTATCACAAATTCAACTTAGATGACCACATAGAGCAAGTTTTGATATAACATGAAGCAAGGCATAACAGATTTACCCTTATGCATATAATAACAGAACAAGCAGATGCAAAGGCATCTCTTTTGCAAAATTTCAAGGTACAGTTTCTGTAGTCACGACTACTCTTGTAGTATTGAAGATAAAGCTAGTTTAACCATTTCATTACCTGCTCTTTTTCTAGTAGCGACTGTTGCAATGTCTCGATAGCATTATCTTTGGGCTCCAGAGAGCGACGCATCTCTTCAAGATTGTCCCGAAGTCTAAATTTGAGTGAGATGGTGAATCATCAATAAGACAACGATACAATCAATGATGCATGCAAAAGTAGTAATAACAGTAATGCCTTTTTCACAAGAGAGAACAGATTGCAACCGTTAGCAATCTTCTAGAATCGCTTGGCATGATCAATAATCGAAATTCTATCTGATTAATGATTATAGGGCAGCTCTATAAAAATACAGAATGGGTGTGTATATTTAGATGGTCGTTAAAGTTAACAATTTGTGGTTACATGCCAACTCTTAAACTAGAATGTTTCACTTCCACAAAAATGAATTAATGTGGTGTTGATCCATTGTTTTAGTATGTTGTACCTATTGTTTGCACTTCGCAATTGTTGCCTCTCTGTATCAATTGCTTTCAGCGCCTCATTTGCGTTTTGGCGTGTGCGATCAAGTTCCTGCTGCAATCCTGACAACTGCAATGAAGCCTGCTCTGCCTTCTCATTGACTTCACGATACTTAGCCTCAATGTCATCTTTCTCCTGCAAATGATTATCTCCATAAACCAATCAGAATTAAGACACAAACTGAAAATTTTACATACTTACCACATTACCAATTAAAAACTTGATTGTACATGATTGTCACTTCTTAATTCAAGTCTTGGCTGCCTGAGAACATGAAGTTTCTCATGTAGAAAAGGGAACTTGATTTATCCTTTGAGGATCCTGATCTTTCAATACGAGATCTTTTTTATAATAACGAATCGCAGAATGAATATCGTTGATAAGATAGCATTACCATCTTGCATTCTTTTACGTAATCTTAGTAATTAAGGATTATGATTTTCATAAGTAAACAATAACTGTAACTTTTTGGCTCTTATGAATACTTACCAATATGGCAACTAAGTAAAGGATTTGAATAAGTGTACCATCGTATTATCATAGGGAGAAGATAAGTTGGGTATATGTTAATGTTTGCTAGCAAGTCTTCTAAACAACCATGAAAATAACAGGCATGGTTTTGCTCCACCTATCCCTATTCATTTCTCGTGTTTCATAAGCGTTTGCCTCGTTCATGGGTACAAGTATGAGCAATACAACACATGTTTGCAAACTATGAACCTCACAGCACGCTGTAGCGATTGATGAGTTGGTGTAGAGAGTAAAGTAAATCTGGAAGTTATTTACTGGTCTTTTATCCGATGGTACCAATTGAGCTCTGCAACCCTTAGGTTGCGACTTCAGATCCGCTCGGAGACATGGGTGCATGAATTGATTTGCCATTTAACAAAGCTATATTTTTCACAATTATGTGAATATTGGTGTTATTGTAAATGTAGAGATGATATGTTAAAACGCTTATGCCACCCTTTTGAGTGATGTGTTGCTGCTGGCCTGCTACCTTGTGCACCGTATTCCTTCCAGAACACCAGGTAAGAAACATCATTATATGCTATGGCCTTAATTTGAGACTCTTATTAACTTTAGTCAGAAAATATTTTCAGGGTCTACCAGTATCATGTTAATATTATGTTGATTGCCTTAAAGAACAATCCCATTGTTGGCTTTGTTATAAGTGTCGGCTTGGGAAAAGTATTTCCAGAGAGATCGGAGTTTTCTGCTTTTCCTCCAATGAGTTGTCTCCTTTTCATATCAACGGTTCAGCTTCACTTCTCACTTTTGGAGGATCCCTGGTTGGGTCAGTTTTTAGATTCAAAATTATATACCAGTTGTCTACTTTTCTTCAGAAAGCTAAAATAGAAACCACGATACCTTTTTTTATTTTTTGGGGTGGACGTGATTGAGTCAAGTACGTTCTGGGAGAACTTTAGTGACCGGCTTCAGAGGTTCTAAACTATTCTAAACATATGCAGGTACAGACCAGGTTGAATGTCAATGTTAGGTAACAATAACAGTTTGGTTAATATCGAATTGTTAACTGCCACTTCTTTGCATTTATCGAATTTTCCACTTTTTCCATTTTAGCATTGTGTTTTGCGTTTCTTTTTCCTAGGTATCCATCTCTATACCTCAATATAATTTATTTCTTAATAAAACATAATAATAATATGATAATCCAGCTAAAATATGACAGAAATGCTAGAGATCAAGGAAAAGCAACCACAACTTGGAAGGTGTTAAGTAAGTGGGAAAGGATCAATTGTTGTTAAATAGGAAAGGTAAGCATGATCGTGTTGTATGCAAACAAAATAGCTGGAGTAGTGCATGCGATAGCATCGTGTTTTACAGTGATAAGTTTCTTTCCTGTTCAACTACAATACATATGGCAAGTTGTCACAATCGAACATTCACAAATAGATTTTCCAGTGTTCCACCAGCATCATTACCAAGTGGAAATTTCATGAAAAGGATGTAAGACGGTTCCACATCTATGGCCCTCTATAACTAAATTGTGTGAAAGACTAAGTGCTCAAGACCAGAATACCCCCAAATATTGAGGCATAGTTTGCAAAACTGAGTCCATGACTCCCTGTTGGTTATATATCAACATCACAGAAGTCCCTCGAAAGTATTTATAGTTAAAGCATGCACTTGCAAGAAAACTAATAAAATAAACAGTTGACATATATGTATCAAAATTATGCCCCAATGGTATCAGCTTGAAGAAAAAAAAGTCCGAAAGGTAATGTAATATATTGGATACTGCATGTTTTTAAAGGGCCCACAAACTGAATTACCTTCTGAACCTCTTGGATTCGTTGTTTTGCTCGCTTGTGAAGCCTGTTTAACTTGGAATCAAGCTCAGCGTACTTCTCATCACGCTCTTTTACTTGTTGTTCCAAATTTTTTTCAGCTGTGTGCACAAACCATAATATGCCTTTATACTAAGATCAAAAAAGAAAATCAAGACCAGCAACATAAAGTGTCCTTAATCCTTATACCTACAGGCTGTAGGTACAGCCCTGGAAACTACAGGAACCTCCTTGATTCACATTCCAAGTAATCATAGTAAAGCAGATCATAAAAACAATGGGCAAAGGATAAACAGAAAATTTATACAACCTTCAGCTAGTTTAGCAGCAAGCTCTTGGGACTTGGCATCGGCATCTGAGTATTCTGCTCGAAGATGCTCCAGAGCTGCCTCTGCAGCACCTCGTGTCTGTCTTTCTTCTACAAGTTCTCTACTCAAGGAATCTATTTTGTCATGCAACTCTTTTGAACCTTCACATTTCTCATCTTGATCAAGTTCTTTTGCTTGTTGGGAAGAACCAGATGACTCTGTCTGTAAATTCTTCAACTCCTGGACTTGAGACTTCAAGTACTCATTCTGAAACTTGAGCTCTTCCACCATTTGCATCAGCTGATTTTGGGTATCATCCGAATTGAGGTTACCATTGGATAAAGCAGTAACCTCATTTAGATCTCCACTATCTTGAGGACTCGGGTCATTCAATTTTTCAGAATTGAGGTTACCATCGGATAGAGAAGTACCCTCATTTAGATCTCCACTATCTTGAGGACTCGGGTCATTCAATTTTTCAGAATTGAGGTTACCATCAGATAGAGAAGTACCCTCATTTAGATCTCCACTATTTTGAGGACTCGGGTCATTCAATTTTTCAGAGTTAAGAGTACCGTTGGAAGTGGCAGTACCCTCATTCAGATCTTCACTATTTTGAGGACTCGGGTCATTCAATTTTTCAGAAATGAGGTTACCATCGGATAGAGAAGTACCCTCATTTAGATCTCTACTATTTTGAGAACTCATGTCATTCAGTTTCTCATAATTAAGGTCACCATTGGATAAAGCAGTACCTTCATTTAGATCTCCACTATTTTGAGGACTTGGGTCATTCAATTTTTCAGAGCTGAGGTTACCATCGGACAAAGTAGCACCCTCATTTAGATCTCCACTATTTTGAGCGCTTGGGTCATTCAGTTTTTCAGAATTGAGGTTACCATCGGATAAAGCACCACCCTCATTTAGATCTCCACTATTTCGAGAAGTTGGGTCATTCAACTTTTCAGAATTAAGGTTACCATCGGATAAAACATTATCCTCACTTAAATCTCTGCTGGCTTGAGAACTCTGGTCATTCAATTTTGGATAAGGTTGTTCAGCATCTTCAACATGATTTTCTAATCTCCCCTCAATTCCATCTTCCCCTGCCGACATTATCGTGTTGTTTTTAAACTACTGCTATGCGTTTTGAAGTTGGTGATGGCTTGGTTTACTCTATCAACTTGATATAGTTAACGCTATAATGACATATGATTCGCGTGCATCTCAAATTCTTCCCTTGTAAAGGTCTCAATAGATTTTAATTCACTTTGTCCTTGAGCAACTTCAAGATAAAAAAAAAACAGAAAAAGGTAAATATACGGTACAGAAAAATCATTCAATTACTTGAATTCTATTAATATAAGGTACTACGATGCAACTAATTTCACGTATTGAAAGGGATAATCGTCCGTTATAACAAGATGATACAGTTTGCCAGAGCTGTGCACATAAAAGAGACATTAAAGAGTAAAGACACCGGATAATTGGTACATTGTACACCTACCTAAATCAGAGCAAGGAAAGTATACAAGCAATTCAAAAAGAGCATCAAACTTTTCTTGATTAGCATTCGAGGTGGGAGGTGTAGAAACATATACCGAAATTAACTCCAATTCCAGTTCCAATTCTAACTCTAAACTTTAATCCACAGAATATTGAATTTCCAAACACATATTGATATCAAACTTATGCAAATCATGGCATTGGAAACTGAATTGCATGGTTTCTAATTTGAACTAGAATCAGCTTCAATCCAATTCCTTAACAACTCACAAACAAGTCTAAAACCTCCTACTACAACAACTTCTCGGTTATCACATTAATCAATCCAATCCAATCCAAAGTAAATCGATCTACAACAACACTCTCACACAGACTACATACTAACAATCATAAACTATAAAACAAACCAGATTGAAATCAACTGCAACAAGTGAAAAAACAAGTTGATAAATGTAACAATTAGGATATTAAGCAATTTTGCATATATATAACCTAATTACCTTGTGTGCAGGAGATCAAAATCAGCCAACAGTTTGAAATCCGAAATGGTGATCAATTGGTCAATCGAGATCTATTATATTACGTGGTTTATTTTTCGAATACCTAACGGATCTAAACACCACCACCACCCCCTCTATGAATCAATCAAACCCTAATTTATGAACAAATTTTATGATTGAAGAAAAAGGGGTGGAGATTCGGATGGCATAAACTCTATGAATCCTGGAAAAAATGGAAGGTTTTCGGTGGCACCAGATTTTCGATTTACGGATGCTTCCGAGTCACGAGTTGGACTCAGAATTACGCAAAACGCAAATTTGACACTTTATACCCCGCAACTTCCGTAAATTGGTCATTTTCATGTCACTAAAGCACAGGATTTATTGGTATCTATGTAGTGTTTGGTACAATTATTACTTAATAGGGGGTAAAAGTATTTATAAATGTTAGAATCAAATCAAGTCATGTATCAAGAATGTTAAAGGTGTTGTTTTATGTTAATGTGTATAAAAAATAATTATTGGGTATGGGTTTATGTTTTTATTTTTTTTATTTTTTTTTTTTTGAAAATGTTCACCTGGACTTTGGCCAGACTACATCCTTGGCAATTTTTACCGAGAGCTAAAGCATGCTCCCCTGGGATTAATACTCAGTGGCCCCTGGTTGCTCACCCCCGGATTCGAACTTTGGTGGGTTTTTCCCCAACACCAAGCCTTAACCGGTAGGCTGCCCCATTGGGGTTGGGTTTATGTTGATGTGTATCACCGTATTGGTGCAATTAGTCTCTCTTTTTGGTTTACTTAAAACCTACAAGGATACAACTAGAGTTGTGTTCAAAAAAATTAAGACTAGACCCATAGTTCTAACCAAGTCTTTTTGGGCTCTAAAAGACGGCAAATAGAAAATAAGTGGATAATTATTTTAAAAGTACCTCACGTTTACTTTTTTTTTTTTTTGAGTGGCAAAAAGAAAAACCTAAGGAGAGAGCTTCGGCATGACCATCACCTCCTTCAAGAGTAAACCATAACTTTATTAAAAAAAGGAATATAATACAACGACGAAGTCTAAAGACTGAGACCGAAAACAAAAGCCCCCAAAAACTAAGATTTGAAAGGAAGAAAGTACCAATTATCCCAATTGAAATGCAAATTGTGCTTCATGTTGCTAATCCAGAGTTTAGATAAAGTTTTGAATGACCGGAAAAGGATCATCAAATTTCTTTTTGCAAACATCTTCTCCCTTAGCGAAAATTATAGAGTTTCTCCACTTCCAAATTTGCCAGATAGCCACTGCGCAAACAGCCGACGAGACCTTTCCCCACCTTCGAACGTGACCTAAATGATGGACCGCCCTTTTAAACATGTTCACCGAAGAAAACGAATGGGGATTTTAAGTCCCACCAAGCCCAAATTTTCCTCCAAAGGGAACTAGCCGAGGTGTACGTAGAGAAACAATGCTCCGAGGTTTCCGCGTTGCTTTCACAAAAGATACAGTCCAACGAAAGTAAATAAAAACCTCTTTTTGAAAGATTGATTCGAGTGGCAAGAGCGTCGCTTAAGAAGCACCATAAGAATATGTTGATTTTGATAGGAATTATATTGCTCCAAAACCTGCAAATGATCTCTTCCTCTCTATTTCCTTGTAAACCCATCAACAAATTGATCATGTGCTTCACAAAGAAGGTTCCAGATTTATCCTAGGCCCACGTCCAAACATCTTGTCTTGTGTCACTAAATCGAAGACTACGAATAATCGCTTCCATCTCAAGAAGATTACTACTCGATCTGGCTCTAGTTATAGATCGACAATCTCACGAACCGCTCCACACACCATTACAGAACTTCCATCTATATTTGAATTGCATGTTTTTATCTTTCTCCAGGCCCGTTCCTGCCATTTTTTGGGCCCTGGCGAGATGCAAAAATGGGCCCCCAATAACTATGAATAATTTTCAATATAGTGTTTATATCATAAAAATAACATTGAATTTAAGAAATAAAAAATAATTCATATGAAACCGTTTTTCCCGGTATCCTTTTTTTTAAACGGCAATTCATTAAAAGCTAGCAAGAGGTTAGCGGAAAAAGAACACGGTTACACCTTATCGAGACAATTACAAGGAAATGTTCTCCACTATATGATGTTCTTATGACACTCATTTCATCTAAGGATTATCTAGTTCAACGACTTATCGACAACAAGATCGAACATATCTTCTAACCTAGGTAAAGAGTTGTCAAAGATGGATCTTGTGGAGGAAGCACTAGATTGAATAACAATTATCATTTTTCTGGTATTCCTAACACAAGACCAATAAGTCTTTTTAACAACCATTAATCTTACTTAAAAACTATAATGTTTTTCATTAATATTTGAAACTTTATGAGTTGAAACAAACTTTTTTAACAACCATGGATCTTAGAACACAATATTAGGTAATAAGAAGTCAATAATATAAGGAAATGTGAAGTAGTTTTGAAATCCTAAATATAGATATAACTTAAGTTGTCTTACTTACAATAAATCTATTATATTTTAACACAAAATTAAATTCATGGGAATGAAATATGTAAAAGAGTATGTGGAAGATGAATAATAGACTTATATCAAGGTTTCTAAGCAAAAAAAAAAAAGGTTTTTATATATTAATATGAGATAATAAAACTCAGAAACAACAAACAATATTATAATGGAAAGACTAGTTTAACTTTCTACAAATTTTATTGTCCAACATAATTAATTAATACATGTTTGTACTCTTAATATGATGCTAAAATCTTTTTGGGCCCTATTATATATATATATATATATATTTTTGGCTTTTTACAATTTTTGTATATTGCTACTATATATAGCATATACTTAAAAAAATTTGGGCCCCTTTTACCGTTGGGCCCTGGGCGACCGCCCGGCCCGCCCTCCCCCAGGGACGACCCTGTCTTTCTCCAAAGCGAAGAGACACGGGAACTAGGGGTGTGCATTGGATGGCATCCAATGGATTTTAGGGGATCCAATCCGATTCAATCATCCATTTGATTTTGGATATTTCCAACCGAACCGATCCAATCATCCATTGGATGTTGGATTTTTCAAATCCAGTTGATGATTGAATCGGTTCGGTTATATTCATTGGATTTTCTTATTGGTTATCCAACGGATATCCATTGGACAATATTGAATCCTATCAATACAAATCGGATTGTATTCATCTAGCATCCAATGGATGATCTAATCAAATACATCCTATCATTCATCCAACGTTTTTACTTTAGGGAAAAGGACAAAAGGTGAAGTGACTTACTTTTTTAATATTTATTTTTATTTAAACTTTAATATATTATATTATTATTGGATGTAATTGGATGGGTCATTAGATGGGTCCGACGGTTGACATTGGATAGTCAATTGGATCGGATCGGTCGGTTTTGGATCACCATCCAAGAACTGAACCGATCCAATTGGATGTCAATTTATTTTCATCCGATCCAATCCAATTACAATTGGATATCCAATCATTGTCGGTCGGTTAGTAATTGAATCGGTCGATTGTAATTGGATCAGTTAATTTCTGCACACCCCTAACAAAAACAAATCCTTTAATTTATGCCCCTCCGAATACAGAATCATTCCAAAGAAAAGACTTCAGGTTTTTGCTAAAAGCTTATTGAAAGAAGTCATGAAAAAGCTAATTAGTTAATTTATGACATTATAGGTTAATGCCCTTAGAAGATTAAAATTCATGAGAAATTTTTAAGAAGACAAATTAAAGAAAAGTGACAATTTTTTAAAATTAAATAACCCAAAAGTGAAATCATCAATATTTGAAAAGACAAAAAATTTCTTTGATTATAGAGAAAAAACCAAAAAGTTAAATCATTAATAAATTTTCTAAAAATAAATATGTAATGAAAGAAATCTATATAATAAAAGAGTAACTAGCATGACACGTGTCATCTTCAAGTGTGCTTATTTTTCATTTTCCCGCCTAAACATGTATCTAGATGTAGTTTATATTATTGGTTCAATCCCTACTTTTTACATAAAATCATAAAATTAAAATAAAACTGAAAATGAAACAAAATTATTCTTTCAAGTTCTCAATCTCAAATTCGAGAAACTTTGCATTGCATCGCGTGCAGGTATAATATAGTATTTTAATATTATAGTCATTGGTAAATTATTACAAGTTGTTATATTTTATCTTTTTTTTTCCGAGGAGCTTCGACAATAGCAAAGAGACCCTAAAAATAAAATAAAAATACATTGACACAAGAAAATACGTATGCTATGTTTGGCAAACTAGCTTGTAAGGTAACTTATAACTGATAAGGTAACTTATGATTGATAAGGTAGCTGATAAGATAGCTGATGACTGATAAACTAGCTGATGATAAGTCACGTTTGGCATAAACTAGCTGACAAGATAGCTTATGACTGTAAAATGACAAAAAAGACATGTTTAGAAGTTAATAGTATAAAACTTAATAATGATATATTTGAAATAAAAATACAAAAAGTTACATAAGTCACCAAAATGTTGGTAAGGCTACACACACCCATACTCTCCAACCCTCTCAACCCACTCACTTTTTGAATGCCACATCAGCTTCCACATCAGCTTTTGGTCAACCCTCTCTTTACCCTCCCATAACCCTCTACAACACATACCCAACCCTCCCAACCCACTCACTTTTCAATTTATTTTATTTATTTCATTTATTTTATTTAATTAAATAACATAATTAAATAAATAATATTGTTAAAAATAATTTGAAAATTCTAATATTAATAAAAATTACATAATTAACTAAATTAAAATAAACTAAAAAAATTACGAAAAATAAACAAACTAAAAAAAATACGAAAATAAATAAACTAAAAGTCGAAGCCGTGTCTCGCTTTTAGTACAGCCTTTTTTTGCAACACCGCTTGCAACTCCAAACCCTCAAGGTGGTCATGCGGGGTTTTGCAGAACACCCAGGCTTCCTCGAATGCAGCATCTAGTTGGAGTTGGAGTTTTTTTTCTTCGAGCTCCGCAATTTTCCTATCGAGTTCAAGTTTTTGCATCTTGTAGTCCATTTTTTCCGCCAAATTGCGGTCCCACGAGTCATACAGGTCGGTCGTGGGGGTGGAAGATTGGCCCCCTCTAAGGGATTTTTTCGCCTTGCCCCGACCTACGGGTCGTTTAGGTGGCGGAACCTCGACCTCGTCGGACTCTTGACCAAAGTGACCGTCGGAAGACCCGGACGTGCGAGTACGTTTTGTTGAGCGAGACGAAGACCCACCGGACATTAACGGAACTGCAGCCCATTTAGGGCTGTGACGGACTATCTCCCAACACTCTTCGAAGGGGAAAACACCGCCCTCCGTCATTTGGTATTGGGAACGAACCTTTTTTAGAAGGTTGACGTCGTTTTGTCCGCTAGGCCTATTGTTCATTATTTGGTTGTATATTCCGTTGAAGGCCATGATTTTTTTGTTCATCGCCCTCCATTTTGCAGTCAGTTGGTGGTGGGTTCTGTACGGGGTGACCTCAAGTCGGGTGTAAAACGACCGCTCGATTGACCGTCAAAATTTCACTACAAAATAATTAACGAAACAATTAATTAATAAATTAACGAAAAAACTTATTTGAATAACTTAACAAATTAACGAAACAATAATATACAAGATCTTTGCGCGTTACCGGATGCGGGGTTCTCGGACTCGTTAATCCACGAATGGCATAACGCTACTTCCTCCTCGTGTGTCCATTTTTTTGCCGCTGCGCGGGTGGGGAAGGTTTGTTTCGGTTTTTCGGGGAAAAGATCGGGTTCGGCCTCGGGTGAAGCGGAACCTTCGGTTGGCAACCGTTGGGTTTCCGGAACATACGAATGTGTTTCGCTTGAATCGGAACCCGAGGCCGTTTCACGGGGTACGAGATCGGGGTAAGCCGTTTTCCCGCGGTTATAATCCGTATTGACACCGGATGTCCCGTAGTGGGTGGGAAAGGCCGTATTAGAAATTTGGGTGGGAAAGAAATTTGGAGGGTAAGGAAAATTGGGAGGATAGAAATTTGGCGCATAACCGGTTCCGTAACCCGTTCCGTAACCGGCGTTTTGTTCATCATAATGCGGTATAAACGCCGGTTGTTGTTGAGCGTCAAATTGCGGTATATACGGTTCGTGGTTCGCGTAATCGGCGAATCCCGACCCACCGCCGAATCCCGACCCACCGGCACCTCCCGACGGACCGGCACCTCCCGACGGACCGGCACCTCTCGATCCACCGACACCTCTCGAAGGACCGGCACCTCTCGATCCACCGCCACCTCTCGATGCTCTTCCTCGTGAACCACGTCCCGACATGTTTGGATTCATGGTTGTGTTTGTGTATATATAGTTGTGTATATGAAAGTGAATATAGAAGTGTGAATATAGTTGTGTATAGGAAGTGTGAATATAGAAGTGTGAATATAGTTGTGTATATATAGGAGGTTGATTTGTGTTTGAAAAAAAAAAATTAGCCGTTGGAGAAGGCCGTTGCCAACGGCTCTGTGAAGCCGTGGTACCTCCAACCCGCCGGCTTCCCCAGACCGCGCACCGGAACCCGCTGAAGCCGCCGGGCTCGGCGGTTTAAGCCGCTAGGAACCCACAATGGCGGTGCGAGCAGCCTAAGAGTAGTTTTCCAAAAAGCTAACTTATAAGTTAACTGATAAGCTAACTTATCTTTGTCTAAAGATACACGTAACTTATAAACTAAATTATAAGTTAACTTATTTTTACCTAAAAATGCCATGGTATAATTAGCATACAAAAAATACATAGTCCCTTGCCTAAAGTGTCAATTCCACCCGAATAGGGTTTTTGTTCGTCCCATTTTCCCTCCTTAAACCTCCATGATCAACCCCAAATTTTGATTTTTCAACACGATTCCTACTCCCCAATTTGGTGGAAAACAAGAGTTTCACATTGACACAAGAAAGAGATTTTTCTCTATTTCACTGCCCACCTCCCGCCACCATCACCACCACCACCACCACCGTCACACGGCTATGTTTTCTACACTTTAATGGCGGCGATAACGGTTAGACGCAGTGTGCTTATCGTCCCCATCAAGCCACTCTTTTCGTTGCAGGCATTTCTTCATTCTCTGCTCTCGTTTATTCAACTATTTTTCTTATGGGCATATCCTCGAACACCTTGTGAGCAAGCTTTTAATATGTTTTTTGTTACATATATTTTAGGGGCTTTACCATAATAAAGTCGTTGAAGGTGGGGATGCTACTAAAGCTCAACTACTTGGTGAAGATGATTGTTTGATTTTCAAACCAGGTGTGCCATGAAAGGAGTTTTGAAATTTTAGTGTTAATTTTCAGTGATGTCATATACAATGCACTATAGGGAAAAGAACAGCATTGTTTGTGGGTTATTTAGGGATTTGACCTCGAAAGTGTTTTTAATTAAATTCATGACCTCGTGACCTAATAAGGAAAAATGGGTTTATACTCATCACAGAAGGTCACGGATTTAATTCAAATCTCATTTAAAGTTATATACCTAAATATCTAATTGTGTTTCCTGTTACTTACATTTGCGTCTTGCGACAAATACGTAGTGTTGCTGTTAAACTTACTGCACCATCCATAGTGTTTTTAGTACATTGAAACTAGGTCTGATCTAAAGGTGAATGTAGGAAATCTTTTTCTAAGTGGTGGCACCATTTGACTGTAAAGAACACATATATAGGGTTAGGTTCTAGGGAAAATCTCAAAAAAAGAAAAACTGAGGAACATCCTCGTAGCCCTTTCATTGGATTCTAGTCACATGCAATTGTGCATAGAAGTAATTTGTAGTATGCACAAGTGCTTAAAAACCAAAAAACAAACTTAATTTACTTCTATGCCCAAGTGCATATGGTTCAAATTAGTTTAATGTTTTTTTGAGGTTTTCCCTTGAACCTCCCTCTTATTACATTTTTTTGAAACATAATAAATCTGAAAATTAAAGCTAAAAACTAAGAAAATGACACATACGTGATTCAAACATGCCCCGGAGGTGGGAGAAAAGTCATATAAACCAAATCTACCAAGTGAAACTTGTGTCATCTTTGTAGTTTCAAAATATATATTGTTGCACACAACAAAATGATACGGTGGCACTTTTCACGACCCTTGAACACTACGATGGAGGAAAGAAGCGGTGGCACTCCAATAGAGTGGGTCCTCCCCTGGCCTGATCGAAGAACCAAAATATTGCTCATTTTTCCCTGGAATGGAAAGAATTTATTTGACATTTATGGGAGTTCTAGTTTGGCCAAGGGGTAAATCCTTTATAATTGGATGTTTCTTTATAGATTCAAGCAATAAGAACTACATTACTACCACTTGGCCTCTAATATAACCCCTGATTTTTTTACATTTAGATTGTTAATTGCATGTCAATTCTGATTCATATCTCACAAGTGGATAATGCTGTAGGTGGAATTGATGTTTCAAAATGGAAACAGATAGATTCAAGGTCCTTGGGGATAACTCAAACAATGGTACCCCCATCCCCTTTCACTGTTCTGCAGATTTTGCAAAGCAGAGGTGATAGTTTATTTAATGTATTTTATATATGTTCATTATCTACTCCCCTGTGGTTAGTTAATACATGCAAAAGATAAAGTTCTTCCCATTTCGACAGGCAACATTGTTATTTATAACTAAATTTGTTTATCTATCATTTTGCCACTTCCAGTTCCACCATATTATTGCGTTCTTGTTTTCTACTCATTAGCCACTTAAGAAATCGATGACTTGTTATTCTTTTAACATTTTTGCCACATAAAGCTGATGATACCAATGCAACGTGTATGGGCCAATTTTATAAAGTTGAAAGATAAAAGATACAATTTGATCAAAAAAACAGGAGAAAGAAGAATGACCATGGTAGGTCCCTATCTGGAGGCGTTCTAGACTGTAGACACATCTGTATATTGTAAGAAATAACAAATCTAGAGCATAGTAATTAAAACACAATTTTGTTTCACTCTTGATAGGGTCATAGGGTGAGAAGATAAGGAGACTTTATACACCTACCAAAACAAAATATTGATACATGACCTCGTGTATATACCTTATAGGCTAGCACAACCATTCCCTTCTGTTATAATGTTAATTGGCCCGTAGGAATGTAATGAGTGTTTAAATCATGTCTAGCGGTATGCATGGCTATATATGAATGAAATTGATATCAGAAAACGAAAATGTTCTCAGTAAATAGATACCAGTTGACTACTTGACTTGGTTTGTGTTTCGGCTACCAATAGGTCTAGCGAGTCATGTTGTTGGTGGAACAACTTCATCTAAACAGCAACAAAAACAATACTTTCTTGGAAGCTGTAGGTGCAAGGTTTCCGGTGATCTTTACGCTTCTATTAAATTGGCTTTCTTAAGTCATTTATTGACTGATAATACTGAAGTTAGGCCAGTTCATCTGTAAAAGAAATAAGTAAAACTGTAAAAGATCAGATGGTAGAATCTATTGGTATACGGACTCTAGTTATTGTTAACACAATTAAGTCATCCCAAAGTATGATGATTGTATGAAACCCATTTTAGTTACACCGCGGTGCTGTCTTCATTTATTATGAGTTTGGATGTAGGCCCACTTAACTAATTTCTTTCACATTTCGGTCCTATTATCGTATCACTTTTGTCTTAGATGTACTTTGCAGGGTTCATCCTTCGATTGCATATCCTTACATAACTTCATTCTTTACAGGGTTTGAAGCCTACTTAGTTGGTGGATGTGTGAGAGATTTGCTTCTCAAGAGACCGCCAAAAGACTTTGATGTCATCACCACAGCTGATCTTAATCAGGTTTTGCTTCTTTAAACTACCAAAATCGTGATTTTTAATGGGTCCAAGATTTTATCATCAATTTGTCACTGTGGACCTAGATTTGTTGTATGTGGCATCAATAAGTAATAAGTGTATATGCTATATTTGCAGATCAGGAAGCAGTTTCACCGAAATCAAGTTGTTGGTCGTCGATTTCCTGTATGTAGGGTGCATATAAAAGGCTCTGTTGTTGAGGCAAGTCGTTGCATTCATGTTACCTATCTTTTCATCTTTTTTTTTAGATTTTTTTTGCGCAACTAGGTTGGAGGTCATCTTTGGTACACTGGTGCATTTCAGTTTATGCTATGAAATCTGTATGTTGTACCAGGTAACTAGTTTTGATACTTTTGCCAAGGATTCGGAAGAAAAGGAAAAGTATCTCATCTCCCATATGCCTAGCGGCTCTAATAAATTGGACCTTCTTCGCTGGAAGAACTCGATGCATAGAGACTTCACTATTAACAGGTATTTTCTACTGCTTTAGTGTTTCTATCTAGGGATGCGCATCGAGGACCGTTTTCCTGAACCGAACCGATCCCATGCATTCGGTACTGTAATCGCAGATAATCCTCAAAATAGGTATTCGGTATTTCAGTACCGGGATTTTTCCTAACATACCAAAACCAAACCGGAATTTTAAAAGCAATGTCTTTTTAAAATTTTTGACTATTCATATCATCTCTTAAATAAAGTTTATCTTTTCCTAATCAAACTATATCATCTCTAAGGTACCCAAACTTTCTTAATAAGTATCTATATTTGTCTCCAATTATTTTTTTATCATCATCAAAAAATCGGCCCTTTACATACACATAAAAAAATCAATGGATTGTTGAACTTTTGATTGTTTGGTGGTTTTGAAACATTATGAAGGTATTTTGATTTGCGATTGGTTTTGATACACATTTGATGCATTTTAAAGTTTTTGGTCCTACCCGGTACTAGTACTGATTTTCCCGTCCTGAAATACGGTTCGGTTCTCGGGTACCACTTTTTAGTCCCAAAAATTTTCGGTACCAAGCGGTTCGGTACTGGTCCAGTCCCAATCTCATCCCTATTTCTATCGTTTTGAAGTCTACTATATGGCACTGGAAAGGATTCATCTCAATTTAGGACTGTTGCTGTTTCGATTGAAAATTATCATTATTTATTTTCAGTTATTTCCGGCTTTTAGTCTATGCTTTGTATAATTCATCTATTTTTGTGGAAGCAGCTTGTTCTTTGATCCCTTTATTCACAAGATCTATGACTACAATGATGGAATGAAGGATCTGTCAGAGCTAAAGGTTAATATAGTCATTTCACCTTTCTAACATCTGTTAGTAATATTTGTTGATTGGCTTTTTGGGGGGATGGAGTGCCGTTCTACAAAACCGGAACTTTCAGCATTCTTCTTGAAATCCAGTCGCCTGTGACCCCTGCTTCTTTTTCTAACGTATGATGCAATTTATTAATTTATTTTGTTTGAAATTGTTGAGAGTTGTTTGTGATGTGAATTCAGCTACGGACGTTAGTACCTGCCAAACTGTCATTCACAGAGGACTCTGGTTAGTGCTTTGTCCTCTAATCCACGTATTTTATTAAACATGAAGCTATGGCAAATCTTTGTTGTAATAATCTTACATTGGACACTCTCTTCAATTCAGCAAGAATACTTCGAGGCTTGAGAATTGCTGCTCGTCTTGGCTTGTCGTTGTCAAAGGAAATCAAGAGCGCAATTCTTAAAAACATATCATCTATTTCAACATTAGGCCAGGTGCAATTTTGAAATTTTATGAGTATTGATTTGATAGAATAACTGTTTGCTAAAGTGATTACAATATAATTGTTAGCAAATTTATTGGATTGGATAAATTGAAAGGAGAGACCAAACCATAATAGATAAGAAATAAAACAGATCTGGTTTTTGGACAATTATTGTCTTCATAAAAAGACATTATATACAAATTTAGGTGTAAAACTTTAAACTGGTTTTTTTGCCACCAAACACGAAAACTGTTGCAAAGGTCATCTTGATTTTACATGGTAGAAGATTGAGATCCCACGAATTCTGTTGCAAGTATTGTTTTCTTTACTATTCTTTTGCTGCTAATGTATGTCGTAGCTCATCGAAGGACACTGATAACTTTTTGAGCTTTCTGACTCCATAAAGTGGTTTAAAGATTTCCCTTTTTAGTATAACATTTTTTTGTTCAGTTCAGGATAACCATGGAGTTAAATTATATGCTATCATATGGGGCAGCTGAATCTTCTATCTCTTTGCTTCACAAATACCATCTTCTTGAGATTTTGCTACCATTTCAGGTGAGTCATTAACCAGTGGTTCTGCTTTATTGTCATTAAAGAACATAACTAACATGAACCATTGAGCACTTCTTTTGGCATTGCAGGCGGCATACATTTCTCAACAAGTGACCAGGTCTGCACAAAGTTCCATGATGTTAATGGTGTCTCTCTTTCCCTCTTCTTGGTTCCATTCTTATCAAATTAGTCACCATTCTCTCTGCCAGTTTTGATCTTTTTCTGCAATAGTTGATGTATTGCTTTTTTTCTTTTGGCTATTTATAATTAATTAACTGTTATAACTTATATTTACAGAAACTGCTATCCCATTTAGATAAGTTGGTTGCTTGTGACCATCCTTCTGGAAGCTCTTTATGGTGAGTGGTTTCTTAAATGCCACATTATATGCTTACACAATACATGCATATACATATACATGCTTTAGAAATAGCGAGTAATTTGTAGATGCATCTTTCATCATCTATAGTGTCCTATATTTACATTGAATTATGGTGCAAAACAGAATTACGGATTACCGTAAACTAGTCTTTCTGGTTTAGTTACGTTGTAAACTGGTGGTATTTTGATACTTCTTTTATCATCGTTATTAAAATGCATGTTGTTGTGTTATTTAACGTCTTGTGTATATCAAAGAAAGTTGGCTAAACACTTACGTTTGTGAAACAGGTTCGGACTTTTGGGGTTTCACATGGCACTAGTAAACAATCCCCAACATCCTTTTGTCATCATGACTTTCGCTTCGGTTCTCTATCATCAGAGTTGGGAGGATGGCCTCAAATTTGCAAGGAAATGTGGTCGAGCACCAGTTAGCTTTGAGCCCGAAACTCTAGAGCCATATAAGTTCATTTCCGATGACGAAGCCGCTGAAAAAGTAAAACAATTAGCAACACTTGTGGTGGGTTCTATCGATGCTTTAGTAGACAAAGATCGCCTGAACAAAATAATGGCAAAGTTCACTGGTTCTCCCTGCTCTGGTCCGGTAAGTGCATCTAAATGATTTCATATTTTTGTAAATTATCTCTTTAGTTAAAGGGAGCTTTGAATGTTGCTTTTAGTGTAATCTACCATTTCTTTTTCACGTTTTCAGGTATTTCTATCGAGAAACATGGGGAATAACACTAGACAACTTTTTCATGTTCTTGCCCATAAGGTGGAAACCTATAAAAAGGGTAGAACTTCTTTTGAGATAAACTATGACCTGCTCGGAAAGGGGGACTCCCTAGAGACTAGGTTTGCTCTTGGGAAGATCATTTTGGATACAATGGGCTGTGGAGTTCACCGGGACAGTGATCCTAATGAGGACAACCATGGTGGGCCTTTTGGTCCAAAAAACGATCATCTTGTGAACAAAAAAGAGGATAGAAAACATCCATGGTTTCCATCTAATTTGGTTCTGCAACAAGGCAGTGCACCGAAGAAGCAAACATTGATTGCAAAACTTAGCAGTATCATGCAACAATGGCAAAATCAAGACGAATTTCAGGACGAGCTAGGTGACCTCCAAGAAGGGGTATCTATAAAGCATACGGAAGTAGTTGGCATTTCTCCTGGTCCAAAAAACGAGGTATTGTACAACTTTTGGAGTCAAGCTGAGGCTTTTTAAATTATAATACATGTGATTTCAGAACTAAGATGGCAGTTTTAGGAGCTGAGCTGGCCCCTATGCACTTGCTCACTCAGTTATTGCAAGAGAGAAAAAGTTTAGCTGTCTGAAAGATGCACCCGCTTGATTTCGAGGGGTGCCTTTATATACTTTGAAACCAAACCTATAACAGGAATTAAACATGGGTGGGATCGTTGGATTACCACTTGATATGCAAGAGGTCACAGGTTCGAACGTGAGTTTATTTTTTTATTATTTGATTATATGCTCGAGCACATTTACTTGACCCCTACAATGCTATTTGTGAAAATATTAACAACGAAAATACATTTAGAAGGATTGAACCCACAACCTCAAGGACAATTATAGGCATTACTACCACTATGCCAAAAGGCTACTTTTTGTTACTTTCATGATATATTTTCTTTCCCAATGTCAGTTTAATCGATTCAATTTGAAAAAAACGTATTTCTTTCCCTAAATTGACACGGTTGACTTTTCCTGGGTCAAACATCATTGACTTTCTCCTCGGAGCAAACTGCGATTTTGTGGACCTTTGATCCACCTTAACCTGCTCACAGAATTTCTTGGGTCCGCCACTAGTAGTTAGCATCTTTTTGTTAAGTTTAACGTGGGAACTCTCTATTTTCTTGAAAATTATAATAACTTCAATAACAACTCTTGTGTTGAAAAGTTTATTTGTCATACCTTGTTTTTGTGGAATGAAGGTGTTAATGCTTCTTGAAATAAATTGCAGGATGCTAAGATGAATAAGCCAGAAATTAGTATGCCTCAATCACCAATGCGGAACTTGATTAGCGTGCTAAAAAACGTAGCAGAAGGCAAAAAGTCTCCATCTGAGTTCGATTCCAAAAATCTGGAAGAGCAACTTGAGGGAAAAACAGAAGTTGAAGTAGATCAATCGATAGCAGAGCACCAAAGGGAAAGAAACGAAACTGGGGTTGATTACCTTTTGTCGTTGGTTCAAACTAATTGTAACAGGGCAATTGAAGAAGCAAGAGATTCACCTGCTGACATGAGAAAATTGAATCAGTTTCTTGATCGCTTTGTGGATGAACAAATACAAAGAAAGAAGGTGAAGCAATTAGAAGCATCCGGATCTTCTATTGGTGATCAGCAAATAGAAAACGAACAATTGGAAGCTTCTAGTTTGGTATCTTCTAATGGTGGTCAGCGAATGGAAAGCAAACAATCAGAAGCTTCTAGTTTGGTATATTCTAATGGTAGTCAGCAAATAGAAAGTGGACAACTGGAAGCATCTGGTTTGGAAGCTTCTTCTTTGGTCATTTCTAAAGCGGAAAGTAGGCTTCAAAGAAAGAAGGTGAAATCAAGTGTAGAATTGAGTATGAAAGGTGAAAGAAAGAAGCAAAGGGTTTGTTCGTATTGCAAGGAAACGGGCCACAACAGAACTGGGTGTCCTAAAAGAAAGGTGAATTTAATGAGCAAATTCTTGACAACTACCAAATATGCTATTTCTTGAAGCATGCCATTTTTTAGAAGAGAATTTGCATCAAAATGGCCTTTTATTTGGTAAAAAGTAACTTGTGTTTAGTTCTTTGGTAACTTCTAATGCTTTCGTATATTATGTCCGGAAAAGATCTGATAAGAATCATAAATATTTTAAGACCATGAGAACCAATATATGCATTGATGCATGTATGCTATATGAATGAGTATATGCATCATTGCATACATAGTAGATATAAATTGGTGAATATATTTATTTATTAAAGTTGATGAACACCTTGGTAATAGTTCATCTGGACGGCATGCATATGTGCATACAAGTAACTGAAGTTGTTTTTGGTTTTTATGCACATATGCATACCAGATAAATTGTTTACAAATTACTCATATTAACATATGCATATTGTACATATGAATGATTGATTACTAGGGTGTTCCTCACTTTTTCATTTTTTTATGGTTTTTTTTTAACCTCAGCCTACACATGTATTGGCTTTTCTCTTGCTTATATATAATATGAAGTTTAGTTGAGCTTATACATTGCATCTCAATTACAGATTGAGGAAAGCATCTTGCAGGGTTGAGTTAGAAATTTAGAATCAAGATGAAGTACACTAAATAGGCAGGTTTGCTCAAGTATTTTATCTTGTTACTATTTAAACTTGTTACAATTTTGATGATGGAACATTGTCGAGTTGCAAAAAGGTGGTTTTGTTATCTTCTTGCCATTTTCACTGTGGTGTCCGCTTTGAAAAGAGAGATTCGATAGAGAATGGCACGCTTTTTCTCGATATTTTAAGGTGCAATTTGTTAGAGCGATCAATTTATATAATGTCACAAACATACCCGTCTAGTTGCATGAACATACATCGTATATTGGGTTGATTCATTCATATTTTGCGACGTAGTAAAAAACCGTCATTGACCTTAAAACGTTTCGATTAAATTATGTTATACAAAAAAAGAAATTTTACTATAAATTGAGTGTTTGCTTTTGACCTATTTGGCTGTGTTGGCTTATTGGCATAGCTATGTATAGATGTTTAATGGTGGCTTAATGATAAAAAGATGGCATTATTGGGGTAGTGTGTAAGGGGGTGTGTTGTCCCTATTAAGCCGAAAATTTGACAATTATACCCCTTGCTTGAACCCCTTCGATCGTACACCTCCTCTCTAAATCCAAATTAAAACCCTAATCGACATTGCTTCCAGACTGTTTCAACTCTTCTCCCCATGCCTCCATTTTTTTACGTTGCTACACCTCTCCTCTCTATTCTTCCAACGAGAAAGCTCCTCAGGTTAGCCTCTTCCCAACCCAAACTAGAACCCTCTTCTCTAATTGAAACCCAAATCGAACCCTACTTATTGGTGGTGCATTGAAACCATAATCGGTGTTAAGCAAACTTCATCTATTCCCAACCATAATCGAAAACCTTCGTATGTAGTCCATTCATCTTCTTTGTTTTTTTCTCCTCCAAACCTATTTAAACCTTAACGTCATCGGTTTGGTTTGAACTTGGGCTTTTATGACATTGGAGCCGATAACATATTCATGAGACTCGATTCTAAAGAGAATATTGATGAACGACAATTTTCTGTGTAAATTGATAATAAATTGGTTGCGTTGACTTATAAGCTACTTAATTTTTGTTGACAAAATATATGGTTGTTAACTAATGCATAACGATTAAGGGCTGATTAAGAGGCTCTTATAATATGATGTAAAATGAAATATATTGGTTTGGTAATTGTTGAGTATGAATCAAGACTTTGAATGGTTAAGAGACATCCAAGATACTTAATCATTTAAAGGGTTTTGGAACCATTAAAAGGCAATCCATTTTTTTTGTCAAACAGAATTCGCCTCTTAACGATTCAGAGATTGCCTTTTAATGGAACTATTAAGAGGTAAAAAAACATCACCTAAGACAATATTGGAAGAGTCAATCAAGGTAGTTATTTATTGGTTGATATACATGGATTCAATCAAATTTGATTAATACCATAGATCTAATCCGATCTTGTTCAATTCATGAGATATTGGTTATCCTTTGGATTAAATTGGATTTATTTAATATTTTAGTTGATTTTCAATCAATTGCCTAATCATTTCAATAAATTATTCATGTATATTTTGAATTTCTCAAAAAACACTACATGCAAATATTAATTAAAAATATGATTAACTAATATTTAGTAATCAATTGGCTGGTTTTTGAATTTAATCTTATGGGTTTTATTGGATCTATATTACCATTCAAAAACTTACCTGTCCAACTTGGATGTTAAATATGGATACGATCTAATTACTATTCGCTATATAATTATGGTTGGTCAATTTGATTAAAATTTTCAGTTCTAATTTGATTAAATGACTTTTCTATAGGTCCTACTATCAACTCAACCACACAAAAAAAATATTCATTATATTTTTTTATTTTATTTTTTTGGAAAGAAAAGAGAAATGAAGATTTTAAATTTGTTTAATAAGAGAGTCGCATGGTAAAAGTATGTAGTAACAACCATCTATTAGTAATTCTAGGTACACACTTTCGCTGTGTTCTCGAAACATTTTTTATGAAAGAAAGGGAAGAAAAGTGAGGGAAATGGGAAGGAAGCAAAAAAAAACTCGTGTTCTCAAAAAATATTTAGGAAGGAAAGGAAAAGAGGAAGGAAAATAGGGTGAGTTTCTTTCCAAAACTTTCCTCCCATATTTGGACGGAAAGCTAAGAAAATAAACTTTCTTTTTTCTTTCTTTTATTTTCCTTCTATTTTCGAGAACACAAATTAAAAAATTACCTTTCTTTTCTCTTCTTTTCCTTCTGTTTCTTTTCTTTTCCTTTCCCTCATTTTTTCGAGAACACAACGTCTATTCTTTTCATTGACGTTATACAATGCATGGAGATTTAATTAAGTAAATTGTAGATACATAAGAACTGAAGTAAATCTTTGATTTGTTGTTGGATTTTATTGGACGCAAACTGGAAAATTAAATACATTATCCCCTTTTCAGGTTTTTGGATGTGCAAAATTTCTAAACCATGGAACAACAATTGTACTTTTACTTACCCAAACTTTAAACTTTTTCTAGGATTTCAAGCCTGATCCTACATTCATTTAACTTTTGTGAATACGAGCCCAACATGAACATTTAGCATAAGTAATGTAACATTTATTATGAATGTTGTAAAATATTATCGTTTATAATTTATGATAAAATAGTGATATGTCGCAATTTTTTTGTTCCATAGCTTTGCAACCAATATCATATCCCCAATGAATCTTCCTCTAAAATAATAAATAATAAAATTGAATTTAAGCGATCATCATTTATGCCTTAATGAGCAATATCTGTCGTATAACAAGTTCTCACAAGCTCTTTAGTTGTCTATCTCTAATTATCTTATACCATTTTTGTAGGGATCAACCTATTAACGTCCAAGCAAGATCCGTCTACCTGTTCAACCAATTTTTATAAATAGATTTTTTTTTCGATATGAAAGTTGCACTAGTTAAATTTTGAAGCAAATGCTAATAGATATTAAAAATTACATGATACGTCAACCAAAAACCTCAAAAAGAAGTCTCTCAAAATCGACCAAAAAAAATTAAAAAATCTTTTAAGCAATGGACTTGGACTAAAAAGTATGTTGTACAACTTCAGTAAGTCTTTATCCCACTTTACTAATACATCCGATCCACAAAATGTTGAATCTGATTTTTTTATATATGTAATGTTATTTTCATATATTGTAATTCATTTCACTCACAAAACATAACTTTTTATAGTCTTCCAGTGCTGTGGCGGATTGGTTATCGCTCGAGGGTTCATAGCGCCCTAACTGAGTTCGAACCTTTCCGTGTGCATGCCTGGAGACATTTAAGTGGACCCATGTTTAACCACAAAAATTGTCAGGGATTAGTCAAGCCAAAGCGCGGACACCCTTCCAAAAAAAAAACACAACTTTTTATATATTTTAATCATATTTTTCACCAAATTTATATTAAAAGATATAGAAAATAAAAAAAAATGTTATTTAAATGATAAAACTAAAAATAGGTTTGATATAAAACATTCTAGTTTGCACAATCACTTTCGTTTGAAGTTGTTTGATCGCGCCTTTAATGTCTTCCCGATCAATAACGCCGCCGTGGCAACCGGCGGCCTAGTGATCTTCCATGGCGGCGATATCTCTAAAACGCAATTCCTTCCTTTCTCGCTTCAAAACCCTTCTTCCTTCACAGGTTAATCTCCATATCTTTTATCATTTTTATCTTTTCTTCATTTGAGCATTTCATCGAACACTTGGCGAACATCTTAATTTTTTTTAAAATTTCAACTGCAGAATGTTCACCATAAGTTCATTGAAGTTGGAAGCAAGCATCGATTGCTTAGTTACAGAGACTCTACTACTGTTCAGATATTGGGGTTGCTTTCTAATGGCCACCCGTTCAGAGGCCATTTCCGGCTGTTAACTTCCGGGCCGCGGAGGATTAATGAAGGTCAAGGTGCAGGAAAGCTGGTTCGAAGAAGAAGCGACTCGGGTTCCGAACCAGGTGTGTTTGGTCTCTGTATACAATGTTGATATTATGGTGTTTGTATTATGTTGTAAAATGTTTATTAGAATGGGCATTTAAAGTCAAAAGTGTGGATTTTACTGGGAACTGAGGGAGTTATTCATGGTTTCTAAGTTAAAAGAAGAACTGTTATTTCCAGCTTGGAATATTTATGGTTGGGTTTGTGCACATTTGCCTTGGGTGAATTTGAGTTATTGATCTTGGTATTTGATGACAGGTAAAGTTGATGTTTCTAAATGGAAAAAGATGGATTCTAGATCATTGGGGATAACGCGAACGATGGTCCCTTCGCCCCCCTTTACAGTTCTAAAGATTCTCCGAAGCAGAGGTGATTTTTTTTTTGTTCATTTTACTATTTGTATTGGTAGCTAATTGATACTTGCTTTGACTGTTTCCTCTTTGTTTTGTTTGGAAACAATTAGTCAGCTGACGATATCATAAAACTTGATATTTGGCTATGATATCAGAAGCTAATAGAACTTTGTTGACCACCAAACCAAATGTATACACCATTCAACTTCGTTAAGCCGTTTAAAGGTTAAAGTAAAATCTTCTACTTTATATGTGCCTTTGTCTCTCTGTACTCTGGTTCATTTTCCCTAAAATCGCATGTTCTAAGTACCATGCCTTTTGGTGGCTTTCACCATGCAGAGCTTCTTTCAACTGGTTGGAGCCAAAAAAGTCGATGAACCCTTGGTGCATACACTGTATTCTTCCATAACAAGATCCATATATCTCATGCAATTAGCCTATTATTGAATGTCACATACCTTGCCATTGGATGCCATGTTCTTAGTTGCTCTATCCATCCTCTTCATTTTGGAGTGCATACACTGGTTCTGGGATGTTTTATCTTCTTCTGTACCCCTAGTCAAACCAAATTCTTTTGTACCCCAGTCCCTACTCCAAGGGGGATATACAGGATGCACTTGGTTTCGTTTATGGGAAGCCAGAAGGGAAGAAACACTCTTAATGCAATAAGGTTAACATATCTGTCAAATAAATTGAAATTTGAACATGAATACATGATAAAAGGGAAAAGTTCTTCATGTTGGAATAGATAGTAGGCAAGATTAAGTTGTGCGTATAATCAGATATAAAATAACGGACTGCGTTATAGAACTTCTTAAGTACTGCATATTCAACTTACTTGGGATAAAAGACTACATAGCATGGACCCTGGTGACACACCAATTGAAATAACCTTCTATGAATGGTGAATTTTGTAATACCAACTAAATATTTCATGCACCCTATTATGAACCACTGTGGATGTCCTAAAAGCTTTCAATATTGTTGTATATTTAGAGTTTGTGTGCATCACTACATCTCCTGCCATAATTCACCCTCTAGCTTTCATTTTTTGATCGGTTAATCCTCATGAGAACTTCATTATTTACAGGATTTGAAGCCTACTTGGTTGGTGGTTGTGTGAGAGATTTACTTCTAAAGAGAACACCGAGAGATTTTGATGTTATAACTACAGCTGATCTTCATCAGGTTTTCCTTGAAACTACTGCATTTTGTGATTTTCCCATGGCTTAAACTATTCATGGTACTCTCACTCTTGATTCCAATAATTGTACGTGATGTTGCTATGTATATGTGCTACTTTTGCAGATCAGGAAGCAGTTTCATAACTGTCATATTGTTGGACGCAAATTTCCTATATGTAGGGTGCATATGAAGGGAACAGTTATTGAGGTAGGCTGTTGTATTCACTTAATCGTTTTATATACTCTTTTCCCCAATTGTTTTGCATTAATAGGTAAGTGACCAACTCTGATACAGTATATTAAGCGTTCTATATCAGGTATCCAGTTTCAAAACTTCTGCAAAACATTCTGAAGATAAAGAAAAATTTCTTGGCTCTCAAGTGCCAAGAGGCTGTGACGAATCAGACCTTAATCTCTGGAAGAACTGCATGCATCGTGACTTCACCGTTAACAGGTATTCTGCTGCTTTGTTGTATGATTTTGTAGTACTCCTGTGCACTGCATTGTTTGTGGATTATTCTCATTTCTAATCATTTTTTTCAAAGGCAGTTCTGGTGAAAAGTTTCTTGTTTTCACCTTTTATTCCAGTTTGTTGATATTTTACTTCATTTGTTGTGTTTGCTATGATTTTGTGGAGCAGCTTGTTTTTAGACCCTGTTATTCACAAGATCTATGATTACGCCAATGGAATGAAAGACTTATTGGAGCTAAAGGTTAGATATACTCATCTGCATTTGCTCATCTCATTTCCTTAACTTTGTATATTATATCACATTGAGTTTGGGTCCCCATAATCAGACTTGAACCCTTTTTCTTAATGTGAAATTGATCAATTCCAGTTTTTTGTAAGTTTTGGTTGTGATGTGGTTTCAGCTACGGACATTAGTACCTGCCCATTTGTCGTTCACGGAGGACTGTGGTTAGTTTATCACTATTTCAACCATATATTCCATAGCAAATTTGAGTTTTTATCTTTATGAACTAACCGTAGGTTTTGCTTGTGCTCTTCTGTTCAGCAAGAATACTTCGGGGATTGAGAATTGCCGCTCGTCTTGGCTTATCGTTTTCAAAGGATACGGAGACTGCAATTCATAAACTTGCTTCATCTATTTTGGATTTAAGCGAGGTATTTTTCTACTTCATTATGAGTACAGATTCAATAAGACGTGCGTGCATGTGTGTTAAAATAACACTCATTGTTCATGCTACTTAAGGAATTTATCACAAGGCACTTGCTTCTCATGATGCAAATGAAGTATGATGTCTCAATTCTCTTTCTCCTTCAGCTATTTTTATATCTTGTTTATACAGTCCAGGATAATGATGGAGATTGATCTTATGCTGTCATTCGGGGCATCAGAATCTTCACTCCGTCTGCTTCACAGATTTCACATTCTCGAGTTTTTGTTGCCATTTCAGGTAATCCATGATCAGTATTTCTGCGTAATTGTTCTGAAAGAATATAGTTAAGATAAGCTAATTTTTTTAAATGTTGGATTGAAGGCGGCTTACATTACTAGACAAACTACTGGATCTGGCCAATCTTCCATGATGTTAATGGTATGCTCGGAAGCTTTATCTCAATAATTGAATAGGACATTGCATCTATATGTCTATCGTCAAGATAACTTCTCTCTACTGGAATTAATTTTTTCCGCTTTCTATGGTGATCAAATTTTCATCGTCACTTTTTTGTTTCCCAACGCATTTCATAACTCATTTCCAATTTGCGGGTCTCTTTTTCGTGTTAAGAGGATCAGGTTTCTTATATAAGGTTCCTCTCTTCACTGTTTTTTGGCAGTTTAATGGTGGCAAATTTATGCATAGAACCTACAATATTGGATATGAGAAATGAATATAGTGGGCTAAATGAATTGAATCTTCTTCTTCTTTTTTCGCGTGTATTTTATTTATTTATTGACAGATGCCATTTGTTTTTTCAGAAGTTGTTCTCCCATATGGACAAGTTTATTACCTGTGATCGACCATCTACCTGTCGCTTATGGTGAGTTAGTGAATTAAAGTTATATTAGATCTGAGGGAGGTTCAGGGGAAAACCCCCAAAAAATGAAAAAAACTGAGGAATACCCTTGTAAACCATTCATTTGGACTGTATGTACATGTGCATACAAGTAATTGTAGCTGTTTTTTGGTTTTTATGCATATGTGCATACTATCCAGATGAACCACCAGGGTGTTCCTCAGTTTTTCATTTTTTGCAGTTTTCCCCTGAACTTGACCCTTTTAGATTCGATCATATTTATTCCTGGTCAAAGTTTATCGTTCTCCTGTTTACAACAAAACACCAACTGTCTGTACTGCGAGCCATGAGGGTTTATTTGTCAATAGCTTCTAAAAATTATGCTTTTTCTGTCTGAAACAGGATCGGACTTTTTGCATTTCATCAAGCACTACTAGATAAACCCCAAGATCCTTTCGTAGTTTTGACTTTTGCTTCTGTTCTATATCATCAAGAATGGCAAGGTGGTCTTCTATTTGCAAGGCAATGTGGTCAAACACCACGCAGTTTTGAACCTGAACTTTCAGAGCCATGTGGTTTCATCTCCGATGACGAGCTTTCCATGAAAGTACGCCAATTGGCATTCCAAGTGATAGATTCAATTGAAATCTTGGAGAAAGATAGCTTGGGCAAGAAAATGTTGAAATTCCCTGGTTTGGTAAGTGAATCCAATTGGTTTCAAATTGTAACACCCCAAAGCCCAAAGCTATAGGTGGCCCAATAACTTCGAGTTCAACTAAAAACCATGGTGGAAGTTATTGGTAGCCCATGACTTGAGGCTTATAAGGTGCTAACAACTTCTAGTTTCTATCCATGTGGGATGGGTTGTTACACAAATCTACTCCCTGTGTCCCATGAAAATTGTTTTCTTTTTACTTAAATAAACCGTTGTTCATTGCCTCAAGATATGTTCCCTTTGTGGTTAATGGCATTTTTCACTCAAATCCAAGCGCCTTTTAGTATTTTCTACAATTTATCATTTGAATTTATCACTTAAGAGCATTAATAACTTAAGTTTTCATGTTGGAACTTAAGATTACTTTACAATACAATTGGATGAATTTCTCTTTTCTTTTTATCTTTTAAAACTTTCAGGTATTTATACCCAAGAAATCTGCAAGTGATGCTGCAGAACTCTTCTACGTTCTTGCACGTGATGTGGAAACTTACAATAAGGGAAGAAGTTCGTTTGAGATGAATTATCACTTGCTCGGAAAAGGGGATGCATCAGAGACTAGATTTGCCGTGGGAAAGATCATCCTGGATACTATGGGCTGCGGGGTTGATCAAGATGATGATGACAACCACATTTCATATTCTAGTGCAGAAAGGAGACATATTTTGCCATCTGGTTCAAGACTACAACTCAATGGCTATAACCCCAAGAAGCAACAACCGATTGCAAAATTAAGAGGTAATAAGAAGCAAATTTCAGAAATGGAGAAAAAGAGCGAAGATGGATCTTTTCTTGAGTTAGAACAACAGAAAGAGGTGGTTTTTGAGCAGCATATAGAAGAACTCTGTGATTATTCATGTCCAAAAGTGGAGGTATGATTTGATTTCTAACATCCACCTTATTACCTGCCGATTCAAAGTAGTTATTCTCTTTCGTGTCGTAAAGGTTGCAACATGTAATTGTCACATAGTGTGATAAAATAGTTCGCAATTTTTAAAACTTGCCAAAAGAGGAAATCTTGTCGTTTTCATGTAATAGAGCAAGTCTTCTGTTCTTTTCTTTTTATTATAGGGATTAATGCATATCGTTAACAACTTTGCAGGATTGTCCAACGGAGAAGCCACAGGAGACGAGCGTATCTCCATCACCAACACAAAAGCTCGTTTGCAAGGTGGAAACGACAACCGCGAGTGAAAAGCTTCCATCCGAGTTAGAAACTCGAAACCCCAAAGAAAGACTCAATGTGCAAGTAGATCGTTTGATAACCAAAGAACCAAGCTCGGACAAAAGGAAACGTGTGCGACCACTGTCGTCTCTTTTCAAGTGAACGCCAAAAAACACGGATCTTGAAGAGGTACCGTTTACGTCACCTTCGCTTATAATTCAATCGGTCGTAAGTTATTCCATATCTTGTTTGCATCGAAAATATAGCCAATGTTTGTGTCATTTTTATCGCCATTAAGTTAACAGGTAGTCAAACCTTCCAACGACCTAAGGAAAGTTGAACTGATACAGATCAAGGTTGATTTGTATCGTTTTCACCTACCATTTTTTCACGTTGGAATGGTTTTTATAGAGGAATATGTATTATAGACGTATTTATATGTATTAGTTCATGGTACTCTATCTTTCTAATTTTAAGTTTAGAGGACAAAGTAAAATGTAGACAACAATTATGATTAGTTTTTCTATTAATTGGTCGATTTTAGTTGTATTTTATTCATAATTGAATAAATGAGTAAAAAATTTAAAACTAAAAATGACAGATAAATTGATCAGAAAAATTCGAAGTGTATTCTTGCCGCTGCCTGCACACCCCGCCTCCGCCGCCGCCTGCACACCCCACCATCGCCATCGCCGTTGCTTCCGTCGCCACCACCACCTTCTTCCCCCTTCACCGCCACCTTCCCCCTTCTGACTTTGAAGAGTTTTTTTTGGGGGCCGATTTGCAGATTTGGGTTTCGATTTGAAGTTGGTTTTTGGAGATTTTGGCTTCAATTAAAATCGGTTACTGATTTAGATTAAAATTGGTGGTTTGGTGGATGGTGGGTGTAGTGGTGGTTTGAAGGTGATGGCTATGGTGGGTGTGGTGGTGGTTTTGGTGGATGATGGGTGGTGGTGGTGGTGGTGGGAGAGAGAGAGAGAGAGTTACAATATGGTAGCTGAGGTTACAAAAATACAAAAGCACCCTACTTAACTGAGTTTTTAACGGAGTTAGTGAGCAGGGACCAAATCCAAAGCAAAACACAAACCTCAGGGATGTCTAGTGTAGTTTTAAAACCATAGGGACAAGTTTCGTTGGTTATGGTAAACCACATGGACCAAATTTCAGATTTATTCATAAAAGAAACTTCACCTTTGGATCATCTATTTATCTATCTCACAAGTACACATTTACAAATGCAACAAGGTTCTATATAATTTGCAGAATTAGATTGTATTTGGATGGATATGGAATCATATTCTATTTGGATTTCGTATTTGGTTTGAAGATTTTCCTAATTTTGAAATCTAATAAACATAAGATTTTGAAGTCACACATGGATGATTGGTATTTCATGGGATTTTGTAGGATTTTTATATAATAAGGTTATAAAATATATATTAAAACATTTGTTTTGTAATAATAAGTAAATAGAAAAGTAATCTTATGATTTTTATAATTACTTGCAAAGAATGGAATCAAATTTTAAATTCTACAAAGCGAGCACAACAAATACTTCATATTCAAACTCCTCGAATCCAAATCCTTCATATAAATCGAAGCCCTCAAAACCATTCCATCAAATCAAAGGTGGCTATCGGTTTGATTTATCGAAATTTGGTGGGATTTAGAATCTAAACTGTGTTTGATTTAAAGAAAAAATAAGAATGATACCTAGCATTGGATTTAGGAATACAATGGAGATGGTTGGGTATATCTAGAGATTTCATAAAATTTGTTTGTAGTGATGTTTTAAAATAGGGGTGAGCAAAAACGGAACCGAAAACCGAAAAATCGGAAAAAAAAAAAACCGAAAAACCGAAAAAAAAAAACGAAAAACCGAACCGAAACCGAAAACCGAAAAACCAAATGGTTCAGTTTCGGTTTTGGCTCCAAAACAGAACCGAAAAAACCGAACCGAAACTATTATATTATTTTAAAATTTTATAATATATATATAGAGTCACCTTATTTTGAAAACTCATTAATTTGTGGAAACTTTGGAAACTCATATAAACCATTGATTAGAAGGATCAATGGACAAGATTAATTGCAAAATTCAAAATCATAACCACCAACTCCTATAATTAAGCATCACAAAAATAAAATAAATAAAATTATCAAAAATAAACAAGAAAATGGATTATGATTGGTGGAAAACATGGTTTCCAAAGTTTCCACAAATTAATGAGTTTTCAAAAAAATCATAGCAATCATAGCCGTTGATCAAAAAATCAAAGGAGGATATGGATTCATAGAAAACATGGAAATGTGAAATATATGGTAAGTCATTGATTATTGAAAAATGAAAATGTGAAATATAGAAATGTTTTTGAAAATCAAGGGTGTGGATTGGTTTACACGGTTTACACATTTTTTGTGGTTTACAAATAAACCTCCCTCTAATTAGAGGGAGGTTCATTTGTAAACCACAAAAAATGTGTAAACCGTGTAAACCAATCATAGCCGTTGATCAAAAAAATCAAAGGAGGATATGAATTCATAGAAAACATGGAAATGTGAAATATATGGTAAGTCATTGATTATTGAAAAATGAAAATGTGAAATATAGAAATGTTTTTGAAAATCAAGGGTGTGGATTGGTTTACACGGTTTACACATTTTTTGTGGTTTACAAACAACCACAAAAAATGTGTAAACCGTGTAAACCAATCATAGCCATTGATCAAAAAAATCAAAGGAGGATATGGATTCATAGAAAACATGGAAATGTAAATGTTTTTGAAAATCAATGGTGTGGATTGGTTTACACAGTTTACACATTTTTTGTGGTTTACAAATGAACCTCCCTCTACATAATTATATATCTATATATATTATCGATTTCCCTTTGATCTTTCACGAAACTAGCAATCCTAACGCCTCAAGTGTCACATCCCGTTTCCCTTTTCATTTTACCTTATTTTATTTTATTTTATTTTATTATGTTATTATTATTGTTAGTATTATTATCATTTGTGTATAATTAGAATTAGGGTTTAGGGTTTCTACTAGCCGTTTATCTTGCGGGTCAAGCAACGAGAGTAGGAAAAAGCCCGTTAAAACCTAGGTTAAAAACCCTAGGAATGCAACAACTTTTCTCATTGTGTTTCTTGGCAAACAAGCTACCGAGAGAGGGAGAGGGAGGCCGGTCTAGAGGGAGAATTCGGGAGAGAGAGAGTGTGTCGCCGGAGTCGGTATAGCGTCGCTCACATCGTAAGGTAACGAAACCATCGTCTCTTTCATAAGGGTCGCTTTTAGGGTTGCTTGGGTTCGGTGGCGGCCACGGCGGTCGCCGGCTTCGGTCGGCGCTAACCTGTCGATGGTATAACACACACACACACACACACACACACACCACGCCGGCAATGGCCGGTGGTAGCTGCGGCGCGAATCCACGGCAGTGGCCGTACGGCGGCTGCTGTGCGGCTGCTGCTGTTGGTTGTCCGGCGGTGGTGGTGGTAACACCGCTGCCGCCTTGCTGCTTCTAGGTGGTCGGCGGCGCAAGCCGTGGTGATGGAAACGAGCGGCGGCGGTGGTTGACCACACCGTCGCTGCTGTTGTGAGTGGATTCTGGGTGGTGGCAGCGGGATGCGTCACCACCGCTGCTGTCGGTGATGAAACCGGCGGTGGTGGGTGGTCGCACCACCGCTGCCGCCCTTGCTGTCTTCCGGTGGTGGTGGCAAAACAACGCCGCTGCCGCTGCCGCTTGATGGTTTAGACGGCCGCGATCCGTTGCTGTCGCCGCTGCCTCCCCGGTGTGTCGATGGCCGGCAGCGGTAGTGAAAAATCACAGCCGCCGCCATGGTTTCGCGATGGGCTACGTTCGGCCAGTCGGAGGTAGGACAAGGCCGCCGTTGCGGCCGTAGGAAGGGTAGACGGCGCACCATACGGCTTTCGAGCCGCGAGGTGGCTTCGGTAGTCGCCACCATGGCTTGTTATCTGAACCGGCAACCGGGTTGAACCGGTGGTCGTTGCTGATAGGACTTTACCGTGTAGCGAATGATTCTTATGTCGTGTATATTTTATTACAAAATTTTCAGAGTTGCGGGAACATTTAGAGTTGATATTACGGTTGTGATTTTATCCGTGACGAATAGAGGTGAGTGGGTTTACATGCAATATATTATGATTATACGTGTATATGCGTTGTTGATGATACCTTGTGATGATTCGGGTTGCGTGATGACCCAACGGGCGGGAAACCGCGGAGGCCGGATTGTGGGATGGTCCGGTGAACGGGAAACCGTTAAGCTGTTATTTGATGTGGATGTATGTGCATATTAATTGTAATGTATTGAATGTTTAACTTACTCACTAAGCGGTGAAGCTTACCCCTCGTGTTTTTAATGTTTTTAGGTACGAGTTCGGGTATCGATAAGGGCAAAGCCCCGGCTTGAGGGTTCCCTGCTGATGGCGTTCCGATCCGATCATTTATTACTATTGTTGACTTTTACTTATGGGATATTAATGTGGTTTGACTTGAGATTTTTTTTGAGGATGATTACTTATTTATGATCTATGCAAGGTTTTTATTTAAATTTTATTTTAAAAATTTTTCATTCGGGTTTGGGTGTTACAACTTGGTATCAGAGCCTAGGTTTAAGAGAATCAGCACACGCACTCGTGGGTGTGTGTGTGGTTGGACTTAAACCAGGCGGTTGAGAATAATCGGATAAGATCGGAACGGCCAGCGGAACCGTCAAGACGGAGGTAAGCTTTAGTACCTTTAAATTATTATGCACGTAGTAGTTTTATTTTGTGACGCATGCATGATTAAATGTGGAATTCATGGGATGTAATGCATGGGGTGATAAACTGTATACGTGATCTTATGTGTCCGTCTAGTCACTAGGTTGAAGTCTAATTAAGACGGTATCAAAACCAAACGTAAACACCTTGGTACGTCGGGGATGGGTCGTCGGGCATGTTCTTGTTTGATTGTTGCTCGGTGGTCTTGATCCGACTACCATGCATGGTTGGTTATAGTAATACGGCGCCAATAATAGTGTTACTATAAGCACCTGTGTAAGGTTGGATTTGATTAAGTTCTGGGGACTTTAACTAATTGACAACGACTAGGGATGTAGCATGCTATGTGGTTAACTGTTACGTATAACGTATGTATATACATGGATCGGTTGTGTTAGCATGCGCGGTAGAAACTAGCCTTAGGGTTGGCATGATCACTATTATTAGGGTTGCGTGTAAGTACTTTAGTAGTGCATGGTGATATTCCTCTAGCTGTGAACTAAGATGATTTAAATCTTCAGAATGGTGCTAACCCGAAGCCAGACCGATGATGGTGATGCCGGGCAATCTGATCAAATTGCTGCCCAGATCACCGAGACCCTACAGCAAATGCTGCCTGGGTTATTCAATCAGATGAGAGACGAGCTGATCCAAACCATGGACCAGCGCATTGATGCGGCCCTCACGGCCCGTAGCTTAGGTACTGGGAGCACGAGTCAGTCTCAAACTCGTGGGATTACCTTCAAGGACTTTATGGCGTGCCAACCGCCATTATTCGACGAGAAGAAGGACCCCGTGGCTTGCTACCGCTGGTACTCGGCGGTCGAGGGAGCGTTTCGCACTTGCGGGTGCCCTGATGGGTCGAAGGTTCTTTTCGCTGTGAACCTTCTTCGTGGAGCGGGGAAAGACTGGTGGGACCTGACGCTCAAGAAGTACACGGAGGCACAGATCGCCGCGCTGACCTGGGAGGAATTCCGGGCTTTGTCCGACGAGGAGTTCGCACCTCATATCGAGAAGGAGCGGATCGCAGCTGAGTTTCTGAAGCTGACTTAGACGACGGAGTCAGTGAACGAGATTACCGCGCAGTTCCTGGAGAAGCTGTTGTTCGTGCCGGGCTACGCGAACGACGAGTCGCTGAAGATGGCTCGCTACTTGGGAGTGCTGAAGCCAGAGATCAAGGGAGCGGTGGCTACGGGGAGGTGCAAGACCTTCGGTGAGATGCAGGAGGTTGCGAGGGCTCAGGAGCTGATTCTGGAGGAGCGACAGCAAGGGAAGCGGAAGGCAAAAGATCAGTCGGCACCATCAAAGAAGTTTAAGGGGGCAAGGACTGATACCAGGAGCGGGACCCCGAGTTGCCCAAAATGCGGGCGTTACCATGAGAGTGCAGGCCGCGGGAGTTATCGTGTTACAAATGTGGCAAGACGGGCCACCTTAGCAAGGACTGCGAGGAGACTGCTAGGCTCTGCTTCCACTGCTACCAGCCGGGGCATATCAAGCCCGATTGCCCTCAGCTGAAGAAGACGCCAGCCCTGGCCCCTGCACCAGCGACGCTTATGATCACTGACGGTACTACCAAGGGAAAGAGCGGAGCTACTACTCGTGGGCGAGCCTTTCAGATGACTGCTGAGGAAGCGCAGACGGCGCCTGATGTGATTACAGGTTTTTCCTTGTTATAATTTATGCGATTATTGATAGCAGCTTACTTTATTTGTTAGTAATAAGGATAGTGTATCTGCCGTTAAATGTGTACTTTAGGCATATTTCCTGTCAACTCGAAACCGGCTTTAGTGCTTTTCGACACGGGGGCCACGTGGTCCTATGTGTCGCGTAGGTTCTGTAAGGACTTCCAGATCGAGCTCGGTAATCTGGATAGTCCTCAGGCAATTGACGTAGCTGCGGAGGAAGTGCAGGTGGTCGAGCATGTGTACCGGGGGTGCAGCATTGATATCTTTGGAGTTCGTTTCAGCATCAATCTCATCCCCATTCCCATGAACGGAGTGGACGTGGTTGTCGGGATCGACTGGATGTTTCCAAATCGGGCGACCACGGATGTTGCGGGGCAGTTGGTACGCATCCAGAATCCAAGTGGGGGAGAATTGGTTGTGTACGACAAGGGAAGAAGGATATCCACATCCTTCTGTTCTATCGCGAAAGCTCGGAGGTACATCCAGCGGGGGTGTACGGGGTTCTTGGTCTATGCTATGGCGGATCAGGCGAAGGAGAGGAAGCTGTCGGTAGCAGAGGTGCCAGTTGTCAGCGAGTTTCCAGACGTATTTCCAGAGGATCTGCCTGGCCTTCCACCTGACAGGCAGATCGAGTTCGGCATTGACTTGGTACCTGGGGCGGCTCCGATTGCGCGAGCTCCTTACCGTCTGGCTCCGCCGGAGCTTCAGGAGTTATCGGAGCAGTTGCAGGAGCTCTCGGGGAAGGGGTTCATCCGCCCGAGCAGCTCACCGTAGGGTGCACCGATCTTGTTTGTAAAGAAGAAGGACGGGAGCCACCGTATGTGCATTGATTACCGGGGGCTCAATAAGGTGACCATCAAGAATAGGTATCCTCTACCTAGAATTGATGACCTGTTTGACCAGCTTCAGGGGGCGTCGTGGTTTTCTAAGATCGATCTTCGGTCCGGGTATCACCAGCTGAAGGTGAAGGAAGCGGACGTCCATAAGACCGCTTTCCGAACCCGTTACGGCCACTTCGAGTTCTTGGTAATGCCGTTCGGGCTTACCAATGCTCCAGCCGCTTTCATGGACCTTATGAATCGGGTTTGCCGGCCGATGCTTGATCGGTCCGTGATCGTTTTCATTGATAACATCTTGATCTAATCGAAGACGAGGGAGGAGCACGTGGTGCATCTGCGGGAAGTGCTTGAGGTCCTGAGGAAGGAGCGTCTCTACGCCAAATTCTCTAAATGCGCTTTCTGGTTAGAGGAGGTTCAGTTCTTGGGCCACATTATTAACCGGGAGGGCATCAAGGTGGACCCGACGAAAATTGAAGCAGTTATGAATTGGGAAGTTCCGAAGGCACCTACCGAGATCCGGAGTTTCCTGGGTTTGGCCGGCTACTACCGACGGTTCATCCAGGACTTCTCTAAGATTGCGGTACCGTTGACGCGTTTGATGAAAAAGAGTGAGCCGTACGTTTGGGGTTCTGAGCAGCAAGTGGCTTTCGATACATTGAGACAGAAACTGTGTGAGGCTCCGGTTCTGACTTTACCGGAGGGGGTGGAAGACATGACGGTTTATTGCGACGCATCTCGGCTGGGACTGGGATGTGTTCTGATGCAGAGGGGCCGGGTGATAGCTTACGCTTCGAGGCAGTTGAAGCCTCACGAGGCTAATTACCCCACGCACGACCTTGAGCTTGCGGCAGTGGTTTTTGCCCTCAAGTTATGGAGGCACTACCTGTATGGGGTGAAGTGCACCATTTTCTCAGACCACCGGAGCTTGAGGTACTTCTTGGAGCAGCCGAATCTGAATATGAGGCAGCGGAGATGGCTTGACGTAGTCAAGGACTACGATTGCGAGATTCTCTATCATTCGGGCAAGGCCAATGTGGTTGCTGACGCTTTGAGTAGGAAAACGGAGCACGCACCGTTTCGTTTTTCACATTTGAAGGTGGCGGTGACTACCTCCTTTGTGGACTTGGTTCTACGGGCCCAAGAGGAGGCGAGTCGGGAGGAGAACCAAGAACGGGGAGCGGATTCGGGGACAGATGGCCGCGTTAGTCAGGGATAGTCGAGGGTTGCTGACTAGGTACGGTAGAGTGTGGGTTCCTCGGGCGGGCTCGGCGCGACAGACCTTGCTTGAGGAAGCCCATAAATCTAGATTCTCGATTCATCCGGGGGCTACAAAGATGTATCGGGATCTGCGGACGGGTTATTGGTGGCCAGGGATGAAGAGAGACGTGGCTCGGTACGTGGAGTCGTGTTTGACCTGTCTAAAGGTCAAGGCTGAGCATCAGAAGCCTCACGGCAAGATGCAGCCTCTAGAGATTCCCGAGTGGAAGTGGGAAAACCTCACAATGGATCTAATCACCAAGCTTCCGAAAACCCCTCGGAAGTTTGACGCGATTTGGGTCATAGTGGATCGGTTGACCAAGAGCGCTATCTTCCTTCCTATCCGGGAGAATTCGACTGCTGAGCAACTGGCAAAGATCTACGTGGATGAGGTGGTGTCGAGGCACGGAGTGCCAGTGTCGATCATCTCAGACCGGGACGTGCGTTTTACTTCTCGGTTTTGGGAGAGGTTTCATTCGGAGCTGGGTACTAGGTTGCACTTTAGCACCGCGTACCACCCTCAGACAGACGGTCAGAGCGAGCGGACGATTCAGACCCTGGAAGACATGCTTCGAGCTTGCGTTTTAGATTTCGGTGGCAGTTGGGATACGTACCTGCCCCTGGCAGAGTTCTCGTATAACAACAGTTACCATTCGAGTATTGGGATGCCGCCGTTTGAGATGCTCTACGGGAGGAGATGCCGTACTCCTATCTGTTGGGGTGAGGTCGGACAACGTGTTCTTGGTAGCACCGAGGTGGTACAGAGGACCACAGAGGATATTCAGAGGATCCGGGAGCGGTTGCGGACGGCTTAGAGCCGGCAGAAGAGCTATGCTGATCGTCGTAGGTCGGACTTGGAGTTCCAGGTGGGAGACCGAGTACTACTCAAGGTTTCCCCTTGGAAGGGCGTGATTCGGTTCCGAAAGAGGGGCAAGCTGGGGCCTCGTTACATCGGACCGTTCACGGTTCTCGCGCGTGTTGGGAAGGTAGCTTACCGTTTAGAGCTGCCTGCGGTGTTGGGTCAGATCCACAGTACCTTTCACGTTTCGCAGTTGCGCAAGTGCCTCGCCGATGAGACGGCGCACATTCCCTTAGACGACATTCAGGTGGACGAGAGCCTGAACTACGTCGAGAGGCCGGTTGCGGTGTTAGACCGGAAGGTGAAGAGGCTACGGAGCAAGGAGATCGGAATCGTGAAGGTGCAGTGGCAGCATCGGAAAGGTTCCGAGTGGACCTGGGAGCCGGAGGCAGAAATGCGGAGAACACTACCCGGAGTTGTTCTCAGATTGATTTCGGGGACGAAATCCTTGTAAGTGGGGGAGAGTTGTCACATCCCGTTTCCCTTTTCATTTTACCTTATTTTATTTTATTTTATTTTATTATGTTATTATTATTGTTAGTATTATTATCATTTGTGTATAATTAGAATTAGGGTTTAGGGTTTCTACTAGCCGTTTATCTTGCGGGTCAAGCAACGAGAGTAGGAAAAAGCCCGTTAAAACCTAGGTTAAAAACCCTAGGAATGCAACAACTTTTCTCATTGTGTTTCTTGGCAAACAAGCTACCGAGAGAGGGAGAGGGAGGCCGGTCTAGAGGGAGAATTCGGGAGAGAGAGTGTGTCGCCGGAGTCGGTATAGCGTCGCTCACATCGTAAGGTAACGAAACCATCGTCTCTTTCGTAAGGGTCGCTTTTAGGGTTGCTTGGGTTCGGTGGCGGCCACGGCGGTCGCCGGCTTCGGTCGGCGCTAACCTGTCGATGGTATAACACACACACACACACCACGCCGGCAATGGCCGGTGGTGGCTGCGGTGCGAATCCACGGCGGTGGCCGTACGGCGGCTGCTGTGCGGCTGCTGCTGTTGGTTGTCCGGCGGTGGTGGTGGTAACACCGCTGCCGCCTTGCTGCTTCTAGGTGGTCGGCGGCGCAAGCCGTGGTGATGGAAACGAGCGGCGGCGGTGGTTGACCACACCGTCGCTGCTGTTGTGAGTGGATTCCGGGTGGTGGCGGCGGGATGCGTCACCACCGCTGCTGTCGGTGATGAAACCGGCGGTGGTGGGTGGTCGCACCACCGTTGCCGCCCTTGCTGTCTTCCGGTGGTGGTGGCAAAACAACGCCGCTGCCGCTGCCGCTTGATGGTTTAGACGGCCGCGATCCGTTGCTGTCGCCGCTGCCTCCCCGGTGTGTCGATGGCCGGCAGCGGTAGTGAAAAATCACAGCCGCCGCCATGGTTTCGCGATGGGCTACGTTCGGCCAGTCGGAGGTAGGACAAGGCCGCCGTTGCGGCCGTAGGAAAGGTAGACGGCGCACCATTCGACTTTCGAGCCGCGAGGTGGCTTCGGTAGTCGCCACCATGGCTTGTTATCTGAACCGGCAACCGGGTTGAACCGGTGGTCGTTGCTGATAGGACTTTACCGTGTAGCGAATGATTCTTATGTCGTGTATATTTTATTACAAAATTTTCAGAGTTGCGGGAACATTTAGAGTTGATATTACGGTTGTGATTTTATCCGTGACGAATAGAGGTGAGTGGGTTTACATGCAATATATTATGATTATACGTGTATATGCGTTGTTGATGATATCTTGTGATGATTCGGGTTGCGTGATGACCCAACGGGCGGGAAACCGCGGAGGCCGGATTGTGGGATGGTCCGGTGAACGGGAAACTGTTAAGCTGTTATTTGATGTGGATGTATGTGCATATTAATTGTAATGTATTGAATGTTTAACTTACTCACTAAGCGGTGAAGCTTACCCCTCGTGTTTTTAATGTTTTTAGGTACGAGTTCGGGTATCGATAAGGGCAAAGCCCCGGCTTGAGGGTTCCCGGCTGATGGCGTTCCGATCCGATCATTTATTACCATTGTTGACTTTTACTTATGGGATATTAATGTGGTTTGACTTGAGATTTTTTTTGAGGATGAGTACTTATTTATGATCTATGCAAGGTTTTTATTTAAATTTTATTTTAAATTTTTTCATTCGGGTTTGGGTGTTACATCAAGCATCTTGTTTGTATTTTGACGATTCGTAAACTTATTTAACTTTATTATTTTATACTTTTGTAGTTCTTATAATTATTGAATTATTAATATGGAAGATAGCCGAAAACTAAAAACCGAAAGCCGAAGACTGAAAACCAAACCATTTTCACCAACGGGTTGAAAAAATGAAAGAAATATAGTTATAGACCGAAAACCGGGAGAAAAACCGAAAACCGAAAAGAAAAAAACCGAAAACCGGGAAAAAAAACCGAAAACCGGAAAAACCAAAAACGAACCGAAAACCGAACCCAAAAAAAACCGAAAACCGAAACGGCTCAGTTTTCGGTTCGGTTCGACCCAAAAACCGAACCGAACCGTGCTCACCCCTATTTTAAAATGTGTTGCAAATATTTATTTTCTTATAATCAATTATTATTTTCATATTATTTATAGTGAGCTTTTATAATCTTTCTATTGAAAATTCATTAAGAAAAATGCATCAAAGATTTCAAATCCTTTTAGAAAATATAAGGTGGTGTTTGGTTCATACAATGTTTTTGAATGGAATTAAATTTGTCAAAGAATTTTGACTTTTAATAAAATTGGAATGGAATATTGTTAGGTTTGACCAGTTGTTTGGTTAAATTTGTTAAAGCATTTGTAATCCATGTGTTTGATTCACAAAATGTAGCTTTAAAATTGGAATGAAATTTTGGTAAATGATCAAACACTCTTTTTGATCAGTTCAGTTTTTCTAAACAAAAATATGATTTAATAAAATAGTCATTAAATGCCTTATTTTTTTAACCAAAAATACTTTAGTAAAATAATTATTAAACACTATAATAAAATAATATCTCCTGTTATTAGGTTATATTGGATCAATATTCAAGAGTATATATGGTATTATGACAACAATGAATTTCATGCAATCAAAATACCTACTAATTGATAAGAAATATTTTGTGAAATTTAGTGGAATTCGGAAATTCCTTCTATGAAAAAGAGCGAAACAAATAAAGTAATAAAATTTGGTCAATGAAATTTAGTATTCTAATTCCATCAGATTCCTTCAAAATTTATGAACCATACATCATCACTAATCACTTAAAACATTTTTGTCAAACCAAATATCCCCTAAAAGCATTTTAACAATGAATGCCTTTTCAAGTTTTTTTCAAAAGTTTTCCTGGCAACATCATGGTGAAAAACCTCTCCATGATACTTTTACTTTTATTGGTACTACACTACTACATAAGTTTTGAAAAAGCTAATATTGCATTGCTACCAATAAGCAATAAGGGGTCCAGTCTTTATAATGAAATAACTTTATCATGTTGCTATCTAATACTGTAGCTTGGTTGAGAAAATAGAAATGGTCATCAAAATTGTTGAACTGGTTAAATATTTATAATAATTAAATTATAAATAACATATAGTATCTTAAGTTTTTTATTGAAAAATAATTATCATTATCTTGATAATTAATTTGATAAACACAATTAATATACTACATTATTTATTAAAATACAATCTAACACCCCAGCTCGTTTTGAAAATTCTAGACACTTATTCATTCTTTAAGGAAAATTGTATTATATTTCTTCTAAAAAATAAACTAAGCCCATTGTTCAAGACAAATAGTGCGATTTGGTCAAAGTTTTTTCAAACCTAATCATATATTCATATGTATATTAAAACATTTCATGGTTAATTTGTTTAATACTTACGTCGATAAATGCTTAGTATTTCAAATATCTTACGATTTAAACATAATAATAGCATAAATCTTATTTGGTTTTAAGTTGGTAAGTGCGCTTCCTATGGTTTTGGTTTTGGTGGGGAGGGTCGCCTTGACCTTCTCTTTCTTCCTATGGTGGCGGATCAACCGCCTGACCCTCCGGTTACACGCAACCGTGCGCGAAAGATCAACGCAATCAAGGGCACGGAATCGTCGTCCCTTCCCGCTTCGCTGCCGGCCACCACAGCCGCCGTACCGGCGTGTGGTGGCACTCTTGATGACCGCCTTGCTGAGGGCTGCACGTTGGTGCCCCAAACAAACACCATCGCTGCTGCCCTATCGCCGGATCCTCCCTCGCCGCCGCTGTCCGCTGCTCCAGCCTCATCGCCGGTGACCACCGTGTTAGGAATTATGTGCAGAGTTGACAAACCAAGTGATAACACATCCAATGTTACGAGACACTTGAGGGTCACACCTGTGAGGACCTATAAGTCGAACAAGTTAGATGAAACCCCGAAATGGAGAATTAGTATTTATAATAGTGTATTATAAATGTATTGGGTAATTACAGTCAGAATTACCAAAGTTGGAGGGCTATTAATTAATTAGGATGTTATATATTTATTAGATAAATAAATATATAATAGTTAATTAATAAAATTTTATATATTAGATAAATATATAAATCATAATTATCATAGGCAAATTCTTTTCCAGTTAATAAGGAAAAGATTTGAGATAATTATAATATGGAAACTGGATTACTTTCAAACTGTATTTTCTTCCCATATAAATAAGGCTTATGGGTTAAGGAATAATCAAGCTTTCAGTTAAGAAAAACAATTTCCAGTTTCCCCTCTCTCCTCTCTCTCTCTACCGGCGCCAAGTTCCCCCCCCCCCCCCCCCCCCCCCCGGGTCGGTTTTGTTTTTGTGTATTCGGGTTTTCATACAGTTCTACTAGAGGAGCGTTCGCTGGTCGATCATTGGTGGATTATAACTCAAGCAATCCAGGTAAATTAATCTAACCTAATCCTTTAGGTTTAGAACTATAAACGATTAAGATCAATTAGGCTTTAATGGGTTTTTAGCTTTTATCGCTTCCGCATGTTTAGATCAGAAACAGCGTGTGTCTGATCACGTGGGTTTTAACAGTTTGTTTTAAACCTACGAGATATATCAAACCAGCGAAGTTTTGATAGATCTGAGATAATCCTCGGATCAGTTTGATCCAAGGATACCCACAAAAACCCAACAGTGGTATCAGAGCCATTGTTAGAATCGTTTTCAGTTTATCAATTTATCAATTTATGTGTGATCCGTTAAATATTATTGTTTCTTGCTTATCAAGTTTTTTTTATTGATTAAACTGTTATCCGTACGAAAACCTAATCGATTATCACCATGGCCGTACCACCGTTTGTGGTGGCGGCCGAACCAATCATCACCAAAAACCGGGCCGCACCACAGTTGGTGGTGCCAGCGCCGGCCATCGAACAAAGAACCACCGAGCCACAACCACCCAGATTGGTGGTGGCTGTGGCAGTCACGAACTTGGAACCGCAACCACCAGGCGGTGGCTGCGGCGGACACACACACCACAAACGCTACCACCCGATTGGTGGTGGCGGGTTGTTCCTCGGTGATGGCAGCATCAAGCAAAAGGACCACCGCAGCCGTGCCCAGAATGGAGGCAGCGGCGATGATGATAGTTGTGACCACGAATCACCACCAGATCGGTGGTGACAACGGCGGTTTTCAACGCGGTCGTGAACCCCGGCGGTAAGAAACCGTGACAAAACCAACGTAGTGGCGGCCGGTGGTTTCAGATCAATGGTCGAACCACGGTGGTCGTTCGATCACCAAGTGGAGGCTTGACCTAGGTGGTGGAAGCGATGGCTTTGGCCGAAGCCGATCACCGCACCACAGACGGTGGATGCGGCGACGGCTCTATCGCAATCAAACCGCCACGCCACCAGATCGGTGGTGATCGGCGGCGATGGTGGCAGTCATTAATCGCTATTGATGGCGATGATGTTTTAGGTCGACCGTGGACGACGAGGCCGAACCACCAGCTTGGTGGTGACCGTCGTTTTCCTGATTTACAAACCGCGTCGAGCCCGTAGGCCAAACCGCGATCGACGCCAAGGGCCAAACCACCAGCGTGGTGGTGGCCGGCGATTTCAATAGTGGCAATTAAAACCACTGCGGTGGCCAAACGAATCAAACCGCACTAGGCGGTGATGTTGCCGGATGCCGCGCGGCTTTGGCCGTACCGCGGTGAAGCCATGGCAGATCCATCCGTTTCGATGGTGGCCAAGCGGCAATAGTGGTAGTAGCAGTTGGCTGCATACCGGTGGCCAGACCTAAAGTTTTTTTTTGTTTTTGGGCCAAGTCATGTTACCGGGCCCAAAGCCCAGTTCTTTGGACCAAGTTATGGTCCAAAAGAACTCGTTTGGTTTTTAAGACATTTTATCCAAAATAAATTTACTTGGGATTTCTTTTATCTGATAAAACTTATTCAAATTAGTTTTAATTAATCTCTTAAAAAAAAAATTAAAATTTTTCGAATAAGCCAGTTTTTAATTGGATCGTTAAAACCAGTTTAATATTTTTGGGTAAAAGGATTAAATGATGTTTAGATTTATTATAAATCTCAGTTTTAAAGGTTAAAACCGTCTAAAGTTTTCCTTTTAGGATTCATAAAACAGTTTGTTTTTCGAATCAGTTATAAAACCAAGTTTTTGATAATTGAGACAAGATAATTTTAACGGATCCAGGTTTATTTTTCTCATAGTTATAATATTGCTTTTGTTGCATAAATACATATAATTGCGTGATTGCTTGAGTTTTATATATGCATCTCAGTTTGAGTTTGTATACATCTATTATAGCATTTGCCAAACTAGACCCTTGACATATTCATGGGGAGGCCTGCGTGCCGTTTACAACCCCTTATGTAATAATGACCCTAGGATAGATTTTTCTTTCTTTTGGGATGACGAGGCCAGTGGGAGCTATTCTTCATCTTACCAGAATACTAACAAGCATGGCGAAGCCAGTGGGAGCTACGCGAAGTTTTGAAGTTATAGAAAAACTAGGTCATTATTGGTCCCTAGGAACAAAATTGGCAAATCCTATAATTATCTGTTTTACAATTGCGTAGTTGTTATAATTATCTGTGTGCATGATTAACTGCGTAGTTGATGCTAATAACTGCTAGTTTATTAGATATGTTTTAAAAGGAATTTTAAAACAAGAAGGAAATAGGTTTTATTAACTTTTCAATCGAAAACCTTTAAAGTGAAGCACTTTAATAAAACCTAGTGTATTGTTATAAAAGAGCAAAGTTAACAAAACAGTTAGCTTTTGTCAGACGGAGATGTTATTGAAACAGGTAGTTTCGATCAGCCAGTACACTTTAAATCAGTTGATTTCAATCAACCGATATTTTAAACAGTTGGTTTAAAACAACATGAATATTTAAAACAGTTAGTTTAGAATATTAATTGCTCTTTATAACAACGTATAAATGATTGTTTTATAAAAGGGCAAAGTTGACAAAACAGTCAGTTTTAATCAACTAGGTATGCTGTTAAAACAGCTAGTTTTAATTAGCAAATGATTTTAGAACAGTTAGTTTTAAAATTACATGTATGTTTCAAACAGTTAGTTTAAAACATAAGTAGCCTTTATAAACAATCAGTTTTTCAAAATCCTGGAAATAAAGTTTTTCAAAAACCCCGAAAATCATAGATCAGTAGTGCAACCCATCTAGGGGCACCTTCGGCGTAAAGTACATAGGCGTTGTAAGTGATCACACATTCGACGTCTGTGTTCAAACTGAAGCTGAAGGGGTTACATAACTCTGCGAATTATCTCCGGGTGGTACCGGCCAGAGTATAGTAATCAGGTCCCCAAAATGGTGAGATCTGTTTTGGTACTATAAAGTTCACCGGGTGGTACCGGGCCAAAAAGCACTTAGAGGGACTAAAACATGCACAGGTAGTTGCCAAAGTCCCGAAAAGATCTAGGAGTCATGTCAGTTAGATATGATTGGTAAAAGTCCTTACCTACCGAAATAAATACGGGTCTGGTGGAGCAAGAACATTACGCACATCAGGACGTATGAAATAAGGATCCTAGTCCAATAAATTGATCATTTAAGGGTTTATTGATATTTTATTGGAAATTAGTCTATTTACAGTTGCTAAGACCAAAATTTTTATTTTGTGTAGATGGCAAGCACTGTTACCAGCACTAACAATCTTTCCCTCCGCTCTATCCTGGAAAAGGATAAGTTGACCGGCTCTAACTTTCTTGACTGGGAGCGCAATCTGATGATTGTGCTCAGACATGAAAGAAAGTGGTATGTGCTTGAAGAGCCACTTGGGGAGGCACCTCCGGCAAACGCTCCGGCTGCTGCCAGAAACGCCCACAAGAAGCACTCAGATGATCTCCTTGATGTTGCCTGTCTGATGTTAGCAACTATGAGCCCAGATCTGCAAACAGGGCTCATAAACACGAATGCTTACGACATGATCTGCCAGCTGAGGGACATGTTTCAGACTCAGGCTCGTACAGAGCGCTACGATGCCACCAAAGCATTCAATGAGTGCAAGATGGTCAAAGGGACATCAGTAAGTGACCATGTCATGAAAATGAAACGGCACTTAGATCATCTGGAGAGGCTGGGTCATCCCGTTCCGTTGCAGCTAGCAACTGACACCATACTTAATTCACTGTCAGAAGACTACAGGCCCTTTGTAGTCAACTACAACATGAATAACATGGAGAAAACTGTAGCAGAGTTACACTCCATGCTTAAGACAGCTGAACTAAATATGGGGAACAAGAACAAGACAAAGGATGTCTTGATGGTAAAAGACGGAGGGATTAAAAAGAAAAATGGGCATGCTAGCACCAGCAAGGGAAAAGGACCAGTTCAGGCCATCCAGAGTGCACCCAAGAAAGGCAAGGGCAAGGGCAAGGGCAAGAAGGTTAAGCCAAACAAAGCTAGGACCGAGAATCGCTGCTTCATATGCAACGAGATCGGTCATTGGAGGCAAAACTGCCCTAAGCGTCATGAAGCAGGTATGTAAAACCTCAGAAAAATTTATGATTGCTTTGATTTGACACTTCTTACTTGTTAGCTTACAAGTATACTGATACCTAGAGCAAATGACATTGCAGGAAATCAGAAATGAAGTGGAGTGCCCAGGAGTTGCCGAGGATCAAAGCACGAGATAATTTAAGTCAAGACATCTTTTGAATTTATAGTTGTAAAACAGTTATTTTGGGGGTTTTATGTTTTAAACAATGTTTGGATAATTATTTTTATAATTCGATGCTTTTATTTTTCAAAAGTTATTGTCTTGACAAATATCTGATTATGCTTAATGTTTGTATGATCCTAGTTGTTAATGCCTGTTATAATTACTTTAATGAGATTGAAGTGATTTGTATAAAAACTATCAAAACACACAAGATTCTATAAGGAATGTGTTTTGAGGATAAAACATTTATGAATAATAGTTTTGTGATCAAAAGGAAGAATTTAAGATATTAACTCAGATAGCGTTAATAACAGTATTTATAAAACTAGAAAGATTCCAAGTTCTGGAATTAGGATTTGACCAAATCCAGTTAAGTTTTATAAAAGAAATTCTCAAATCAAGTTTGATCAGGTTTTATTCAAATGTTTTAAAAAGGAGAATTTAGGATATTAACTCAGATAGCGTTAATAACAGAATTTATGAAACTAGAAGGATTCCAAGGTTTGGAATTAGGATCTAACCAAATCCAGTTGAGTTTCATAAAAAGGGAAATTCTCAAAGTTCATTACTTGAAATTAGGATTGACTAATCAAAGTCTTGAATAAGTCAATAGTAAATTTTGAGTAATAGTTAGTTTTTTTTTATGCAAGCAAGTGGGAGCCCGATTATTCTCCATCTAGTCTAAGATAAAAGAATAAAAGACATAATTATTGATATATCTCGGAATTCATAAATCCAGGTAGGATAAGAATTCATAAGATATAGTTTACCCTTTTAATTAAAAGGATAAAAGTTTCAAGACCCATGAAACAGAGGTCGTGACTGACTTAAAAAATCAATAATTAAAAGTGTTGGATTAAAATATATAGCATTCCAGTAGATTTGCCAGGATTGCAAATGGAATCGAATTTCAGGTAGAAATCATTCATCTACACAGCAACTAAGGAAAGTTGCAGTTTTACATATTCAGGAACTGGAAGTTAGTCCAGGTCTCCAAGTTCATGGAATATGATAAAAGTCTAGTTATTGTTCTTATAAGGTGTTTGCAGAACAATAATTAGCAGATACAAGTAGATCGTATGAACAGACTTGTGTTTTTGGTTATCACTTTGATTAAAATGGTAAACTTTAATCAAAGGGTTTAAAATTGAAGGTAGGTGATACTTCATTTTTGACCAATATTTAACAAACGTTAAATAGACATTATGAAAGTTATTAAAGAAAAGACATTCAGTCTTGTTATTATTACAGCGTGTAATATGGACTATACTAGATTGATTTCTTTATCACTTTCACTATTTTGCATGTTTTAATATATCCAGGAATGAAACTAGTTTCCAGTTTTCATTCAAAATCTGTCCGTGACAACTTATCACTGTGGGAGCATGATAAGGCATTAAAGTCATTGTGAACTTTTAGGTAGTTATGATCAGTTGCTGAATAACAGCTACAAGTGTTGTAGACTAAAAGTTGCACAGATATTTGATAGAGTAGCAAATATCGGACGTGATCCGCGGTTGAGATTACTTCTTGGAAAAGGTCATAAGTAAATCTCACAGTGGTTGTCCCTATCACCTGAGGTATCTGATTTGATATCATGAGGACTACTGAATTCTTAGTGCACTCAACCGCTACGCCGTAACAGGGTGGCTATAAAGGGTGTAACTAGATTCAGCGGAAGCCGTGGTGTCAAAGGCAGATATGCAAGATGGGATTTGCACCTCTTCTCAGAAGAGAGATATTTCTGGGCCCATCTTGACTGACTAAGTATACTGATGAAGTGCATGGCCATGCCCAAACGAACTGATTAGTTCTTTGTCGTTTACCTATCAGTGAAAGTCAGATAATCAAGAGAACAGAATCTTGAGTATTTAGAGTTGACACTTTCCAAGCTCATACTCATAGATGAAATATCGCGATGCAAAGGGAAAAGCCAAGATATACCCAATCAATGAACAGTAGTTTCATAGATACCAATTCCTCACGGAATATTTATATCACCAAGTCTGGGTATAAGAGTTCTTGTAACCTGGTCAGCCTAAGTGCCTGTCTAGGGGCCTCCTTAGGTCAGTGTAATCAAAGGTGGTATTGCCAACTTGCACAAGTGGGAGTCTGTTAGGAATTATGTGCAGAGTTGACAAACCAAGTGATAACACATCCAATGTTACGAGACACTTGAGGGTCACACCTGTGAGGACCTATAAGTCGAACAAGTTAGATGAAACCCCGAAATGGAGAATTAGTATTTATAATAGTGTATTATAAATGTATTGGGTAATTACAGTCAGAATTACCAAAGTTGGAGGGCTATTAATTAATTAGGATGTTATATATTTATTAGATAAATAAATATATAATAGTTAATTAATAAAATTTTATATATTAGATAAATATATAAATCATAATTATCATAGGCAAATTCTTTTCCAGTTAATAAGGAAAAGATTTGAGATAATTATAATATGGAAACTGGATTACTTTCAAACTGTATTTTCTTCCCATATAAATAAGGCTTATGGGTTAAGGAATAATCAAGCTTTCAGTTAAGAAAAACAATTTCCAGTTTCCCCTCTCTCCTCTCTCTCTCTACCGGCGCCAAGTTCCCCCCCCCCCCGGGTCGGTTTTGTTTTTGTGTATTCGGGTTTTCATACAGTTCTACTAGAGGAGCGTTCGCTGGTCGATCATTGGTGGATTATAACTCAAGCAATCCAGGTAAATTAATCTAACCTAATCCTTTAGGTTTAGAACTATAAACGATTAAGATCAATTAGGCTTTAATGGGTTTTTAGCTTTTATCGCTTCCGCATGTTTAGATCAGAAACAGCGTGTGTCTGATCACGTGGGTTTTAACAGTTTGTTTTAAACCTACGAGATATATCAAACCAGCGAAGTTTTGATAGATCTGAGATAATCCTCGGATCAGTTTGATCCAAGGATACCCACAAAAACCCAACACACCGCCTCCCCTGCGGTGTCGTCGCCCCCTTTGGTGGCTGCGGCTGAGGCTTCTGCCGCCCCCTCCGGTTGGTTTGCGTCGCGAACGTCTCCGGCTACGGCCGGGTTGTCTTCACCAACTATGGCTACTACCATCACCATAGCTCGGCCGTCGATCTCACCGACGGGGACTACGGGAGTGATTGGTGATGATGTGGGTCCTTTTCAGCAGTTGCTGAGGGATGTTTCATGTACTCAGGGATTTCATCAACAATCATCGATGCTGTCAACGGCTGATGCGGATAATGAACATAATCTGTCGGATGGAAAAGAACCAAATGCTGGTAGCTTTGTGGATTCTGAGGGTAAGGTTTATTTGCATGCTGATGAGACGGATGTTGCTCATAAGCCCGTATCTTTTGCTGACCTTCTGAAGAAAAGTGCTAACCTAATGTGCGGTAAAGGTAAACTCACGTATTATCCTCCGGTAGTAACTGAGTTTGGCACTAGGCGTGCGATTATTCCTGATGATTTGGTCCAAAAGCAAGCCAATGAGTGGGTTCTTACTCTTGCTGGCTACTTTATTGGTAAAAGGCCTGCTTTTCGTTTTGTTCAGTATCATGCTAGACGAATGTGGAAAAAGTATGGCCTTACTGATGTTATTTTAAATGACCAAGGATATTTCTTTTTCAAATTTAATTCTGATCAAGGATTAAACTTTGTTTTTGAAAATGGTCCGTGGTTATTTAACGGCATGCCTATCTTTATTCAGAGATGGCAACCGGGTCTTTGTTTTGATAAGCCTGATCTGCAAACAGTCCCTCTATGGGTTAATATTTATGGCTTACCTTTGGATGTTTGGGATTATGAGATTATTAGTCGGATTGCTAGTGTCGTTGGGGAACCTGTGTCCGTGGATCGTTACACGGATGAAATGTGTGAAACCAAGTCTGGTAGAGCTAATTTTGCCAGAGTTTTGGTTAATGTTTCGGCTGATTATGAGTTACCTTCGTATATTGATGCGATTATCTTGGGTAAACTAAGGAAATTCAAAACTGAGTTTCTTTGGAAACCTAAGAGATGTAGCCACTGCAAAGTGTTCGGTCATGATTTTGAGGGGTGTGTCATAAGGCCTCGAACAACTGATGAGGTGAAAAAGGTAAACCATGTTGTTGGTGAATCCTCTACACCTAAGGATGATGGGTTCAATTTCCCTAAGAGGAAAAAGAAACCCAAGCAGACAGTTGATCCTTTGAAAGTGGGGCCTAAGGTTGCTGTCAAAATCAACCAAAGCTACGTGCCTAAAGTTATTTTACCTACCACTGACCCGCTTGATAAAGGAAAGACAAAGCTTAATAATGATATCCCTTCTCCTAAGGCTCCTATTTTTAAGACTGAAAGGACTCCTATGCCAGTTAAAGTTTCCAATCAGTTTACTGTTTTGGAAGAACATCCTAAGTGGACCGCGGATAAAAAGGAAGTAGACTACTATGTTGAAAAACGAGGGGTGGGACTTGAGCCGGTAATCATTAATTCTTGGTCTCGTCAGAAACTGGACTACTTCATTGATAGGTGGGAAAGAGTTTTCGGGAAGGAGCTTGATGGCAAACTTCGTGGTTTTACACTCCCGGACAGGATTGATGTTGGGGATGATGATGATGACGTTACGTCCGATGATGATGTTTTATCTGACCATGATACTCTCATGGACACTAGACCAAAGAAAGTTTCATGGTCTGACAGGCAGGTGTCTACAAAGATGGAGCAGGACATGCAGTGATGTTCCGTTAGAGAGAGATTTAGTGTTGTCTTTCTTTAGTTTCTTGGGATCGAGTTTTTTCTTTTGTTAGTATCTTTTGATGCTTTTGGTGTGCGGCTTTGTGTCCCTTGGTTGTGGGGTACTTAGTCTGCTTTTTGTATTAGTACTTTTATTTTTATTTTTATAAAATTGCCAGGATCTTTCCTTTCAAAAAAAAAAAAAAAAAAGTTGGTAAGTGCGCTTGTCATTTCAAGAGTTTAAGTGAGGGAACTTGTTTGCTCGGCCCTCATAGATAAAAAAGAAAAGGATTTGTGAACCTTTTATAAGCTTCGGGTGGGCTACCACTAACTTCCGTTATGGTGTTAAGTTGGATTCTGCTTCCAAGGAAGGTGAATGTAGATCCCGCATTGTTTTGGGATAGGGACTAAGGTTGCATTTTAAAAGAAATGAAACATCTTCTATCAGATGCATTGAGGCCAAATTTGTGGACAACCGGACAACATCTTGTGCTGTTGGCTAGAGATGTTACTTCTTCTCATGACCTTGAGCAAGTGACGTGAGATATAGGCACATGAGCATTGCCACATTGACAAAGTACAATATTCAATATTTTTATCTATATTTTGTCGTTTTAACTATATTTGGTATTTTTGTTCAATATTTCCAATATCTTTTCAGATATGATACAACGTGTTCAATGTTTTTTAGGAATATACCATCACGCAATGTATTCTCTTTTCTCAAAGAATGATAAATGTTTTACAGTACAATGATCGGCCATCTAAACTAGTTTGTGTATATATGTAGGGTCGGTGTATCAATACGTCAGTAGCCCACCAGTATTGGTTGGGGCACCCCAAATATGCACAGTTTAAGTACAAGCATACCAAGAGTACTTCTTTCAGTTCAGTTTAGCTAATAAACAATAAATAACGTATTCATTATGCATGGTTGGTTCAGTTGTGATACTTTAAGCCTTAGATTACGACATTTTAGTTAAAATCTCTTATATTACTTACTCAATCATGGTACGTTCTACAAGTGTAACATGTCCAGTGTTTACATACATTAGTTTCAGTATTTTATTTTAGATCAACTGAAATTTGCTTTAGTAAATTCTATCCAGCTAATATTTAGTTGTTTTTTTTTAGTGGCAGATAACTCACATACATGTCACAACACGAAGTCAATGAGGTATCCAAGATCCATACGGCCACCCGACCAATCATTGGCGACCATGGACCTATCTGAAAGTCAACCCATGGTCAGGTATCGTCACATGTTCGCCCCATGAATCGAACTCGAGTAGACACGGATGTCATCCACCGTCTTTCCCAAAAACGTTACCAATAGCTAGGCTAGCTACTAATGCTTTGATAATATTTAGCTATGTATTCTACGTGCCGAGAAGGTAATACCGTATCAAGACCAATGGCAATCGACATATGTAATCTCTTTTGGTGATGCTACCTTATCTATGTTATTAAACTTTCAATCTGGTACTATACCTTTACAGTTTATGCATTCGATTTCAGCATTTCAAATGTAATCTCCAATGTAATCCATTATACTATATTATAGAAAGGTTATTAAAGTTTCCATTTTAAGATATTCTATTATAAAAACATGATAACATAGTTTATAAAAATACATTCCGAAAACAAAAACCGGATAAAATACGCTTCAATAGCCATAAACTTTACTTATTTTATATATTTTTTAATTTTAGAAAAAACAACTTAACTTTATTTTATTAGTTGAACTTGTTTTATTAAGCTGTTTGAAACTTGTACTGTACAAGTTGGTGATGCGAAGTATTCGCTGGTCTTCTGACAAGTCTGTATTAAATGGCAAAGAAGAGATCGACACTCCCTTCATAGTCCTTACTGTCAGTTGTCAGTCAAATTTTTTTTAAAAACAAATTTGCTTTTTTGTTTTTTTTTTAATATATTAATAAATTCATAATAATAATAATAATAATAATAACTATAATTAGGCCAAGTGTACCATACAAAGATTTGATCTCAATCTTTCGTTGTTATATTGCGTTACATCAGCTTTTCATCATCTTATCTTAAAATCTTCACTAGACTTTCAAATCTCGTATCACAATATTTCAACCTTTCACACCCTTTACCATTTTATAATTTATATATATATATATATATATATATAGAGAGAGAGAGAGAGAGAGAGAGAGAGAGAAGAGACAACTAGAGAGAGAAAGAGAAAGAAGCAGCGAGCATGGACGGGTTGGGGAACCCTCCACCCAAACCGCTCAAAGAACCTAATATGCAATACGTTTAGAGCCAAAATTGTAAAATTTTACAAGAAATACGCTAATAGCAGATTTCTTTTTAGCGAAGTTTGCTTTTTTGATCGAAATTTTGTAAGCCGTTAATTAGGAAATTCATTTTGAAGAGATGATGACTATTTTGAAGATTTTAGAAAGAAAATGGTTAGAATGTATTAATACTATTTTTAAAAGGTTAAAAAAATTATTTTTTCTTTCTATTCTTTGTGGTTTTGTAATTTGTTTCATTTTATAACTTTTAATATTGTTATTTTCGTTTCAATGATACCAATTTATTTTGACTTTTTTTCTTTTTCTTTTTGGTTTAATACTGTTTTTATAGTAAAACTTTATTTTTTATAAAATAATTAATTCATAAATATTATGTTATTTTGTATAAAATAATTAAATAATTTTCAAACAATTCATTTTTCATAATTTTGATCGTTATTGTTTTAGTTTTTTGTTAATTCGATTTTTTTTCAATAACTTCATTCAATTGTAAGCCCTTGATTACCTTTATGTGGTAGTATTTTAATTATTTTTCCATTATTAGAGACCAAGTAATTAAATTTTTATGGGTTTGCTAGGTTGGATTTACTTAGTGGCGTGATCGTGATACAAAAGCTCTCTCCTAATAGATTTTTTCTTATTGTTTAAAAAAAATTACTTGTTATTTTTGTAGATAAATAAAAGGAAATATAACTTTTTATTCTTATGTTATTCAATTATATCAAATAAATATATGTCATATATAAGTTTATTGAATGTATTTATAAATTTTCAATGACTTTGAAAATAAAATTCCAATTAGTTTTTTCATATAACATTTTAGAAAAATGACAAATATACATCCTGTTAATAGGAGTACTTGGGTAAACATAGCCAAAAACTGGTTAATTGTTAGGGCTTATAAAATATATAATCATTGCTTTATAATCAAGAAAGAAAAATACTATTATATATAGGATACTCAATAACTTGCACATGAACGATGCTGGTAGTATAATTGGACTTATAAGAAATTAAAATGTTCCAATAGCTTTGTTTGTTAAAATATTTTAATAAATTTATTATTTAAAATGCTCCAATAACTTTTATTTTTTATTCTCTAAAATGGAAAAAACATGAAGAAAACTCTAAATATAGAGTATTCTCTAAAATCTCTAAATAAGGAAACATCATCATTATATTAATATTTTTTACAAATACCAGGATTGATTGTTTTGAGTTTTTTTAAAAAAGTTTATTGGAATATTAGATGTATTAGATATGGGTGTTGTTACCCCAACACCCCCTCTACCTAATAATACACTACCTATGAGTTTGTAAATATGTAATTTTAAAATAAAAAATCAATTTATGTATGGCTAAAACGACGTAGAAGTTTGAAATAATGTCATTTCATTTGGTAAATGGGATGCAATGATCCTTACCCATTGGATATAGTTTAATAATATAAGTAATAATAGATTTTTATAAAATAGAAAAGTTGTTGAACTTACAATCTTTTCTATAGATTTTGACATTTTGTTATATATTTTAGAAAAATTATATAGAAGTTGATGAAGATGCTCTAAGATATTAAAGTAATATTTTTTTTTAAATTAAACCAATAATATATCATTTGGAAGTATGTTTGTTCTAAGGGACTCTTCGTTTAACTCTTAATAGTGACATTAAAAGCTGACCTCTTAATATGTAAAAGGCATGGATTGTTTGGCAAAAAAAAATAATGAAACCTCTTAACCATGACAATTGTCTCTTAACGATTTTGACACCTGTGTATTGCAAAATGATCAGAGCTCAAATTATTCCATCTTTGCCCATGTGTTCACTCTCACATGTCACATATAAGACATTCTTCTTTTTCCATGATCATCTTTTTCCCACACCATCGATGCCATTCCGTCAACAACCCTCTCTGTATTTCGTAGGTCTTCCGATCTAGACCTTCCATCTCCACCTCACAAGTCTTTCGATCGAGACCTTCCATCACCATTTCGTATGTTTTTCGATGATCTTTTATAGGTAGTGTCACCCTAAACCTTTCTATCTCCATCTCGGTGCCAAACAAAATCATTGATGTTGTTGTGCTGGTATTATACTAGCTGTTGATCACACACATAGCGGAGTTGTTGAACAACACATTTCATCCAAAGTGTTTGTTGGATTAGATCACTTGTTGATTCCTGAGTCCCTTTGCCAGATATCATCATTATCATCAACATAACTTGAACATGGCTTGAATTAGATAACTTGTTAGTTGTGATTTTGGTTCAATGGGCACCATTTAAACGAGCTCAAATTAACTTGTAGTAACAGATAAACACGATTAGGATTTACATCTTTTGATGTTAAAATTATTGTGGAAAAAGTACCTATTATATACATCTTCTAGTATTGATTCCTCATGATGCTACTGTTGATTTATTGCTACTATTGACTTATTGTTACAAAGTGTTAAAATGATAATTTTATTATCATTAAAACGGTACATTCAGAACATTAACCAAACAAATATATTTTATTCTACGCTATATCATCATACAATTAAAGTCTTTTAAAAATTCTGACTTCTCAACCATTTTGGATCAAACCGTTCAAACAAAAAAAAAAATCCTAATTAATGAATTCAATTAGTTTTAGTTTGCCCTTTTTATAGGTTGGTTAATGAAACATATTTATTTAGTTATGTTTGGGTGTTGAGAGAGACACCCCACCCTACTAATACCCTACCCTATATAGCCCTTAAATTACTGCATATTAAATGCTACTTTTTGACTTTTTTTTAATTAATGTTCAACTTTTTCTCCAACTTCTATGTTGTCTTATTTTAACAATGGGTGTTGCCATTTGCACCCTAGTCTAGAAGTTAGATTAGAGTTGACTTATAATTAAATTCTAATCATGTATTAAATGCTAATCATTATTTAATTATCATTACTTTTCTTATATTTATTTTTATTTTTCTTCAATACACTATTATTAATATATACAATTATATATATAACAAATAGTTTAAATAATTTTAGTAATAATAAATTATTTAATTTTTTTTTTTAAATTGTTTTTATCAATGTAATGTATTATATTTGAATGAACCTATAAATAATTTTTATATCTTTTTTTTTCAAAAACGTTAGTATATTTGGTTCAAATATATATATTGGCTAGTTAAGGCAGTTTTTCCAATAAAGAATACAATTTATAAAAGTATCCATGGGTAATGAAAAAGTAAAAAATAACTATTTAAATAAATAATAAGATTGAAAAAAAACACCTTTTGACAATGGCTGGAGAGATGACGTTGGCTTGAGGTGCGACGGTGACCGGCAATATAACGGTGGCTTAAGGTGCGACTATGACCGGATAGATGACGGCGTGTGTTTTTTATATATTGTTTATCTTTTGTTTTTTCGTATGATTTAAACGCACATTAATCTGGATTTTATAGCTAAAAACATATCTAAAAATTAATGTATTCATTTAATTTTGTTTATTTTTTATGTGTTGGAATAAACTAGTCAAACTTTATTATCAATAAAAAAAATTATAAAATGTAAAAAATACTTAAACTCTATTTACAATGTTTATCAAATAAAAGAAATAAAAAAAAATGAACCAGTTAAAAGAAACAATAAATTAAAAATGAAAATGAAATAAATGATGGTGGGACCAATGATAAAAATCTATATATATATAAAAGGAGGATGTTGGAAGTATGATGTGGCATTCTCCTAGAGTAGGATTCATGGCTAGGAATTTTGTGGATTTTTTGAATTTTTAAAATACTAAATATATTAAAGAATTTAATGTCCCTCTATAAAAGATATGTTTTTCATTGTAAGAAGGTTACTTTGGTAATTTTGACACTATAGACCATCCAACTTCCTACAATTATTTTACTCTTTCTATCTTTTAAAGTATTTTACTTAAGAAAATTTAATCATATTATTTTATTGTTTTTGTGTTAATTAATCATTTACTTCCACTTCTTTAGGTTATTAACCTTTCATTTTCTTTCATTAATTTTAATTAATCACTCATTTTTCCTTATTTAAATACAAACACTTTTGCTTTGTTGAAGATGTTATTGGCTTTTCAATTCTTCTTCATATAATAATAAGTCTCTCATTGTTTTTTTTTCCTACCACATTGTCTCTTACTAAAAGATGGATCTAGGGTATGAATTTTTGTTTATAATCAAGTTCTTTAAACGTGTTTTGATTTCATATGATCTTCCTATATCTTTTTTGTAGTGATACGAGCGGAAACAAGCTCAACGATCATCAAATATGTGAAAAAACATCAAAACTTCATCACCATCGTATACATATATATATATATATATATAAGTCTCTTTCATCGAAACTACATGTAAGTCTCTTTCATTTAATTACTTTGGAAATGTTATTAGTTTTTCAATTCTTTTTCATACGATAACTTACCTCTAATTCTTTTTTTTTTTTACCACATCTTCTCTTACTAAAAGATGGATCTAGGGTATGGATTTTTGTTTATAGTCAAGTTCTTTAAAAGTATCTTGATTTCATATGATCTTTATATATCTTTTTTGTAGTAAGTGACACGAGCGGAAACAAACTCTAAAGATCATCCAATATGCGTAAAAACATCAAAACTTCATCACCATCGTATACATATACATTACTACATGTAAGTCTCTTTCATTGAACTACTCATTTAATTTCAATATATTTTTGATTTTCTCTATTTTATAATTTCATGATGTATTATAACCTTATTTTCATTTTTATACTTTTTTCAAGAGCATAACGCACAAGACAAAAAACATATTTGTGATTGTGTATTCAAAGATTACATTGTTACGCATAAAGGGATCGTAAATCTACGTTTTGATATTCACTTATTGTTTGATATTTGTACTAATGCACTCTTAGTATTTCAATTGAGAAATCAAAGTTTTATACAAATGTAAGTCCACTAATAATATCCATAGGTTTTTTTATATGGATTATTGAAACATGTTTAAAAGTAAATTAATTTTCCTTTATGGATTTACATTTTTACTTCATACAACCTAAGAGTTTCAAATATGGAAATTTGCTACAATCTAATGAGATTTATACACATCGTCAACAATGTTACGAACGACTATCAATTTAGAAAATAAAGTTGTTGAATCACCCTCAACACAAGAAAAATGAAAAAAAAGACGGTGTTTAACAATGCTATGAAATCGTGTTCAGGTGGCGCACATGCACCAATTAAAATTTTGACCGAAATTGCAAATGGAAAAACTAATTCAAAGAATTACTTCTGAAAAATATAATATATAGAAGAAAATAATCATGTGACTAAATTAAAAAGAATGTTAGCCTTTGATTTTTTTTTTTCTAATTGAATAAGATTTTTAAAATGAATAAGATTTTAAAGACTTTCTCGGCCTTTTTAATAAAAAATTATAACATCAAGTTATTTTGTACAAGTATCGTTCAAATTATATATTTTAATGATGATAATAATAAGAAGAATAACAAATAAAAAAAATAAATAAGTTTGATAGTTTTAATAATAATGATATAAATATATGATGATATAGCTTTATTAAATAATTGTTGATATTTTATATTTATCTACTATTTCTATTCATTGTAAATTCATATAACTTTAATTTTTTTATTAGCTGTTCTATTTAAAAAAATTACTATGTTGGAGTATTTTGACTAAAATTTTCACTTTTATGTTATTTTTTATATGTTAACTTATTTTAAACAATATCAATAAATGTTATATATAAATATTAAAATTGTATTTGTTATTAATAATGTCCATTGCACATTCAACATATATAATAAATTTATTAATTAAAATGGCTCAAACTAATATTTATTAAAACTAAAAGTATTTTATATAGACTAACACATATTCTGTACTTAAAAATGGTTGATTAACATAAATTACATGGATATATGAAATTAGTCATATTACTAAAAACGAATCATTTTCAATAAACAAATAAAACTTATAAACATAGAGAAGTCTTTTAACATGTTCAACAATCAATATTTAGAAAAATAAAAAATTTAAGAAAAAATGAAAAGATATTCTAAGTATTAGAAGATGCTACATGATCTCTTAAGGCCTTTTTTATATATAAACTTATAATCATATGAGACCATGTTCATTTGTGAGAGCTTTGATACTACCTAAATGATAGTATTGAACCTTCATAGGAAGAACAATGTGAAGGTTTACAAATCATTATGTTACTTTTTTCATGTGAGTCTCACCAACTTGAATATGTTAACTTTATGTATGTATGTATGTATGTATATATATAGAGAGAGATAGATAGAGCGAGAGAGATTTACGGAAATAACCAATAAAAATGATTTTTAAATTTTTGTTAACATATATTTTAATCATCGCGCAACGCGCGATGTCGAACACTAGTAAGAATTAATTAAAGACAAATGTGTTTAACTTTTCATTGATGCAATTGGTCCAATACCATTTTCCAATAAATCCTAGTATAGACTAGGGTGCATTTGAAAAATAGCATAGGGTGTATTTGGAAATACCCTTTTATAGTTGAAAGAACATTAACATGCGCCCAAACTCCAAGGAGAGGAGCCGCTTCCTAAAAGACAAGTTTACCCTTCGTAAAAGTGGGCAAGGCGCTCCCTCCATCTTTCCCCCACATCCCAAAAAGTGCAATATTTTATATTCCTTTAAATGTTTTCAAAGTATACATCTAGTGTTTTTATTTAAAAATATAACTCAAATTAATGTGTTTAGTTTTTATTTAAACATAAGTAATTATAATCTAAAGGCAACTTATAACAATTATTAATACATATTTTTTTAAATCGAAAAAATAAGATGCTCTTAATTTTATGAAATACAAGATAATGATAAAAATGCAGAAAAAGTTGTCGATCGAAATTTAAAAGCAAAGTTTACTAAAAAGTAATTTCTAGGTAAAAAGATTTCAAATTTGCCTTAGAAAATTCAATAAATATGTCATAATCTCTTAAGCCCGTGCGAAATTCTAAGAAAAGGAAAGTGTAATGCCCAAATTGCATAATAATAAATGATCAAAAATACAATTTCTAGGTGATGCTTAATAAGAGAATTAAAAGAGTGAAATCTGATTTTATTTTTAAAACTAAAGTGTAAACCATCAATGGTAATAAGTTTTACATTTCTTTTTAATTAGTAATCATCTAAGGAAAGGTTTAAGATTCTATTTCAATTAGATCACATAAATTAATGTCTTAACATATGAACTAAGAATATTTCATTTGCACAAGTTTGCGTAATTAGTATTAACGTCTATTTTCATATTTCAATATACTCTTTATAACTTATTTAAAATTTAAAAGTTAAGTTTTTCGGAATAATACATACTCACATGTAATAAAATCTTTATTTTAATATTTAAACATTATTAGATAATTTTACACATCTATACATTTTTTTTAAAAACTTTATTTATAAAATAATAACAACTCATTGATAGAAAAAAAATATCATCTTCTTACTACTTACATCAAATTCTTGAAAAATAAATAAATTTGAAGTTCTTTTATTTTTATAAAAGAATATAAAAAAATCAATTGAAACAAAATAGGTTATAAATCCCAATTTTCTCTATTTTAAGATATATCCTCAAAATTCATTAACATTAATTCGATGAAGAGATTAAAAAACAACATTTGATTTTTCAAAAAATATACAAACTTTAAATTTCATTATCGTATTACTTAAAAGATTTTACTCATTTATGGAACGAAAAAGGAATACTTTTTATTTTTAAAATAATCACAATCATTTAATACCGAAAATTTTCCAGAAACAATATTCTCAGAAACGCGTACATGCCACGTGGCCAAAGCCTCAAAGGTGACCGTTGCTGTACAAAAGACCCTTAAAAAAACACCCACCTATTTTCCAGATCCAAAACTACTAAGCCCAATACAACGTACAACTCTTATTGCATAACACACAATCTAACAAAGCAACAAAACTCCAATATTAAAAAACGTAATTCTGGTAAAAGTAAAATTTGATATATATTCCAAATTACGCTTTCCGAATAATATTGTAATAAGATCGATTATATCTTAAATCCAACGGACAGATTTTATATTTTTCTAGCCGTTGATTTCAAATATAATGGCCACCTTCATTCACACTTCTTCTTCACTTCTTTCTCTTTGATATAATCATATAATCATATACATATATATATATATATATATATATGTATCAGTGTAGAATAGATTTCATTCATGGCCGTTTTCTAGATTAAATGCTTTTTAGTTTGTGGGTTGTTAATTAGTTCTTGACGGATTAATTAGTTACAGATATAATTTCATCACCAAAGAAGATCTTGTTTTTATTATCGATGGAGATTTCGATTGAGAACGATATTCCGGCTGCTTTGATGAATGTCACAAATAAGCAAGGTTGATTAACGTTAATTAATCGATGTTTTTTTTTTGATAGATCCAGATTTTCCGGCAATTTTGAAATTTTGGATTCTGAATCTGTTGTTGTTTTAGGTCAACGGGAGGTCAACGGTTGCCGGAAATTCGGTGGTGGTGAAGTTGGACGTAACCGGAGAGCATTGAGTGTGATTAATCAGAATTTGGGTGGCGGCGGTGGTGTGGGTGGTGGTGGTGGAGGATGCCGGCCACACCCTTGTGTAGCTAACAAGAGAGCTATATCACAGTAAGTTTATTAATTTATTTTTGTTTTAAAAAAAAAAATTATTGTAAAGAATGGATACATGGTCGACTTCGAGTTGGGATGTGTGCGTAAGTTATCTTACTATCAAACAAAAATCAGGTTGTGTTTCGTAAACTAGATGATAGCTGATAAACTAGATTATGAATAAATTATGTTTGCCAAAAACTAGCTTATGAGTATGTAAAACAATATAAAAATGTGCTTTTTATAATAATTAATATTAATAAGGGTATATAATTGATAAAAAAAAAAAACTACTCAACCGCTACTCCAACTAGCAATCATTGTTTATAAGCTAGATTATCCTTCATCCAAACATGTAGCTTATTTTTGGCATACAAAGCTTTAAAGTTCTTACATGTTAATTTTAGATTTAGAGTTGTCTTTTTAATGTTTCTATGTGAAAAAGTTTGAATTTTGGGTGTTTGTTATATTTGTATGATATTTACTCACATTCCAATTTGATTTTGTTTCTAAAAAAGGAAACTTGCAGCAGAAATTGCCAACAAGAAACAGTGTTTTCCAGAGGTAGCCTTTCATATAACTATCCCAATCAATAATGTTGACTTTTTTTCTTCCAATTTGTTCAAGATTTTGACTTAAATTTTCAATTTGTTTTGATTAGGAGATTAAGAGGTCAAACCCATCAAATGATGGTTTTGAGGTATGGAAAGCAGATGAAGATCAACCTGTTCCCATGTTCTTGGAAACATCGGAAACGAACATGGATCAAACGGATCATCAAATGGTATGTGAGACTGATTTGTTTTCATGAGATTATAAAAATAACACCCAACCTTTACACTAAAAAAAGAAATATCACATTGCTTTTAGTTTGAAGGAATAGTTTTTCCTTTTGTTTTCTATAATGATGTTTGACTTTTAAATTCTTTTGAGATCATTGAGTTTGACTATTTTTACAAAATTTGATAGGAGGAAGTTGAGATGGAGGATCTTTTTGAGGAACCCATTGTCGATATCGATATCTCCGATGACGGAAACCACCTTGCAGTGACCGAGTATGTCGAAGATCTTTATGCTCATTATAGAAGGATGGAGGTATATATATGATCTTTATTCTCTTTACTAGAGTTTCTTTATGCTAAAATTGGAAATATATGGTAACAAAATCGACTTGACAACACATGTCTTTAATAGACTGTTTTACAAGTCTTAAGTTTAAGTTTACAAAATAATGAATTTCATCTAAAATTGTTGTAATAAGTTTACAAATTAACAAACTTTTTAGGAGCCTTTGGAACAAAGTGTCCCTTTTAACACTTTTTTAGAACATTTTTAGGTAGCGTTAGATAAACACATTTTTATGATAGGACACTTGCTTTACAAAACATTTTTTTGAAATAATGTTCTATAAAATGCTAACAGAACACTTTGTTTCAAAAATGTTATAAAAAGCTTTTTAAGACATCCAAAAACATATAAACTTGTTACAACAATTAAGATAGAATAAAAAAGTTTTTAGATGCTATAAACTTAAGTTCTATAATTAAAAACCGATTTATGGTAGGGACATTTGCTTTCTTTTACTTGATTTCTGAATCGAAATCTGATTTCTTTGCAGAGTTGTAGCTTGGTCTCACCGGACTACATGACGCAACAATTTGACATAAATGAGAAGATGAGAGCTATACTGATCGACTGGCTAATTGAGGTAAATCGGATTCCGAATTTGCAAATTCGCGATCGGTCACATTACAACATTTGATCATACCCGTAAAAGGGTTTTAAGTTTCATTACTAACGAACGATAATTTTAACAAAAATTGACAGGTGCACCACAAGTTTGACCTCCGACCCGAAACACTGTTTTTAACGGTCAACCTCATAGACAGATTCTTGGCTAAACAATCTGTAATTAGAAAGAACTTGCAATTAGTTGGTTTGGTTGCCATGCTATTGGCTTGTAAATATGAAGAAGTTTCGGTTCCTGTTATCGAAGATTTGGTTTTCATCTCGGACAAAGCCTACTCCAGGAGTCAAATTCTTGAAATGGTACCATAAAGTCAACAACTTCCATTATTCTTGATCTTATTCACATGTGAATACATTTACTTTGATCTTCTTTATTCACATGTGAATACACCTTGATCTTATTTATGCACATGTGAATGCACCGGATTTTGATCTTATTCATTCCACAAATGCAGGAAAAACTGATGTTGAACACGTTAGAATTCAACATGTCGCTACCAACCGCGTATGTTTTCATGAAAAGATTCTTGAAAGCCGCTCAATCGGAATCCAAACTTGACCAAGCGTCGTTTTTCTTGATCGAGCTTTGTCTCGTGGAGTACGAGATGCTTAAATTCCCGCCATCGTTCTTGGCGGCGGCAGCCGTCTACACGGCCCAGTGCAGCCTTTATGGGATGAAACAGTGGTCGAAAACATGTGAATGGCATACCAACTATTCCGAAGATCAACTTCTGTAAGTGAACTATTTTAAGAAGCTTTTCAAGTGATTCTAAGATTTATGAGTTGACCTTTTGACTTTCTATTTTAGGGAATGTTCCCGAATGATTGTGGGGTACCACCAAAAGGCATCGATAGGGAGATTGACGGGTGTTTATAGGAAATATAACACATCAAAGTATGGTTATGCAGCAAAATGTGACCCCGCAAGTTTCTTGTAGAGTACAGATGACCGAAAGACCTTTTTTCTCAGAACAGTAATTCGTAAAAAGGGAAAATATCTTTACAGTAACTTTTACAATATGGATTGGAACAAGTATCTTGCTTTGGATTGCTCAGATTTATCTCTGGAAAATGGGCTAATGGCTTTTTATTCATTTTAGCAACTTCCTTTGTTGCCCTTGGGATGGGGGGTGTTCTTGTGTGTTGACTATTTTTTTTTTTTTGGGTTAGTTTGACTTTGTTTTCATTGTGAACATATTACTGTATTGGTTTGATGTTTATGATTTCTTTGTTAACTTTGACAATAATCAAAAGATTATACGAAAATTGATGATATCTAAGCTTTGTTTATATGGGTTCAATGACTATAAAAAGATATATAATTAAGAGGAAGATATATTCTTATAACACGACTTTTAATTAAATCTTTGATGATTATACTTGATAACATTGAAGAGTTGAAAGTCCTTGTTACCAGTAATGTCAACTCTTGAATTGGAAATTAAATTTTATCTATAAATTGCCAAAGCTTTTTGTTAAAGTCTATTTCTTCATTAAATATTCGTAATAGAATCACGAAAACTATTGAACTTTGAAGAATGTAACTATGCTTTCATTTTTTTTAATTACATTACTAGTTAATGACCCGTATATTATACGGACATTTGAAACATGTTATTTTAATTTTTAATAAGAATAGACATTTACATGACAATTGTCATTACCATTTAAATACTTATGTAAATTATATGTTATACGACAATTGCCATTATAATTGCTTATTACAATAGATATTTTAGTTATCTAATAGCTGTTAAAATTTTAAGAAAATTTATTATTCTTTTGTCAAAAGATTTGAATTTCGTGAATGATTTTAAAACTGGAGGGGGATTCAAAAATAAAATATGTGTAGTGTTTTGATTTGTAGGATTTTAAATAAAATAAAATATCCTTATTTATAAATAATCTACAAAAATAGCTAGATTAAAAAGATGGAATCCTCAAATTTCAAGAATATTAGCAATTGAGTTTTAAATAAAATAATATTTCATTACTTATAAATAATATATAAAAAAATTAGGTTAAAAAGATGAAATCTTTAAGTTTCAAGAATATGAAGAATGGAATTGTAATAAAATCTAAACAAATTAATTTATATCTATTTTTACAACTGGAGGAATTCAAAAATAAAATATGTAGTGTTTTTTATTTATATAATTTTAAATAAAAAATTAATTACTTATAAATAATCTATAAAAATAGTTAGATTAAAAAGATATAATCTTTAAATTTCAAGAATATCAACAATGAAGTTTTAAATAAAATAAATTTTAATTTCTTATAAATAGTCTATAAAAATACTTAGGTTAAAAAGATAAAATCTTTAAATTTCAAGAATATCAAGAATAAAATTGTAATAAAATCTAAACAAATTAATTTATATCTAATTTTAGTAATGTAGTTAAATTAAAAAAATATTCAATATTAAACTCATTTTGAAGGTATTGTCGAGACGATTATAATGATATAATTTATTAAAAAGAAAAAACAAAAATTTTAATACATTTTAATTAATATATATTATTATCTTAAAATGATAAGGATGTAAAGTGAAAGATGAGAAACTAATGGATAAAAAGTAATTTAATCAAATAATTCTAAGGATAAAAAATGTAAATTATAAAGATAATTATGGTATTAAAATAATAAGAATAATTGATGACATCATCATTTGATGATTCTTTTTTAATTGGCCAATCAAATGGCTCAATTTCATAATCATGACATCAGCAAAAACTTTTCTTTAATATATATATATATAGATTTGTATTGTTTTAAGAGCATTATTAACACATAATGTATAATTTTTTATAAAAAGATACAATCTAACTCCAACAAATACTTCATTTTAGATATTTTAACGTCAATTAAATTTTTAATATTAAGAAATTCATCATCCCAAAGCACTTTTTATTTTTATTTTCATAGAAAACTAAAGAAAATTTAATCTTATTATGGAAACAATAAAAATAATATTTGTAACACCCATATTTTTATTAAATAAACTTATGAGATTTATGGAGTGAACTTTTATGTTAAGTTAGATACTCACCTTTGGTATGGGAGATTTGACCTTGTTGTGTAATGGGGTGTAATGAAGTCAAAAGTGAGTAAAGATGGAGCTGAGTGACATGGAAGAATGTCGAATAGGGTGAAATAGAGCGTCGGGTGACCAACAAGTGGCCTAACCCACTTGGCTAGGCACCCAAAACACTGGTTGGTGGGGAACAAGTTGTCGGGTGACCAAAATCGCATCATGGGTTGCAGTAAACGTCTGAAGAGTTTCTAGACTTTTGTAGGATTTGAATGCATTTCTCTCATACCATCTCATTTTGGATGATTTTGGGTGTTCTTAAGAGCATGATGAAGTAGTTTAGAGGGGTTCCTTATAGGTGATATTTGAAGGATTTGAGGTAATGTTTGTCTTGTCCCCATCTTTTCACGCAATACTCTTGGAAGTGCTTGTGGTTACCACTTAATCTAATAAGATCTAGTTTGTCTTGAAAATGAAAGGTTGTTGAGTTCAAACGTAATGGTTTGTTTGAAAACCTTTGTTGAAGATGGCAAAATTTTCGTCAATGGAGGCAAGAGTGTGGGGGTTCTTGCCTTTGACATGTAGCTCAGTTGACAAAAGATGAACGATTTGCCCAAATACATAACAGGTGCTAGGTTTGATCCCAGCCAACCCCCCCCCCCTTCCGACGGCCGAGCGCACGTGTACTTCACATTGGTGTCTTTGGAGGCAAGTTCTGTGTACTGTTTAAGGTTTCGAGTGACCCAAAGTTTGGGGGTTCTAGATATTCATTACTAGGAGTGTATGTGTTAAATATTTTCACATATTTTTCTCAAATTTATCAAGCTTTCATCTATATTTCTTGCAATCTAATTTTCAAGTTCTTACAAATTTTCATATTGTTGTAGTTTTATATATCGTAAGTTATATAATCTCATAAGTTTGGGAAATTATCAATCATCTTGTAGTTGATGGAAATCAAAAAGCCAAAGATAGATGTGGGAGCATACTGACAAATGACAATGGAAGAGAATCCCTCGTTATAATGGTACGTGGAAAAGTCTTGAACCGACACTGAATGAGATGGGTGAAATGCAAATTGTTAGGAGCAATCAAACTTATAATAAAAGTATTTGCTAGAGTTGTGCGATGAAGATGGTGTGATCCAAAAAATTTTATTGTTTAACTTAACAATGTATCATTGTATGGATACAAATCACATTTATTAAAAAGGATATAGTAAGTTGTACCATCTCATGACGTGATGTACTCCAAATCAGTATTGACCAACAAGGGCAACTTTAAATTTTGTTAATGGTAAAGGTGAAGGTATGGATGTAATCCATGTGTGAGGTCCAGGGTTCAAGTAATGGGCACCACATCTTTGCCAATGGGATGTATGTTATGATTTACCTCTCCCATGATGACCGTAGGACCGGTGTAGCGGAGGCTCCCCAGAGGATGGTGTATACCTTTTTTTTTAAAATACTGTTAATGGTGGTTAAATACTTCAAAGAAGTTGTTATTATCACATATTTGATTTAGTCATGTAAAGTTGTTTATTTTACTGAATGGAAATATACAAAAAAAATTATAGCAATGTTATATTAAAATTTTAAAATTATATGGGCCTGGTTTGGACTTAATTGTTCATTCTAAACTCTGAATTATTGTTTTTGGGCCATTGTAGTCTTCTTTTCAATATAAGTCATATAGATAGTATAGTGTATATTGTTTATAGATCGAATAATCCAAACTAAATAATCTGAAAATTGCTTTAATCGACCAAATAACACTCATAATTATACGGGTAAAGTGTATATGGGTATAATTGGATATAAGCATTAGGTCTTTACTGAAAGTTTTTTCTAAGCTATTTTTTGAAAGACATTTTGTGTACAATTGAGTGTATCTGATTCATATATTTGTTTTCCTGTTTAAAAAAAGTTTTCCAAAAAAAAAAACACTTTAAAAAATAGAAGAGCATATAATAGCTTGGATGTTTATGACATATCAAAAATGGTTTTATAGAAGAGCATATGATATCTTGGATGTTTATTATATACAAAAACGGTTTTAGTATTTATAACTACAAAATATCTGAACGTGACATTCACAATACTAATAGAGATGTAATTGAAGCATTTGTATTATTGTATATTTCTTAAAATGTTTTTACAATACTGCAAATTCTTATTGGGTATATATGATTCAGTAAGGTTTTTATTAGCACATTGATTATTAATGAATGACAAAAACCAAACTACAAAAATATAAATGTGATCATCTGTATGTAGTTTAAGAAATGAAACAAAAATACTTATAAAGTTTTAGAGAACTATCCCAATTAGTCTTTATATGTGTCAACATTAAACTTGTTAATCAACAAAAATCTTTAAAATGACTATGTAAGCATGATTGCTTAGAAAAGATAGATGAGTTTTTAAAATGACTAATAAAAAAGCTGAAATTAATTTTTTGAGGATGAAAAATTAATATTTTTATTGAATATATTGAATATCTTATTTATATATTATAATTATATCATTCAAAGTTGAAAAACGTTGAACCTTCTTTAAAACCTTGATTAACTAACTAAAAATACTTGTCAATTATGACTCGATCATTCCAAGAATGGACCAGTTTTGTCGGTTACCTTATTTGCTTGGTTGTGGTCTGTTCTGGTTTTATCTTTTTCATGTGTCTAGCAATTGTTTATTTTGTTAGTTTGTTTTCCGGTGTATTGGAGATTTGGTATTTTAATAAAGGTCTGCTTTGTTGTTCACAAAAAAAAAAAAAAAAAAAAAAAAAAAAAAAAAACGATCGAAGGACCGGCTTTCATTGGACAATGCCACATAAGATAGTCCCAACGTCCCTTATAATATGTCCTAGCGGTAAAAGTATGGGTGTAATCCATATGTGTGAGGTCTCGAGTTCAAGCTATGGACAATTGGACACCACATTTTTACCAATGAGATGCATGCAATGATTTACCTCCCCCATGATGATCGTGGAACCGGTCTGGTGAATGCGCCCTAAAGGATGACGTATACCCTTTTTTTTTAAGATAGACCCAATGACCAATTTAACTCCCTTTCTTACCTATCTCTAATGCCCTATTGGTGACTTTTAGTTTGTCGAACTAGTGTATTGATAAAAGAGTTTCTATCTTATAATTGTTGTATATTTTTAAGAAAATTGATATACTTAAGGAGTAACAATATATAATTTATAAATATTTTAATCATTATATGTAATTAAGAGGTCGTTTATCAAATGTTTACCTAAGTAAACGCTTACCAAGTCATATTACTTTAACGAACGAATATGACAAATACCGAGAATCTTATCAATGAAAACGAATACTAAAGTCTTTACTAAGTAAAGAAGTAGACTCAGTGGCGAATCTAGAACACAAAACCACATGGTTCCTTCTAATTATTTTTAGCCGAAAAAATAAAAGTGTCAACTATTAAAGCTATGGTATCTTTTATTTGATATTTGGGCTAGACTTAAAATTGTTGGGTTTTTTTTTTTGTTGGTATTTGAGTCAGAGTTAAAATTGTTGAGCCTTAAACAAAAAAAATTCAAAAATCATAATATAAGCAAGGAGAATTGAACTTGTGACCTCTTCCATATAACATGGGGAGTTTTCCAATACACCACCAAAGCTTTTATTTTGTTAAAGTGCGAAATCAATTTTTAAGGTAAGTCCTCTAAACCTTTTAAAGTAGGTCTCAAAAATAATTATATACAACTTCTAACAAAAATTAAAACTTTAGGTAGGTCCCGGGACCTGCTTACGCCATGCCTAAATTCGTCCTTGAGTAGACACTTATTTGATAAGATTAATGATAGTGTTAAATTTATAAGTAAGTGTTTATCGATAGTGTTGATAGATAATCTTTAAGTAATATAAATATGAGAATTAATTACTTCTATCCTCTCAAAGACTTTAACTTGAAATAAAATTTTAAAATTGGTAAGTATTTGTTTAATCCAAAAAAAAAAAAACTCGTTCATCTCATGTAATTTAAAAACCTGGTGGTTGAGTGAGTTTTTTTATAAATAAAATGGCACGTGCCAATTGTAAGCAAAATATAAGCCCGCACTTTTTGAAGTTGCCATCTCTAACTACCAAAGTTCAACTTAGAACTATTCAAACCTTAGTCCTCATCAAAACAAAAATGTTTTAGTTACCGAAAGTTTATGCAAAGTTGAATCTATGTGAAATAACTTTGTTTCTGAGACTGTAAAATAATAATAAGATTTTACAGTTAAATACTTATATAGATTTATAGAGAAAGGTTCATGCGAGAAACTTAACTTTAAAAAATAAACGCAAGGGCGATTTTCGACCGCTTATCCGGTCAATAAAAACGGCTTTGTTCGGGTCACCCTCCTTTAATCATCTCCACCGTCCTTGAATCGCGTCAATCCTCCGTGATCGCGTCCACCATAACCGAAAATGTATGGCTAAGGATCGCTCTCACGTTTTCTTAAATTGATATCGTTCTCATATGAACCCACCTCTAGATATATATGATGTTAGGGTATCATGAACACGAGCTCTTCTTGCATGATCTCAAGTCAGCTTACTTATTATATATGGCTAAGTTGAAAATTGATGAGCTCTTCTTGTGTTTTTTATTTTAAGTTGAAAATTTGAATGTTGTGTTTTTCTTTATGTTTCATGTTTTATTATTTGATGTAGTTTATAGTTTTAGTTAAAGAGTTATAAACAAAATATATATACTTGTATAGTTGTATATAAAATTAAAGAGCATAGAATATTTATCTTTTTTTTACGGCAATAAACTCACACACGCACCCGCAGTATCCGGACATCCAATTGGGCAGCACCGACTAATCCGCGGCGACCCGGCCCAGTCCACTTAGACTGGACCATCCCATACTCTACCCATTGCCAGCCCTACTTGAAATTGATTAAAAAAAACATAAAATAACTTTTAAAAACGCTTAAAAATAATGGAATTAGCCTAAAAACAATCGGGACACTTTACGATATTGTACCTTAAAAATTCCCCCACTACACAAAATTATTGGATCCAAGGGATTGTCTGATCCAAGAGTTAAAAGGTTTTGCTTTAGATTCAAGTTTTCACCAAGGAAATTTATGGTGTGTTTGGTTGTGGAAAATTAATTTTATTTTCCTAGAAAATGTTTTCAGGAAATGGAGCTGAGTTTTTATTTTCAGTGTTCTATGAAAATTTTAGAAAACGTGTTTTGTTTAAATGATGGAGTTTCATTTTTCATTTTAGAAAACTAATAAAATCAATTTTCTAATTTACATTGAAGTTAGAAAACAAAGAAAATTTTATTTTCTTGAAAACTTTTGAAAACTGAATGAACCAATCCTAAATTTTCATTTTCTTTGATTTTTTTTTGGAAAACTGGAAAATTTTTCACAACCAACCGCATCACTAAGATTTTGAAAAAATCTAGATTTTGTCTAACTCTAGCAAAATTACTTCAAGTTGCTTTGTAAATTTGTTGTACATGCCAAAAAATCTTAAAGATGTTACTTGATATTTATCAAATGTTTGATTATTTGACGAGTTTTGCCTTTTTGGTACATTTGATTTTATAAATTTTGCAGAACACCGATTTTTGGGATGTTTGAGCATTTTAATAAATAAATCATGAGTGCAGATACTTTTAGTGATTTATTTTATGACTGGAGATTATTTTATGATAATGCATTTTGGTGTGTGTGTTTGGGGAAAATGCACATTCTAGTGTTATGGGACATCTGAAAATGTTGTGTTATTTCATTTGGAAAATGATTTGCCCTAATTAAAATTGAGTTTTTGAGTTAATCATGTATTTTGAACATATGTTCGCATAAAAGGTGGTTTAAACACATTTTATTGTTTGCGATGACTTTATCGAGTTGTCAAGTGAGTTGTTAAGCTTTTGGCTTGGTTTTGATTCATAGGAGTCTAGAAGGACATTTTTCCATTTTGATTTGATTTTTGAGTACTTGGTTTCGGTCTCATGATAAAATAATGTTTTTGGTTAACGATGTTTATTTATGGAAACTATGGGCCTTGAGAAAGATTATATATATATATTCACTTCATTATTTTGGAAATCATGAATTAAATAGCATGTTAGTTTACTGTTTTATAGAAATGATGTAAATTCTTTAACTACACGTTAAGCCTAATTCATTTTATCCATTGGCATGTACATCAGGTCCATAGAAAAATGGTATTAGTGACACTATGATGAATAGTTGAGTGCTAATTACATGCACGAAAATGATATAGTTATTGGATTATGTCTTCCATGTCTTAAGATAGCAATATTTGTTGGAGTTTTAGTAACACCTGACCTTAGCCTTTATATAGTTATTGGATGATGTCTTCCGTGTCAAACCTAGTTTTTACTATTTGAGATTTTCAAGGATCAATTTATAAAAAGTGATTTATCATTTATTCGATGTATTATTAAAATTTTTAAATTAATTGTTTTTTTTTTTTCAAAACTGAGGATGTTACCGTCTTTGCGACCTGTATGAAGAGTGTTAGGGTTTACAAACACAATAATATTTGACTGTCTAACTGGTTTTGTTTTTAAATGAACTTATATATCTTGTAAAAAACGAGTTATTTCAACAGTCGTTTTATTTTGTTGATTATATTTAATGAAAATACATCGTATACTAATCTGATTCAATCCAATCACAATTCAATATCCAATCATCATTAATTGGTTTTAATTAGTTTAGTTGAATTTCTATACTACATCCCCTACCCTAACATTAATGTGATGCAAAAGTAAAACATAAGATGATATCATACGAGTCGAATTAAATATGTTGCAAGTTTAACCATAACTTTGTTTATTGTAATTTTGTAAACATATTTATATAAACAAACAAACAAATAAATAAATAAATAAAAAGGGGCTTGGGTCTTCTGTCTACGTTTCGGAAACTAGTGAGTTCCTCCTTCCCCAAGTTTTCCATTACCATTTTCGATTCTCTCCTTCCTCTCTCTTCTCTATATTCAGGTTTCCTTTTCTTTCGAATAACTTCATTCCATAATCGATCTCTTTCTCCTTCAATTCCATTCCATTCCATTCTTCTTCTTCTTCTATTGCTAAAAAACCCTCCCAATTTAGTAGGGGAGTATATAGGATGGGCGGCGGAGCCGGTGGTGATGGAGGTTCTGCGGTCACCGAATCCAACAACAACAACAACGCTGAAGGCGGTGGCGTTGGTAGTGGTGGTGGTGGTGGTGGTGAAGCCGTTACCGTTAACGTACGGTGTTCAAACGGCACCAAATTCACCGTTCAGGTGACCCTAGACTCGTCGGTTGAGTCCTTCAAGTCTGTTCTCGAACGGAACTGTGACATACCGGCGCCACAGCAACGCTTGATTTACAAAGGTCGCATCCTTAAGGACGATCAGACTCTTAAGAGCTACGGTATTGTGTTTTTATTTATTTATATATTTATCATCATCGATTTCGTGATTGTTTGTTTATAATATGTGTTCAGTGATTATGTTATGTCGGAATATTAGGTTTTCAGTTGTGGATGCGATTTGAGTTGATTCAATTTGTTGATCAGAAAGTAATACAGTTGTGATATATTTCTATTCTAGTGTTTTATTGTATAAACTTCATAGGGATGCAATTGAATTTGATACAACTCCAGATGTTATTGTTCTTGTATGTATGTATGTCAAACTGAGGAGTTTTCAGTTATTTGTTGATGAGTTTTCATGCAAAAACTAAAAAACAAAGCAATACAAAATAAATTTGCATTTAAATGTTTGACATTAAAAGTCAGCGGTCGGGGCTTTCTTTTTGATGTTCCTTTTTCTTACGGTTGATTGTTACCGGAAGAGGACGTTGGTAGGTTTGAATGAGGAAAAAAAGGTTAAATTGGTCAAGAAATGGAAAAATAAACTGCTTAGGGAAGATCAATAAGGTTATAGGGTAGTGGAAGAGGATGAAGAAGTCCACTGTTATAAGGAGATTCAATTGAATAGGCAGGGAGGGGGCAATCAAGAGTGTAGCTTTCTGATTATGACTTTGGATTACCTTCACTGATAGTCTGTCTATAGGTTCTTTGCAAGTTGGTATTGGAGGGTGGTATGAAAGGATCTCTTATTAACTTCGTTAATTTTTTCCACGTATAGCCGTCACATCTGACATCTCATGACTCGAGAACTGAAGAACATGGTTTGTTCATAGTGGGTTACCTATAATAGATGCAACACAATGTTAGCCGTCTTTTCTAAATGGTAACCATCAAAGCATTTAATGACTCACATGATGAAAAAGTTGGAGAGCTACTTATATCCACAGCAATAGGCGTTAGACTTGACTTCACTTCTAGGATAACCTTAACTACCAAATTTTTAATAAAATTCTTCTAAAATTTGCTTAGATTCTGGAATATAGGGCGATGATATATGCTCTGTAACCTCAAAGGTTTTTTCTAGTTGTTTATTGATTTGTATGTGTTGGTTGAGGCATGTGTAGGCTTAGGTGCAGATAGAAGTTACCGGCTCTCTACCTATGTTGGCTGTGACAGCTAGCTTTTTCTGGCTTTGTAACTTTGACTTTTTTCCATGGTGAGGTGCATGCTCAACCAAAACGCCAAACATAAGAAACAGGAGTAAGAAAATGGACGTGCTTATACTTGCTGTATAAGAAACAAGAATAGCGATTTTGGACATGGGATGTCATATGATTTTTGGTTTGGTTGATATGATAAGTTTGTTTGATGAATCATTTGAAAATATCTATTAGGATACTTAGCAATATATATATATATATATATTATGCGATAATTATTAAAATTATTGTAATTGACTATCCTAGTATCTGTTTTCACTTTTCACATATTTATTTCTTGCTATGTAGTTTGCTTTTTAAAATTTGAGATGGTAAAAACAGTGATAATTTCTTCGAATAATGTACATACGTTAAATTTGAAACATTATAATTAGTAGTCAGTAAGGCTGGGAGGGTGATGGATATTAAATCAGAACTCTGTTAAAGACAATTAAGAGCAGAAGTATATAAGATAACCGTTGCATGGTATAAAATTTTGGTTTCAATAGAAAATAAAATGGAAAAAGGCTCATGAGCATAGCCAACTTACATTATTAACACTTTTGAGTTAAGTTGAGCTCATGCATTTGAAGATACTGTTCTTAGACAGATGTTTTTTTCTCTCGAAGAAGGGTACAAGGCTAATTAGCCTCTGATGGAGACAGAAAGAAAACTCGATGGTAATTGTCTAATAGAAACTGTCAAGGGAGGCCAAAATGATTCTCTAATTGGTGAAGAAAGCTTTGCCATGCTCTTTGATGCTAACTTATTTGTTGTTTTTTGTATGCCTATGTTTTATCTGTTTGGTAAAAGTAATTCTCAGGCTCTCTTTGCATCAATAAGGTTATTTACTCCAGAATGATGAGTAACATATTTTCTATCTATCATATGATAATAATATACTATGGAAGATTTATTATCCCATCTTTTTCTATTTGTGGTTTATAGGGTTGGAGGCAGAACACACTGTTCATCTAGTACGTGGTTTTGTGCCTGCTACATCTACTCCAGCAGGTGTTACCCCTGCCAGAGCAAATACTACTACTCCTGTTCCAAGGGACGTTGGCTCGGTAGAAGGGGGAGGTGTAGGTGCTGGGATTGGTGCTTCACCATTTCCTGGACTTGGTTTGGGCGGTTTGGGTGGCAATGGTGGCATGTTTGGAGCTGGACTTCCAGAATTGGAACAAATGCAGCAACAGTTGACTCAGAACCCCAACATGATGCGAGAAATAATGGATCTGCCTCTTGTTCAGAATTTATTGAACAACCCAGATGTTATGCGCAACATGATGATGAATAATCCTCAAATGCGTGAAATCATTGATCGGAATCCTGAGCTTGCTCATATGCTCAATGATCCTGCAATTCTTCGTCAAACAATGGAGGCTGCAAGAAATCCTGAACTCATGCGTGAAATGATGCGTAACACAGACCGAGCAATGAGTAACATTGAATCTTCTCCTGAAGGATTTAACATGCTTAGGCGGATGTATGAAAATGTCCAGGAGCCTTTTTTGAACGCAACCACAATGGGAGGTGGTGATACAAGAAATGAATTGAACTCAAATCCGTTTGCTGCTCTTTTGGGTGGCCAGGGGGGGCCAGCCCGTGATCAGGTGGCTAACCCTACAACCACTGGTGTCGAGGCAACTACTGGTTCTCCTGCTCCAAATACCAATCCTCTTCCCAATCCTTGGGCTGCTGGTGGTGGTAAGCTTCAATTGTTCCCTCAACTTTTGGATCTTGTTGTCTTTTGTTGATATTCTCTCTTGTAGCAATTTTTTGTTTAAGGTATGTGAATCTAGATGTTATATGTGTGATATTTCAAAGCGTTTTAGCTCACATTTTTGTTACTTTAATGTGCTTCAGTGACACAGGTGGTCAATGTAGTCCATCCTAAGCTATGTTGATTCCATCCTGTGTAATCATTTAAATGATAAACACGTGTGCAGCGTTGCAACTCACATAAAACTCAACATCTATGTGCATGAAAACTGATTCATTTACAGCTTTAGATGGGTTGAATTCTGTCCATAGTGTCCAAAACTGTTCAAAATACAAACTCAATGGGTTTGACTGCTATTTGCTGGATCATCCACCCGTTGGATTGTTTCACGGATGGTCTTATGCATTCATTGGAATCTGCTCAAGTGTAAGCTGACAAGGATGAGGTCCATGTCTACGTACATATATGATAAATGGATTGGAGTTGCATGCATATCAATATGAGGCATGTTTGTATGTTCTCTATAGACTTTCAGAAATTGAGCATCTGTCCTGATTGACTTGCTGAATAGTGATTTGTTAAACAATGACTGTTTTTCTTAAGCAAGCCTTCAAAGAAATCTGTTTCCATCCTGTGTGTCATTATTCATGCTTACATTCTTTGTTGCTTCACACCTACCGGAAGTAATGCACTAATGCATATTGTTTTTCTACTCTAAGTAAGCCACCAGCCTGCCATTGCTCTTTTGTCTTGCTCCAAACCTTTTCTCAACATCATTAACGTTATTGACTCTTATGTAATTTGATAAAGGCTCATATATACTGATCGACTTATTGTGGTTTACGCTTTACAGCTGGAGCTAACCAGACAAATGCCGCTGCAACAAATCCAGCTGGGACTGGTAGGTCCCCGCCAGTTGGTGGTTTAGGAGGACTTGGTGCTCCTGGTCTTGAGGGACTGTTTGGTACCACTCCTGATCCCAATTCAATGAGCCAGCTTATGCAAAATCCAGCTATTTCGCAGATGATGCAAAGTCTCCTGTCAAACCCACAATATATGAACCAGGTATTCATCTTGCTTCTGTAACTTCAGATTTCCTTGTTTGTTAAGCTGTGTACTTACTATTAATTTCCATTCTTTAGATGCTTGGTCTCAATCCACAGATGCGAACCATGCTTGAATCAAACCCTCAATTAAGAGAGATGATGCAAAATCCTGACTTCGTTCGTCAATTAACTTCTCCGGAGACCATGCAGGTACATCAGCTAGCAACTCTGATTCTCTGAATGTGTTTGCATGCACAAGTTGAATGAGCAAACAAGGAAGATATATTTTCCCTACATTGAAAAGATATAGTACTCCCATTGTAGCGTCTCACTATGATTTTCCACACCTTCCTACTGGCATTTGGGTTCATCTACATGTAACTTGTGTTCAGTTTGTTTTTATAGAACATTTGATGGGGAAAACTTTTATTAGCTTTTATCGTCCACCTATATGTAGTTGCTAATTGACAAGAAAGCTTCTTAATGATCAACACACTGGATACATCTTGAAAATATTATGAATAGTTAAGAGTGTTGTAGAAATATGACAATCAGATATATTTGAAGGGTAGTTTTTTGTGGTTGAACTTAAAAATGTATAATTTGAAGTTATACTGGGAAGGGATTCTATTTTTATGTTTTCTAAGTATATGATATTTATATACAACAAATGAAATCTCACACCCTCCTCGCCTTTGGTGGGGTTCTAACCGAATGACCTCCTATAAGAGTGGAGAATGGCCTCTAGGGGTAACTCGGATACCGCTAGGCTAAGGGCCCTTTTAGGGAAGGGGTTTTGCATGGGTCATAATTATTAAAGAGAGCCTGCTTGACCCAATGATCTTTTATGTATTTTCTTGAGAGAGCCGTTGCAAATCCTTTAGTTTGAGATTCTGTGTCTGTTTGCTTTAACATGTTGTTTACCTGCAAGTGAAGTTTTTGATTTCTTACACCATTACTTTAATTAATTTGTTTGAGATGTTCTTTTAGTGCAGTGTCTTTCTTATTATTGTGCAAGTGGTATGTATCTCAGTTTTTAGATAATAATCATCCAAGGTTTTAAGCTCTATCATTTCCTTAACCCTGGCATGTTTAATGCTATTACAGCAAATGATGGCATTGCAGCAATCTCTTTTCTCTCCACTTGGTCGGCAACAACCCACCCGGTAAATCACCTAAAACATATGTTCTTTTTTGGTTGGTCAGTAATGTTTGATTTTGCATGTTCGAGTGTGGACTTGGATCAAGTGAAATGCAAATGGTTGATTACATGAAAGGGATCTCATTCGTAAGAAGTGATAATTGGGAGGGAGAAGGCCAAGATGGTGCTATTCGTGTGTGTGTGTGTGTGTGTGTATAACATCTAAAATAAAGTAATGACCAAAAATCGGGGATCTTCACGTAGGTCTGCCAGAGGCGGACCTAGGAAGGTTTTCAGGTGGTGGCACCATATTTGGAGTACATGCAGGCAATAGAAGAGTGCGTAATTGGACTACGAATATTGGCTACCTTTTCTTAATGATTTCTTACATTGGGTTCATTATAAATGCTGATCAGTTGGTCATATACTTCATGGTTTGATATGAAATTGCTATTTTTTTGTATGCAGGGAGGCTGGTCAAACTGGTGGGGAGACAGGTAATTTTACGTCTATACTTTCATGTTTGTTTGCTTACACCAAATATATCTCTCATTGCAGTTTTCCTATTATACATTGTATTGCCTTTTAGTCTCATGTTTGTCAAGCTTGGAGCATCCCCAGGTTCTTGTTATGACATTAGGTTTGGTGCACAATGGTTTATGAAATTAGCTATTATGCACCAGAGAACAACAAATATAAAACCGTATAATTAGGTTTAACATAATTGTAGCACCAATAGTGTTGACAAGTGGTGTTCTAAATTCAGAACTAGGAAGCGCGCAGTCTTATCTTCCTTTGTATGGCAGAACTGTGGACATGTGAGGAGTCTTGCTGATGATTTAAATAGATATCAATATCGGAAGCCAACTCCATAGATCATCACATTTACACTTAACGAGTTAGGGGAAAGTTCATTTAGAAACATGAATATTTTGAGAACCGTGGAAACTAACTATTTATGGACGATTCATGATGAATATACCTAAATATTCATGTATCTTATTCATCATGAATATCATGCATTTTTAATTTTATTATCATTGATATTTATAATGAATTATTAGTTCTCATGGTTTTCAAAGACTGTTAAATGAACCTGCCACTTGTGAGTTATTATAACAGAAATCTGGATACAAGGAAACATTACCACCTTTGTACAAAATGCTTACTTGTGGGATTACAACAATTTATTAATGAAAAACTACTAGGCTAACAAATAAATTATAATTATTACTGATAGTCGTATAGGTTCAAGTGAGATTTACTAAATCAATCTGGTTCGGTTTGGTTAGGCGTATATGCTAGTTTGAATTGCAATTTTGTTCGTTACTTACTAGGTACTAGCCTTATATTTTTTTTCCTTGCGTATTTGCTCACACGTTTTCCCAAGCAGCAGGGTTTCATGGTAACAACTGCTCTACCTTTTGGGGTATAGGACATGTCTGCATACATCCCATTCCCCAGACCGTACTTTTGGGGTTAGTTTGGTTTGGTAATGTGATCCATGCCAAATCTAGATATGAAAAGCGCTAGGTTTGCATTTCTAGAATAAAAAATACGACATGAATACATCTTATTTGTATTATCGGAAATTTCATCGAACCATGTTTTTATTCTCTTGTCGCAAACAGCAGGTGCTCCTGATAACATGGGATTGGATATGCTTATGAACATGTTTGGCGGGCTTGGAGCTGGCGGCTTTGCAACACCAAACAATTCAAACGGTAACATGTTCACCATCTATCCCTCGTTCATTTTTCCCTGCTAATCCTGTCCCAGTGGTAGAGGCGTGTGGGTGTAATTTATACGTGTAAGGTCCCCACCGCCCCTCTGCCAATAGGATGCATCTGCACTTTACTTCCCCCAAGATGACCGTGGGACCGGTGTGGTGGGGGTGTTCTAGAGGGTGGCGAATACTCTTTGTTCATATACCCATAAACAGAAACTTATAGCTTCGATTTTTTACTTATTTATTTTTTGTTGTAAATACCAGTGCCCCCGGAAGAACTGTATGCTACCCAACTTGCACAACTACAAGAAATGGGGTTCTTTGATACTCGAGAGAATCTTCAAGCGCTGACAGCCACCGCAGGTAATGTTCATGCCGCGGTTGAGCGGTTATTGGGAAATCTTGGTCAGTAAAAATTCGTGATATATATAAAGATATACATATAATATATATTATATACACCGGTAAGTACTCGTAAAGACATGGGAAAGTGGTCTGTTTGGATCGGAGGTTGCATCGAGTGATATTAATTTGGTGCGTGAATGCTTTTTCTGGTTGATTTTGGAAATTGCCTTGTTCGTTCTACTTCCCTGTTTTTTCCTGAATATGTAATTCGTAAAACATGAATAATTATGTAAGTAGATTTGTTGCATTTCATTTGATTCTGTGATGGTTACAGAAAAAAAAATGCAAGTGTGATTGCTATTTGCTATCGCCAAAACACCATGTTCATGGTTGCTATTCAGATTTTGAATTACAGAGATTTGATTTGCTCTAATAAGTAATTAGTTTATGTTTTACCAGTGGGGAGGGGAGGCATGGAGCTCTAAAAATAAAATTTTAAAACAAATTGGTTTTTTTAAGATTTTAACATTAAATATATTATTAAAATGTATACTACATATAAGAAAAGATGAATTGTTTCTCTAAAATAGGTAATTTTAATGATAATAGGTATTCTTGAATACCATGTTTTAAAGAATTTTTTAAATTTTAAGATTTTTACATCCTTGTTTTTCTTTTCTCTACTTTGACATATATTATAGCATAATTGCTGGAATGGAAATATCTTTAAATCTTTAACATTTTTATTTTAATATGAATGTCGTAGATGCTCTAAATAAATCATGATCAAAACGAATTAAAAATCAATAAGTGTCCCTCATACGAGGGGTACATGACAACCTTAACCTTAACGGCACCATTTTGGAGGTGTCAATGGGAGGGATTGGTTTTGGCTTCGAAACATGATTTTGAATCGACAGCGTATTTTATGAATTTGATTAGACGAAAATAAAAAAGAAAACATAGAACGAGGGACTAAATATGTAATTCACTCCAAATTAATTTAATTAAGATGTCCACCCTTACCCTTTGCCAACAAAATCAATAATCTTTTGGGGATTGGCTTTTATTTGTTGGGGGCATAATAAAAAGTTTTAGGTATAAGTTATTTTTCTGTAGTTACTAAACCATTTATTCGTTTGGGGAAGTTGTCCCCTACCACCCTTATGCTTTAAAATTCCTTCCCGACTATGGTAAGACATTAAGGAGTTGCTTATCGAACATTTACCGGGTAAGCGTTTACTGGCAGGAGTCACCTTTTCATTTATTTCATGGCGTGTCATTTTCGGCCATTAAAATGGATTCATAGTAAAGTTTTATAATCCGGTAAGAGCTTACCAGGTAATTTGGCTTTCCTTTTACCACGTAGGTGGACAAAATTCTTGATCTTTGTTATGTTTGCCCGATAAGGTAATTGAACTGGTAAACGCTTACCCTGGTAAGCGTTTAGTAAACGGGCCCTAACACTAGCCTATCCGCCAGACCCTCCTCTAAATACCCTCGACTTCAGATACCATAGAAAAAATCGATCACTCTAGTCTCATATCTCCAAAAACACCTATAAAAGGTCATGTCTTTAGAAATACCTAAAATCACCATGTCCATCCTAAACGAGTCCTTTCACGTTCTCCTACCTACCTCTCCTCTCACCCTCTCAACCGTCACACTCATTCACTCTCCTCATAGGTGGGAAAATCATGTTTTTGTAAAACATATTTTGTTAAATCTACAATTGTGTTCTTGTTGACAATGATGATCAATTAAGCTTGATAATCTTTTCAACTAATATGGTTTAAAACTTGTAGTACAAGGAAACATGCTTATGTGAATCGCCTTTCTAAGTATGTCCTAGAGGAAAATGAAGGAGTCGATATTAATTATTAAGTGAGCCACTTTAAATTTTATCATTTGGATCCCCTGAGTAAAGGGAAAGTAGTCAAGGTTAGATATATCACAATAAATTTCTGGTATTAGTTCTTAAAAAAAATTTCACATTTTTGTTTGAAATGATTTATGTATTATGAGTTTCTTTTTTCCTTTTTGGAGAATTCAAGACTTAAATTGTTGCATCCTTTTGGGATTAGAGTAACACGTTTCATTTTAAGTTATCCAAAAAAGTGCAATTATTATTGGAGAATTCAAGACTGAAATTGTTGCATCTTTTTGGGATAAGAGTAAAACGAAGTGCAATTATTTCTATTAGTATCAATCTGTTTTCCGATATCATGACCAATTATACTTGGTACATAGAAATTTATACCCTATACCAATCAATTGTATTTGGTATAAACTCATTTTGATTGGTATTAGTTTGTACCAACTTCAAGTTAAATACATGAAACCTTGGCCCTTTCATTCAAATTTTGAGTTTTTGATACACAGTAATGTTTAAGAGATTCTGATTGTAAGGAATAAAACTTGCAAGCATTATGTTCAACCAAAATAGTTAACATTACAAAGTTTTAATATTGGGTACATAAAAATATAAAAACTAACAAATAATTAAATAAGTCGATGCCATGTACGTGACTTCCATTTTCGTTTACCTACCAAGTTTACATACTTGGTATGGTACTACCAGTTGACGATAACTGATAACAATTCAATTGATACAGTTGGTACACATGTTGGTTGGTTGATTGGTTTAGTACAAAATTGTCACCCTTAGCTTCTTTCGCTTCTCAAAAATAAACGAAAATGTCCGAGCTGCATGCAAAGATATAGGCTCAATAAATACATCCATACATCCATCAATTGAACAAAGAACTGTGTGACTCCCTTTACCTCCATGAGAAATGCAAAGTATATAGACAAAAACATGGATTACCAGCAAGCCCCACCGACCCCATGTTAAACCCCCCTTCTAGGTATCACATGTGAGGTGACACCTGACTCAGAGTGTGTTTGGTTAGAGGTATTAAGCAGTAAATTAATAGGTTAAAAATAAAAGAAACAATTTGCTTTTATATAATATAATGAGTCCATTCCCCACAAGCCCAAATTTTTATTCCTGATTAGATTGGGGCAATGAAAACTCATTCTCATTCTCATTTTCATTACCATTTTTGTTTGTGAACCAAACACCCCTTCAGTGGCCAAAGCAAGTGAAGGAATTCAAGCCCACATCCCATAGGATTCAAACCCCTACCCCTTGGTAAACTGTACTTCCTATGCCTCCATGAAAAATGTAAAAGTTATTATTTTGGGATATATAATAAAGAAAATTGCAATGCTTTTCTTTTTCCTGATACTTTTTAAGTTACAGCTACTTATCTGCTGATTGTCATTGTTGCAAATAATTTATAAAAATGATTAGTTAAAGCATAAGACAACTAACCTCACTTGAGCATCCAAATTGTGAACAAGAAAACCATGAGTGCTAAAACAAGCCGAAAAGACTGCAAAAACAAAGGGGAATGAAGTGCAAACATCATCGAATGAAAACTACAAAAAATAGAAAAGTTGTAGTTGAGATTATACTTACACCAATGGCCTTAATCCATCGTTTTGGTGTTGTATCTCGTGAAACAGGATTAATTAGATCAATATAATCCTATACGTGTACAAGAATAGATAATAAATACGAGGATTAGAAAAATCCACATAATTTGATTGAAATAGAGGAGTAGAACTTGAAACCCGAATAGGTAAGAACCTTTTAGATCTTCACTAGTACAAGTAAAACTAAAACTCAAAATGTGACGGGTAAGGAACAAAACTCGGTTGTCCCAAAATTCACTATCACCTCTATGTCCCACCAATTAGATGAAGACATTTATATAATATAACTTTATTAAATTCATGTTTATCATCTCTCCGATGATATGCATTCACCTGATTGGTGGACATGAAAGGGTATGGAAAATTTGGGACAACAGATTTTCGTTAAGATAAAATTAAGAGATAAGGATGCTGACATGTTTTGTGTTATCAACAAGATTGTAGAGATAATAATAGATTAAGGCATTCCAGCCATCTTTAACAATCCCTTGAACGGTCCTCTTACCAAATCTGAAAATCAAGACCAAACAGATTATAATCATTATATATATATATATAGAGGAAAGTCAAATGTGAACTCAATTTTGGTTGTGAACATGAGGACGAATCTCAACCACTCATCCGGTCAATAAAGGCGGTTTTGACCGGGTCACCCTCCTTTAATCATCTCCACCCTCCCATGAATCGCGTCAATCCTCCGTGATCGCATCCACCGTAACCGAAGATGTGTGGCTGAGATTCGTCCTCACGTTCACAACCAAAATTGAGTTCACATTTGAACCTAACCCATATATATATATATATTCTTGATCAGGCACTTTGGCCTTTGAAAAAAGGGTTAATTACATGGGTGTGTATCGAACTTGTCACCTTTTTTCATTGTATGTATCCAACTTTTAAAATTGTCATTGTATGTATCGAACTTGCTAAAATTTGCCATTGTATGTATGTTACCTGCTTAGAAGGTAAACCGATACATACAATGGCAAAGTTTAGCAAGTTCGATACATACAATGGCAAAGTTTAGCAAGTTCGATACATACAATGGTTACGAAAACTAAACTTTGCCATTGTATGTATGTTGCCATTGACCGGTTACCTGCTTAGAAGGTAAACCGATACATACAATGGCAAAGTTTAGCAAGTTCGATACATACAATGACAATTTTAAAAGTTGAGTACATACAATGAAAAAACGTGACAAGTTCGATACACACCCATGTAATTAACCCTTGAAAAAATGTCTAAAATACCCTTTATGAAGATAGATAAAGAGCACAATGCAAGTCTTGTATAAGTTTACCTGACATAATCTCCTTTTAAAGCAGGCGTGCCCAAATACTGGATGCTTATATCGTCCCCGTGATTTGCCCATACTGTTATATAACGTAAGAAAACATAGACATTTAACATGAAAGGTTATAGTGAAACCACAATTGAAGAAATATCAGTACTTGTTTTGAAGCGGTCTTCAAAATCAGCTTGTGTGGTAAACTCCGGAATACCAAGCCTTCGAAGTTGGAATTCCAACATTTTTCGTCCAATCATGCTCTGCACCAACGGCATTGTGTTACTAGATAAAACAAATGCGTGGATTAAACAGAAATTAAGGTCATATATCTCTCTATATATAGGAAAGATCAGTTGCAAACCTGTTTTTCATTGTCAACTAGTGGACAAAGGAGAGAGTGATAAGTGTCCCCATTTGTTCCCATCCATGATGAATAATGAACTGAATCATGATGAATAATGAACGGAATCATGATGAATGTTACACCATTCAGGACAACCTATATACCATTCATGATGAATATCTTGTGAATGTTAGAGACACATGGCACACTCTCCTTTGCCCCTTGCCCCCCCAGTTCACAACTTGACTTAAGTTTGCAAGTGAACCTGCTATAATACACACACACACACACACACACATACCTGTGTCACATTTGTACGGTCTAGACAATCAATAGAATTCGTGCGCACAATTCCATCTTGTTTCATAATCTCTTCACCATTTCCGTTTAACATATAGCAACTGTGTACCATTTGAAAACACATTACAAGGATCTAATTTATGGAAGAATGAAGCACAGTTTGATGAATACTTATTTGCAGTATGAAGATGAAAGATACCTATTTTTATCCAGAAAATCCTTAATTTCTGCATAAAGCATAGATAGGCGATCAAAATGAACATGCCCACAAATGGCATGGAAGTCGAAGTGCAAGTATCTACACAAGTCAGCCGATTAATCATATAAGAAACTGGAAAATAGAAGAAGGTTTGTACCTCATATCATCACTAACAATATTCTGAACCGAGGTTGCAAACTTTTCACTCAACCGTCCCTCGTCACCATACTAAAAAAACATAAAAAAAAGCGTTATTCTTACATGATTTTGCTTGTATTTCTGTTGTCGAAAATCATGAGATGAGAAAATTGTATAGGAATATATACCTTACAAACAAGATCAATAGCTAAAACATTTCCATATTTCTTCCTTAAATCCAGAAAATGTCTTTCAGCAACTAGAGCCTGCAGAACATGATATAAGACTAGCTGCAAGCTAGTTGAAAATGGTGAAAGAGTCAAATGGTGAACTCACCGCGTCCTCACGTCTCAAAATTTTAAACTTAGACTTTAATGTCAAACCAACCCTTTGTTCCCATGGAAACGGGATTGACCCTCGAACCTACACAACCAACAATAGTATTTGCATTATGGAATATGTGTAACAACAGGATAGTTGATAAAAAGACATCAAATACATTCATTGTAAGAGGAAAATGATGAGTAAACCTGCACAAATGATGAGGTAAACCCTTTTATCTGTATGATTTGTTCACTTTCCACAAAATTTGCTACATAACCATCAGAATCAGCTCCTCTACTCCAGAGGCGAGTCCCTGCCCAAAGGTCGAACTAAGCAGTCATGTGAAACCGATAGCAATTGTTGAAACAACCCATGTAAGTTTATGAATCATAATGTCAGTTGCTAATAAGTACTAATACAGGTGTCCCGATTAAACCAAAAGCGAGTATAAGATAGAACCATACCTTTTTTCCTAGTGCACCTCCGTGCAATCAGGACGACATCTATAATATCTAAATCAATGGCTGACTGAAAGCTTTGGTAAGCTGGTAATTAATAAGTTGAGAAAAAAAAGAACTAATAGAGAATATCAACCAAATGAGATGAAATAGAGCAATAAGTTGCAAAAGCAAATAGTAATGACCAAAAGGATACACCCTTGAATAACAGGAAGCATATAAGAATCAAGCTGCAAGCACATATTGGCAAATTACTCAGATGTTTACAAAGTTCTGAACCAATCGAATATATAGAGGAGCTCAAGATTTACTGAAAAACAAACCTTCTTATCTATGAAAGCTTCCAACATATAGGTGTTCCACACAAACCGCGAATCTGCCTATGCTAGGAAACTCCAATTGTGTTAAATGTATGTTAAGTGAAAGTCAAAATGGCATATCAAATGCTGAAAAAAGATGGTACTTCTTCTTGATATATATACATATACATATAGCCTTGAGAAAGGTTTCAGGCTTTAGATATACAAGTAAAAGGCTACAAGCACATCAAAGACATTCAAACACTTACTTGTCTCCAGAGTGGAAGCAACTTTGATTCATCATCCAATCCATTCAACCGTTGAGTACTGCAAGATGAAACAATTTTGTGACCAAAAACTTGATGGTAATTAAGTTCTTCTGATTAAGGGAATTAAAGGCTGATTTAATGAGTTAAATCTAGCAAAGATAATTAAAGACCTTAGTGTTATATTGACATCATATGAAAAAAAGAGTCCCGGAGTCTTCTCTGTAACTTTTACGAGATTAGAATATTCAGACTCGAACTTTTTCTGCCAGAAATGGTAAGCGTTAGACGATTTCATATATTACTTATAACTATTAACCAACATGCCAAAGCAAATACAGTAACCTACAGGAGTTTGATCACCTCTTGCTTAGGAGAATTTCTTGCGGAATAATCACAAGGGAGGACTTTCAGTGATGCAACTTTGAAGAGGTTATGCCCCAAGTAAGTTCCAACGGTTTCACGTTCCGTAATAACTAATAAGTATGATCCTAAAATCATAGAACAAAAAAAAAAAAATACTTCAACAGTCATGAAAAACATCATTAATTAAAACAACATCAACATTCAACTCCAATAAGCATTGAATTTTTTCCCTTTTTGTTTAACTATCTATTTGTTCATCAGAATTCTCTTCTTCTCTATCTGATTCTTCTGAATTATTTAAACTCCTAAATTTTTATTTACCTTATGAATTTCAGTTACAAATAAACTAATGCAATTGATTCAAAACATGAGCAAATTAAGTAATCACAATCTGACCTGCCAATAGCTGTAAGTAAACTAATGCTATTTGAATCATAAGTAAACAAACTAATGCAATTGATTGAAAACATGAGCAAAGTAATCAATCACAATCTGACCTGTCGATAGCTTTAGCATCCCTAAAACACCGAAAATCGGCTGAAATTTTGGAACGAAATCCTTGGCACACTGCGCAAATTCATCTACATGAACAACAACACATTAATTACATTCAATATCAACTATATATCATCCAAACATTACATTATCCGCTCTACATTTCAACGTGTATATATATGATTATTAAACCATCAATGATAATTAATTAGCAATCCAAATAGATAAAAAGAACGATGAACAAACCGACAAGAGTGGTGGAGCCATCATCACGACTCACGGCTAACCATGAACCAGAAGAACCATCAATTGGTTGCACGATGTATCGATCTGGAAACTCCCATAACCTCATACGCTTGAACAGTTTATTCGATGGATCGGCCTTCTTCATACTTCTTGATTCAACTCGATTTACAGTTTTTTCCTTTTCTTTCTTTCAGAAATCGGAACAAAATGGAACACAGCCGATCTCGGTGTTTGTAATACTATGTATGGATTTTTTTTATTTACAGTTATCACCCCTATAATATTTCATATTTACACTAATTACCTTCTTTTTGACTTTCCTTTTATTCATATTTCTGAAAACAATTTTTGATTGATTACTCTATATCGTTAAACATTTTATTTTGTACATCAAATATCCGTCTTTTATCCTCATGCTTCTATATGTCTATGTATAGGGGCGGATGTAATACATAAATGCCGGAGGATGGATGGCCCCCACTAAAAAAACACTTTTCTCTTAGCTTAAAAACAATATTTTTCAACGTTCCATCATAGTTCTTTCAGTGCGTTTGATCCCCCACCAACCAAGACATTAAAGAAAGTACATTGGAATCAACCAAAACATCAAGAAAAGTCTCTTGAAATCAACCGAAAAAAAAAAAAACAAAAATTTCCTTCAAACTCAACTAAAAAACTTAGTGACGTTAGGCTAATAACGCATTGGACGATTCTGCAGAGTTTAATCTACCTTAAAGATATCCCCATTAAGCAAAAATCCCGGATTTGCCACTGTCTATGTGTGGCTAATTCTTATGTATTATCACCATGACCATAGTTCAATTTAACTATTTATTAAATATCATAGTTAATCAACTACTCAAGTAAAATTACGTTCCAAAAACTTCCAACAAACCATTGATAACAAATCGCACAGAAAACTTCGAAATTGAAACGTAACAGAGCACAAGAATTGTTTAAACATATATAACACGAAGATGATTCAAAAAATGTATTAAAAAAATATATGATTAGAAAACATTTAACCATTTTGGGTTGGGTTTTATAGAAATTGAATTTAAGAAAAAATACAAGGGAGATATTTACAATCAAATCATAGTAGGGGGAGAATAATTGTAAATAAAATCCATACAAGTTTTCCGATATTGGCGCGGTTCCATTCATAATAATGTAATATTTCCATTCTTCTTCACTCTAACTAATCTAACCCCTTTCTGTTTCTGTTCAAAATCAACAAAAAAACCCAAAATCAATCAAAATCGTATAGCAGAAGAAATCAAAGAACAATGATGGTGAAAACCCTACCTTCGCAGAAACTGTATACGCGTATGAGGCTATGGGAGTTTCCTGATCAATACATCGTCGAACCAACTGACGGTTCTTCTGGTTCTTGTTTAGCTGTCAGTCGTCTTAATGGATCAATGAATCTCGTTGGTCGGTTTGTTCTCCTCGATCTCCTTGTTTTTTTTTTTTGCAAAATTTGTTGTTGATTTTTGATCACCAGAGATTAATGGCGGTGGTTATGACTTGATCGGAGGTTTTTGATGATTAGGTTATTGTAGTTGGTGGATAATGTGATTGTGTTGTTTTTTTGTTTGTGTAGATGAAGTTCCGCGGTTTACGACTCCTCGAGTTCCTAAAATTCAGACTGTTTTCGGTGTTATTGGAATGCTAAAGCTATTAGCAGGTAGGTTAGGTTATGATTAACTGAAAATGCTTTGGATCAGTTTTGATTTTATGTTGTTTGATTGTTAAAGAAGTTGATACATGGATATGATTATTGAACTTGTACAGTAGTTTTAAATATGAAATATAGCACTTACAAACTGCTGAAATGGATCTGAATGGTTCAGAGATTCTGAACAAGCTCTGAGTCAAAACCACTTTTACCACCATACGGTGCTAGGGTTCTAGTTAGCTTACACGAGTGTGCATTTCTCACCTCTAAGCCTGTGAGAGAGCTTGACTACTAACTCTATATTCTCTCTGTGATTCTAGTTATATAACATGAACTGATGATGTCACTACAGTTATCAACTTCTTGACGAAGAAACAAAAATAAAGAGCAAAGAAGTGCGTTTTGGAGCAAGTATTGCACATGCTCTTTTATGAGTAGTTTTCGTAGTTGTTGAACTGTTTTTTTTCTATGCTTTTAGGATCATACTTATTAGTTATTACGGAACGCGAATCTGTTGGAACTTACCTGGGGTATCCAATCTTCAAAGTTTTGGCACTAAAAGTCTTCCCTTGTGATCATTCCTTGGATAATTCTCCAGAGGAGCAGGTGAAACTACTGTTTGTTACAGTTTTTGCATCTGCAAGTTTTTGTCAAGTGTTACCCGTAAATGCAGTTGTCTAACACTTCCCATTGCTCGCAGAAAAGAATGGAGACAGAATTTTCTAATCTCTTAAAAGTGGCAGAGAAAACTACTGGCCTCTATTTTTCGTATGATGTCAATATAACTCTGAGGTCCTCATCTTCTCTTGTTTTAACTCATTAGATTAGCCAATCCCCATCAGCAAGAGAACTTATTATCATGTTTTTGGTTAAAATGGTAGTGAAAATTGTGTTTTTGGTGGTTTCATCTTGTAGTCTCCAACGTTTGAATGAACTGGGTGATGAATCAAAGTTGCTTCCTCTCTGGAGGCAGGTAAGTGTTTCTCTAATTAAATGTCTTTCATGTGAGTGTACTTGTATCTAACCTCGAGTCGGTTTCTCATCTCAAGGCTACTAAACCCACGGGACCATAAGGGTGCGTTTGGTGTCAAGACAAGTAGGAGAGGACAACTATTCAGTCCTCCGTGTCTTGTAAGACATAACTAGACAGGAAAAAAAGATAAAATGACCAAATGGGTTGTTTATATCTTTTGATTAATATATGTAATTTATTCTATTTTTATAAAATAAATATTTTAAAACAAAATATATCATTAGAATCAAGACAATTAAAATGACACCAAAATAAAAAAGGATATGTAGTTTCCAATTTTGTTTTATACGTTTTCTAAATTGTTTTATTATTATTTTTATTATTATTATTAATATTTGATAAATTACATAAATTATCCAAAGTATAGAAACCGTGTAATAATAATGTTTTGAGGATAATAACGTTAAAGTTTAAACAACATAAAATACAAATATAAACTTTAAAGAATGAATAAGATGTAAAGAGGGAGGTATATAGATGTTTTAGAAGAGAATTAGGTTTTATTTTGATGTTATATTGGTAAAAGAGCTAACTATCGAGACTTTGGGCTATCCAGACAGATACTTCGTAAAATGGTTCATGCATGTTTGTTGATCAATTCCCTTTTCAAATCCTGCTGCAGCTGCATGTATTGGTGTGTTCCACCCTGTTCCATTAGATAGGTGTGGAACATGCCTGTTCCACTTTGTTTCTATCCGTTCCACATAAAAGTCGTGCCAAAAATGAAACGTGATCCCTTTTTGTTCTTTTCTGTTCTATCATGTCTGATGTACCAAACGCACCCTAAATTTAACAACCAGAAAAATCCCCACTGGCTTTGGGGAAACACAAACTTGTTACTAACGGGGAGGAGCCCAACACCTAACATGTATTTGCCAGTTCTCAAGACTGTATGTATATTGAAATAAAGAGAACAATCTTTAAACATATGATGTGCCATTTTGACCTTCACATAACATATCTTTAACACACTTGGAGTTTCCTTGCATAGGCAGAGCCGCGGTTCCTATGGAATAACTACATGTTGGAAGTTTTCATAGACAACAAGGTTTGTTTCTTCAGTAAATTTCAAGCACCTCTATATCTACTTGATTCACATGTGAATAACAACTATATGTGCTTGCAGCTTGATCCGTACATGCTTCCTGTTATTCAAGGGTGTATCCTTTTTGTCCTTGAAATGTTTTTGCAACTTATTACTCAATAATGGATGCATCTCATTTGGTTGATCAGCTTCAGCTTCTGCATAACTATGAGTGAATTCTCCGTCATTGTTTTTCTTTCTTTTCCTCAACTTATTACTAGCTTTTCAAAGCTTTCAGTCCGCCATTGGTTTAGATATTATAGACGTCTCCCTGATCGCAAGGAGGTGCACAAGGAGAACAGGTATGGTTTTGTTTTATCTTCATAAAGACTTCTAAATGCTACATAATTTTACTCCAACAATATTGGGTTCAAATTGTTAAATAATTGTTATTAATCACACAGCTGCTTAGTTGAGTGTGAAGTTTGACCTTTGGGCAGGGACTAGGCTGTGGAGAAGAGGGGCTGATTCTGACGGTTATGTAGCAAATTTTGTGGAAAGTGAACAAATCATACAGTTAAAAGGGTTCATCGCGTCATTTGTGCAGGTTTACTTAATATACATTGTTTTCTTCTTATTATGGATATATATGATGAGTTTATCAACATGTGTTTCAAGAAAGGCAATTAGATTCTGAAAAAGTGTTTCATTTGTTTTACACCTCCACATGGTATTTCAACTTTCAGCTACTTAGTTCATAGGTTATTTACTGCACTAGTTGCCCAAATTATTCTTGATAAATCACAAGGATTTCCTACCCCTTTTAGACGGATCAGTTTTTGTAAATGATGTATTTTATCTTGTTTGCATATTTTATCGATTGGATGTCAACGTTTGAAACACTATTGTTGGTTTTTGTAGATCCGAGGTTCGATGCCCTTTCTATGGGAACAAATTGTTGATTTAACATACAAGCCAAAGTTTGATATTTTGAGACCTGAGGAAGCAGTGAGTTGACCGTGCTTAACTCTTTTCACCACTTTTCAAGTATACTTGACGTGCCTCAATTTCTCAGCTAATTGACAGTCTTATATGATCATTTCTGCAGCCTCGAGTTGCTGAACGGCATTTTCTTGATTTAAGGAAGAAATATGGAAATGTTTTAGCTGTTGATCTTGTCAATACGGTATATACAATTTTCTCATATCATGATTTTTGACAGATAATTACTCAGCAATGCAAGAAAACTCTTCCTTGGTGCATTAAAAGAACCTTTGAGGTCATATTATGCAAGAATGTGGTTACCATATCTCCTTTTTTATTTTTTTAGCATGGTGGCGAGGGGCGGTTGACTGAACAATTTGCCACTTCAGTTCAGAATATCCTTAATGATGATGTGAGGTACAATCCTTTATGATCATAATTCCAGTTGGTTTGTACATATTTTCTCTGTTAAATGCTGACTTTGGCTGACTTGTGTAGATACTTGCACTTTGACTTCCACCATATTTGTGGGCATGTTCATTTTGAGCGCCTATCTATCCTCTACGAACAAATCGAGGATTTTTTGATTAAAAATAGGTATCTTTTATCTTCATACCACGATAAATATGTTGTCCGGGAGTTTGAAACTTTTTGGTACCATTCATCAAACTGTGTTTCATTCTTTCTACATAATCCCTTTAATGTTCTTCAAATGGCAGGTACTATTTGTTAAATGAAAAGGGTGAAAAGGTTTCAGCACAAGTTGGAATTGTGAGGACAAATTGTGTTGATTGTCTAGACCGGACGAATGTCACACAAGTATATTTACTTTTCTACCCTTGTTTGTTTATATGTTAAGTGAAAAGGTGAAAAGGTTGAATTGTTGAAGCACAACTTATAGTGGTTGTATGCATATAATCCCGGTCATTTGCAAACCTCCTAATTCATACGAACCAATTGATTGAGATATTTATGGAAATGTTGATGATTCATTTATTATGATCCGGATACTTATGGAAGATGTTCCGAGTTCAATTATTATGATCAACACTTTAGATTGGGAAACAATCAAGATATTTATTAAACAAATATACTAGACTAGATGGATTTTTGAGATTGTTTTGTATGAATTAAGAAGTTTGCAAATGAGGGTTGGGTTCCGGTGAGAAGTTGAGGTTAGCGTGAGAAGCGTAAGAAGTGGTTATCAACCTTTTGATGAGAAGTTGATGCACGTTAGGATAAGAGATGCACCAGATCAATTCCTTTCTAACGCTCAATTCATGGGAGGGAATGAGATTAAAAATGATTAATGGCACAAATCCACTTCTTACGTTAAACTCAACTTCCCACACGATCCTTCGACTACAAATGATTGGGACTCTGCATTGCCTATTAGTTCTTTTTTAGCTTTCAGTATTTAGTTTTCAATCTTGTAACACCGTGCCATTGCACAGAGTATGATTGGGCGAAAAATGTTGGAATTCCAACTTCAAAGGCTTGGTGTTTTTGATGCCGAAGAAACCATTAGCGCACATCCTAACATTGACGACTGCTTCAAAATATGTATGTACTTCATTAACGATAGATATTTCTTCAATCGTGTATTCTTTACATTTTCTTGTTGAATATATACTTTTTTCATACGTTATATACTTGAATAACAGTATGGGCAAATCACGGGGATGATATAAGCATCCAGTATTCGGGCACACCTGCTCTAAAAGGAGATTTTGTCAGGTAAACTTATACAGGACTTCCAATATGTGGAATGTGATTTTTCTTTGTTGAAGGGTATTTTAGACATTTGAACTTTCTTTCCGAACGCCAAAGTAGTGTATTTAAGCTTTATTGGTCTTTTTTTTAATTCAGATTTGGTAAGAGGACTGTGCAAGGGATTCTTAAAGATGGTTGGAATGCTTTAATGCGCTATTACCTTAACAATTTTGTTGATGGTACAAAACAGGTCCGTATGGTATTAATTCCACCCTTGCTCACCCGATTTATCGATCCAGTTTTAAAATTTTTTTAATAGGAAAACACATTTGGCTTTCGGGTTTTAATCATATAAAATATATATTATTGTACACGTGTAGGATTCGATTGATCTACTTCAAGGTCATTATATTGTTTCTGTCTCCCGCGATATGGCTCCTACGATGCCCAAAAAAGGGATTGAGGCCTTTGCTGTAAGTAACAATCTAATGAAAGATCAATGGTTGTTTGTCGTCTTGTTTTCAAATTATTTCTCACCTTTTTCTCGAACCGAAGGTCTTATGGAAACAACTGTTCTACTTTTTGAGATAGATGTCAGATCTGCCTACATTTTAACCTTTAGTGGGATCTCTATATTTACTTGCAACACAAAGATAAATTCACAAATGCCTATAAGTTTGTGGTTATGGAAATCTGTTTTACCAACTTGATGTTTTTTGTAATCTTGTTTTATCTTAACGATGATTGTGTTGCTTTCTGCAGTCTTTACCGCTTGCTTTAGCGCTGATCACAACAGGTTTCGTTTTCACGATGGTGTCTCTCATGCGAGGTGAGTTGGTGCTCGTTTGTGTTATATAAGCACAACCCAAAGAAACACTTACTACTACCTCTTTACGGGTAACGAAGCATTTATCGCATCTTACCGGATAAAAGAATTTTATCCAATCGAAGATGATGGTGTTTATCCGGTAAGATGCGGTAAATGGTTGGTAAGAGTCACCACCCTCACTTACCCATTTTCTGATCAAGAATCTTACTCGAAAGTAAGGGTGGTCAATGCTTACAGACCTGGTCAGAGATGGTATTTAACAACAATCTTACACCGTAAGTTAAGTGCAGGTGGTGACATTCACCCATTAGGGTAAGTGGTTGGTAAGAGTCACCACCCTCACTTACCCACTTACCTTATTAGGTATCATTCTCCACGTTAACAAAATAGATTTTTGGTAAGCGTCTTTTACCCGTTAAGTGCATACCAGGCAAGAGTCTTCTCCCTTACCATAAAATATTCTCGTCTTTGTGATGCATCTTATTGGATAAGATCCTTGCTCTAAGTAAACTTTTACCTAATACATGTTAATAAACAGTCTCTCAGTGGCTTAACCATTAATCCATACAGAGGGTGTTTTATTATGGCTTAGGGGTCGTTTACCAAACATGTACCGGGTAAGCATTTACCAGCAAGGACATTACCCTCACTTATCTTGTCGTATAACATTCTTGGCCGTTTAATTGTTGGTAAGCGTCTACAACCCGTTAAGCACTTATCTGGTAAGAGTCATTTCCATCACTTACCAGGTAAGACTCAAGACTCTTGGTCTTTGGTATGGCTCTTACCGGGTAAATTTTCGGTGGTTTCCAAGCACATTTGGCAAAGATTGTAAGGTAAGTGATACTAGTAAGTGATTACCAAGTAAGTGTTTAGTAATGACCCCTTAATGCTTAAGCAATGGGAAGCCACCTAACCATGTCTTCATTCACACCCAAGAAAAACAAAGAATGCAAATGATTTTGGTCTGATATTTTGAAATAGAAGATTAATAGTGTAAGTTTTTCTGTTGGTTATATATTTTATTGTTTAATTTGAAAATAAATGGATTCATATAATTGGTTTAAGAATAATAGGTATTAAAATAAAAAAGTAAATTACATATTTGTCCCTGTGGTTTACACTTAATTGCACTATTGGTCCCTATTTTAAATTAATTATGGACTTGGTCCCTATGGTTTACATTAGATTGCACTATTGGTCCTTAACCCTAATTCCATGTGAAATCAATGTGTTAAGCATAAGGACCAATAGTGCAATATAGTGTTAACCACAGGGACCAATAGTGTAATATAGTGTAAACCATAGGGACTAACAATGCAATATAATGTAAACCACAGGGACCAAATCCATAACTATTTTAAAATAGGAACCAATAGTGCAATTAAGTGTAAACCACAGGGACCAAATATGTAATTTACTCAAAATAAAATTAAGGATTTCAGAATTTTATATTTTCTTTGTTTTTCAAACTCGTTAAACAATTATATTTCGTTCTAGAGTTATTTAATCAGAAAGTTTGTAATTTATGATTTTTAAACCATTTATTCGGTATGAAAACATATGGCAATTTAGCTTAATTCATACATATGGCTAAATTTATATAGGGTTAAATGAAATAACATATTTTTTTAAGGCATAGTGGCATCGAACTAACGAACGACTATCACAAATACACACATGCATGCACGCCTCCCCGGCAGTATCGGGAATCCAAGGGAAGCTCACTAATCTGCTGCTGTCCTGGCCCAGCTTACGTTAGACCTAGAGCCCAACACAGTCTTTGACTGGGCTGAGGGGCGGCCCAGTCTATGACTGGACTTGACCAAGGACTCCATTTGGATTCGAACCCGGGTAGACTGGGATGTCATCCACAACCCCTCCCAGGATGTTACCGCCCTTAGAAGGACCAACTAAGCTAGACATGATTTGTATGAAAAAAATATATAATAAACAATATTTCGGTAGCATTTAAGATATCCTATAAAATTAGTGGCTTTTATGGAAACAAACTCTCTACTTCTTGGGTTAGAGGTGAGGTTTTTTGCTTTCATTCTACTCCCCACCCTACTTCTATGTTGGATATACTAAGTCTATTTAGTGTGTTTTGATTTGGATTTAACTTAAAACAAATTTTAAAAAATAAAATATATTAATTTTCGGTATAAATCCCAAAATATAAATTATGCATTTTTCATGGATGGGTGGGAGTACCTTTTTTTTTCTTTCTGTTTACATGTAGATATATAGATAAATTGTTTTGCTATTAAAGACTTGATTGATTTACTTATTGATTCTATATCATGTATGCAGCTCGGAGTGATCTTTCACAATTATTGTTTTCTATTTGGTGGGGAGGAATGAGTATAGCCATTGCAATATTCGTGAGAGCCAATGGTCGAATTTTCTGCAATCGACCGCGTTTGCACAAGCCTCCCCGTTGATTATTGATTTTGGATTAGTTACTTTGGTTGGCGTAAAGTTGTATGGTGAAACCTTTTAGCTCATTCTTCATGTCTTGCAGAAGACTTTTATTCTTTTTGATTTGTGTAACCATATAGTTACCTTGTTGTGCATTGGCCATACTAGTAATCATCTTGTAACTATGTATAAAAGAGTGGTTAAAAACAAACTCCTTATATATGTTATATAACCCTTTTTTTATAAGATTTAAAAAAATGTCTTGCATACATGAACATAAGATGCCATTTTATATTTCTAATTTTCTTATTAATTCAAAGAAATAGCAACACGAATCTTTTCATCATTGAACTTGAATGATGAGTAAAATTTTGAACTGTAAGTCTCAATTAACATTTTTTATATTAAATTTCTTATTTCTTTACTCTTTATTTCTTAGTTCCACTCTCTATTTTATTTTTAAAAAACAAATAAAAACACAAGAATTTCATTTCACTCTAAAACATATATGAAAATAGACCCATATATAAAAATCACAAATTGTACAATAATCATGAAATCATGAAAATTTCTTTATTGGATACAATTACTTGTTTAAGTAGAACTAATATTCTTTTGGGCTCTTCTTGCTATCGTGTCAAAATAGAAATATATTATCGAGTATATTGTCTTATTTTTAACTTTAGAACCAAAAAAAAGGTAAAAACATAATCATGCAACAAACAATACATTTATTTGATGATATTGCAACTAGCCTTCCTTATCTGAAATAGTATTCTACCAAGAACAAATTCAAGAATTTGTTCTTGAGGAAGACTTAGGATTTAGAAGATGCATAAGGAGGCCAATAAAGATGGAACTCGATCTTGTATGTTACCGTTAATCCTACCAAGTTGACCGGAGATGACGTCACGTAGCCTTGAACAAACAAAAAGTCGCCAGTGCCTCCCACAACAGGATGATTTGAAGGTTTGGTGTTATGTGTAACACCAACAACAGAGATTGACCCTTTGTGTTTTTTTACATTCAAAGCGACCTTGGCAATACTGATGCTTTGAAGTCCATCTAATCCAGAAGTGATTGAGGTTCCTTGGGCTGTTCCAACAACCTTGGAAGTATAGTCTGGTTTAAGAGTTAATGGATCCTGAAAGGCGAATATGGTCCCAAATGGAGTAGTAGTTTGGCTAACAGGTGGCCCTGCTACTCCTTTGACAATGAAGTAACCGGTTTTGTTTATGGTTTCATGTTGGAATAGTGCAAAGTGGAGTGATTTGAGTTCTTTGCCGTGGTGGTGGTGGTGGTGATGATGATGATGGTGGTGGTGGTTGGTGGTGGTGGCGGCGGCTTGAAGTGGATGAAGGACAAAGACAAGGATGGTAAAGAATAATAAATACATATAGGAAGCCATTTTCAAGTGGGAATGTAAAGGCCAATGGTACCATGAAACATATATAATCATCATAATGGAAGACCAAGACTTTAAAAGAAAAGAAAAGAAAATTTGTCTTCAATGGAGCACAAGTCAATAGGAAATTAGACTATGTTGTTGTTGTTGCATCTTCATCACGTATCATGACTTTTCCAAAAAGAAATTCTTTGTTTATGAAACACTTTTGATAAGACTAATAACTAAAATAACCTAAAATTTCACAAAATAAAGAAAATGTGTAGGCCAGGTTAATTTCACAAATAACTTGTATCTAGTATAACGAACATATGTATTTATGTAAACTTTGATAGCGGGGGCGGGTAGTAGCGGGGACTATAATACCCGTCCCCGTCCCCGACTTCCTATATCCACACCCGTCCCCATCCCCGCCCCATCAAATCCCCATCGGAGTCGGGTAAGAAAATCCCCATCGGGGTCGGGGAACCCAATGGATACCCATTTAGTAAATAAAATTCAAATTTTTTTATAAGTTTGAAAACATGGAATCACAATAAATAAAAGTTTCACAATTCATTTCGCAAACACCTCAAGATACAAAAAAGATGGTTAAGACATTAAGTTTGATAAAAACTAAAGCAAAAACTATCATTATACAATTTATAAAAACATACAAATAAAGTTAAACACCTATATAAAAAGATATTTGCATGTGACTGTCTATTATAAAATCATAAGTATTATATATATATATATATATATATATCGGGTCTTAAACGGGGCGGATACCATTATACCCGTCCCCGACCCATCCCCGCTTCGGGTAATAAAATCAAACTCCATCCCCAACCCATTACCCACTAAAGCGGGGATTCCTCTCTCCATTCGGGTCGGATCTCTGCGGGTAGCGGGGATTCCCCGCCCCGTTTGCATCCCTATTGGTGAGTGGTGACAAGAACTTTCGAATAAACTTGAAAGTTTTTCTGTAAAGAAGGGTTTGACTTCATCGTATAGAGTGTATTTAACATATCGGTTCCACAATCATCGTAGAGGAGCCTACCTTAAAAAGAGGGTTACCCGATTTCTTTTATGAGACACTCATTTGATCCTCAAGTGCAATGTTTTAAAAACCGGTTTTTTATTTGAACCAGGTCACCGTCACTATTCAACCGGTTCAACCACCAGATCAATCCAGTTTCAACTATTTCTATGCAATTTCTCATTTTCTTGCATGCATACATACATACACATACACACACACACGTGCGTGCGCGCGCACACACACATATAGGGTTAGGTTCAAATGGAAACTCAAATTTCATTACGAACGTGAAGACGTGTGATCTTGCGCCACATGTCCTATTCGGCTCATATTCAGTCTAAATAATATAAAATTATTCAGGGGGAATATTATGCATTATTCAAGGTGAATAATGCATAATATTCGGTTTGGATAATCTTGACTGAATATACCACGTGGCGCATCCCGGTTATATATATAACGAAAAATTTGATGATAATAAGTTCAAACATTAATAATACACATAACAAGTTTTACATCGATCTTAAAACATTAAAAAACACACATAACTATAAGTTTTTCATCAATCTAAATACATCAAAACGAAACATAACGATCAAACCAATGTATGGATCTTGAGACATTGGAGTGTTAAATGGTCAATGATCAATGCCAAACGTTATATAATTCCATATCTAACGCAAGCAAATGTAGAAATCCAAAACTATGTATAACAGAAAATCAGAAATCGATATGACCGGTTCAACCGGTTCGTTACAATCGGTTCAATCGGTTTTTTGATAAAATCGACGGGTTCACTTCGGGCCATAAATTGTCATAAACCCGGTTGCATTTGATCCGGTCTTTTCTCCGCTTCCCGGTTCAATCGGTCTGGTCGATTCGGATTTTAAAATATGGCTAAAGTGCCTTTGCCAGTATTCTTTAAAGAGTAAGCTATGATTTTTGTTTATGTAGTTTTTTATTTTTAACTATTTATCGTTGATGTTCTTTAAAAGTTTCATTTTTTGTTATTGTGGTTTTATTTTTTGTTATTACTTCGGAGACTAAGGGGCTGTTTACCAAATCTTGTCTGTCTGTCTGTATGGATAAATTTGTCTGTATGGATAAATTTGTCTGTCTGGATAAATTGATGTTGGTGTTTACCTTTTTATCTGAATCAAGAGTCTGAATGTCAAAAATGACGATTTTACCCTTTAGTATTAATTATGCATCATTTGATTAATTATTGTTTTAATTTTTAATCCAAATTCTTAAACAAAAAAAAATACTTAAGAAAACATAATTCATAAAGAAAATATGATCCAAAAGTCAACAAATTTGTCTTCCCAAGAACCTCTAATCTGCAAAAAATAAAAATAAAAAAGACTTCATCTTTTTCAATCCTTCAATCTAACATCATCGAGTCAAGCTCAAGCACCATTTCTCTTCCCATTTTCAACATCAAAAGCCCAATTTCCCTGATTTACTCTTTATAATTTCTTCACCAATCCTCTCCTTCTCCGTCATCTTCTTCCTGAAGATCGAATCCATAGCCTTCAACAAAGAATCAAGCGTAAATCCATAATCGACCCACAACCACCAAAAATACAGTAGATCTACGATGATAGTCTCCATATAAGAAGAAACCGGAAAGGAGACACTAGATGGATGTCGCTGGTCACCGGTCGCCGGAAAACAGGTCGTCGGAAAACAGGTCACAGAAAGGAGGCCGACTAGAAGGGGTGTCTCATCTCATCTGGGAAGGATGTTTCTCTGTACAAAAAGAGGCGTGTTCAAAATAAAAAGGGTAGGGATGTCATTCTTTTGTCTGTATGGGGACAACACACCCTTTCTAGCTGTGCGATTAAGTTGTCTGCTGTGCGATTAAGCCGTATGTAAACAACCTAGGAGGGCTGTGCGAATAAGCCAAACAGACCAATAAGCCCAATTAAGTTACAAGTAAACAGCCCCTAACTTTCTTAGAAAAGAAATCCATGAAATTAGACATAATTAGGCCTTTTTACCGTTTCTAGATCTATCATTGTTTTCTTTATCGTTTCTAGATCTATCATTGTTTTCTTTATTAAATAAAGAGTAAACTACAATTTTGGTCCCTGTGGTTTATCGATTTTTTTGAAAGTGGTACCTAAGGTTTAATAATTCTAGAAATGGTGCCTGTGGTTTGAATTTTGCTTTGAAAGTGGTCCCTGACCACTAACTCCGTCAAAAAGCTCCGTTAGAGCCAGGGGCATTTTCGTCCAACCATGCTTTATCACTCTTTTGTCTTCTCCGGTGACCCTTCGGTCACCTTCTCCGGCAATCCTCCGATCATCATCTCCGGCGAGTCTCCGGTCATCTTCTCCGACGACTTCATTTCATCTTCTCCTTCGGTTACTATGTCTTGATTCATCTAAACACATAAATATATGTATACACATATATATAACATACACACAGAAGTATATATATTCACACACATACATATATAAACATACACACACAGATGTGTGTATATATATATATATACACATATATATATAACATACACACAGATGAGTATATATATACACACATATATTCTTCTTCTCCTAAACTCATCTCCATTTCACATCCTCTGCAAACTTCACCTTCTTTTTTTTCCTTATTCTTCTTCTTCTTCTTCTTCCCATCTGCATCATAATCCAAAAACCCCATAAACAAGATCTCAATTTTGACTCAAAAAAGTCAACTCTCATCAATCGTGGGTATATATATATATACACATCTGTGTATGTTTATATATATATGTATGTATGTATGTGTGTGTATATATACATCTGTGTTGTGTGTGTCTATTTGAGGATTGGTTCGTTTTTTGGGACGGATCACCGGAGGTTGCCGGAGAAGATGACGGGAGGGTCACCGGAGAAGTGGGTTTCATGAATTTGTGTAAAAAAGATCAAAAAATGGTGGTTTTCAAGTGGGGTTTTGAAAATTAAGATGCAAAAAATGGGTTTCTTGATTGTGTAATTAACAATAAAAGAGGATTTTCTTCTCCGGTGACCCTCCGGTCACCTTCTCCGGAAAGTTGGGTTTAGCTAAAATTATAGGCGTTGATTGTGTAATTAACAATACATATATATATGTATATGTATGTGTGTGTATGTATATTTATGTGTATGTGTGCGTGTGTAAATGAAGATGTAAACTTGCTTGGGTTTTTTGGTCGGAGTTTGGCCGGAGTTTGGCCGGTGTTCATGGGAGGAAGGTGGATGTTTATGTTTATATATATATGTATATATATGTGTATTTTATATATTTTATAGTGTGTGTTTGTTAGTGTTAGATTTATTAAAGAAGTTGAGGGACCTTTTGTGAACATTTTTATCTTTTCTAGGAATGAGGTATAAATACCTCATTGCCTTGTTTTGTACTCTAAGTCTTTTACAATCAATGACATATGAGTTTCATATTTTCTCTCTCTACTTTCTCTCTCTACTAGATCTATCATTTCTCATGCTAGATTGATTCATCTTGTACTTACAAGTGGTATCAGAGCTGGATTTGCTGATTAAATGAAGATTTATCATGAAGATTGATTGAAGATTTGAAGAAAAATGAAGAAAACTTGAAGAATTCCATTTTTGGTGCAAATTTGAAGATATATTACTTGCTTGTTCATGAAATTGTGTGTAATTTCATGAATATATCAAGTTTTATGCATTAGAAGTGATTTGAAATCATTAGGAAGAATTCAGATTTGAATTTTTAGTGAAAATGAGCTGAAAATCGAGTTTTGTTCGTAAATCTTCATATGTCTCGAGTCAATGTTCATATGTCTCGAGTGGTAGTTAGGTGGTAGGTAGAATTCGAGCAGAAGGAGATCTTGGCTCGAGTTGATTGTAGGCTCGAGTTGTTTTTGGCTCGAGTTGAACAACTTAAGTGAGAAGGTCGGCTCGAGGTGGATATCTTGAGCAAAGGGATTTGTGACTAGAGACAAGTAACTCGAGTAGTCTTGGCTCGAGTTGAATATCTCGAGCGACTAGTGTGTTTTTGTATCTCGAGTCATCTCTCGAGCAAAGGGATTTGTGGCTCGAAACAAGTAACTCGAGTGGTATTGGCTCGAGTTGGATATCTCGAGCGAGTGAGTGTGTTTTGTATCTCGAGCCATATTTCAAGCATAGTTGTGTTTGTATCTCGAGCCATGACCAAGTAGTGACTCGAGTCATTGTGTTGTGTAACTCAAGCTAAATAGTGATTTGTCTCGAGCCAAGTTATTTGTGCATTTCAAGTGAAGTTTTTGTTGGAATTCTTCAAACATTTTTCGAAACTGATATTTTTCATAAAATCAGTAACAAAGATCCGTTTTTTAAAGATGAGTCTTGCAAATCGGAGAGATGATATGTCAATGGGATCAGAGACCAAAGCACCGGTGCTATTCAAAGATGAGTATGAATTGTGGGTCTCACGATTCAAGCTATACATAAGGAGAAAGAAAGATGGAGATAAAATTCTTCATTCGATTTTACATGGACCTCATCCTATCCCAGTTACCACACTTGATGGAAGACAAGTGCCAAAAGAATATTCAGAGATGGATGTGGCTGAAAGAGAAAGGTTTATGATTGATGTTGAAGCTCAAAACTGTCTAATTCAAGCAATTCCGAATGAAATCTTTCGCAAGTTAGATAGTTATGATGAGTCAGCAAAATCTATTTGGGATCAGCTACAAAAGATAATGATGGGTTCTAAGGTCGGAAATCAAATGAGGGTAACAAATTTGATGGATAGGTATGAAAATTTCAGAATGAAGGAGGATGAAACACTAGAAGAGACTTATGACAGGTTTGTAGAACTGATGAATGATATGAAGAAAAACAATATCATTCGATCAGAAATGGATTACATTGTGAAGTTCATCAACAACTTGTCTTCAGACTGGAAGCAATTTTCAAGATTTGTGAAGCAACACAAAGTTTTAAATGAGTTGAAAGTTTATGAAGTGTATGAGAATTTGTTATTGTTTGAGGAAGAGGTGAACGAAATTGCTGCTGAAAGAAAGAAGAAAGAAAAGTCTGAAGCTGATTCTATGGCATTGCTTGCTGAAAAGGAGAAAGCAAAGAAGAAAGTAAAGAAAGGGAAAGCTAAAGTGTTGGAAGTATTTGAAGATGAGGAAGAAGAGGATGAGGATGAATATGATGAAGATGAAAGAGATCAAATGCTGCAAAGCTTATTGAGTCTAACTGAGGCTTATAAGAAAGAAGTATTATAATAGGTCTGGGTCAAACAACAGAAGATTTTCTACAAGAGGTGGACGAGGTTTTAACAGAAACTACATGCAAAGTTCACAAGGATATCCTCCTCGAGTTGAAAATCAGTATGTTGACAGATATGCAACGAAGAAAGAGGAGGTTGTCAAAGATACTCCAGAGAAAACAGAGGAAAAGAAAGGCCAAGCTGGTATTACGTGCTATAAGTGTGGAAAGACAGGTCATATTGCAAAAGGATGTACTACTAAGATGTCGAAAGTGGAACTGCTGAGGAAGAAGTTGGAACTAGCAGAGAAGCAAGAACAAGGATTGGTGTTGATGGCTGATGATGAAGAATGGCTGGATTATTCTGACAATGATGATCAAGCGCAGATGTGTTTTATGGGCTTAATGGAGGAAGAATCAGAATCTGATGAAGAAATAGAGAGTGAAGGAGAAACTTCAACGGTACGTTCTGTCTCTCTTGATGATCATAATAGAAAAATGCTTGAAGTGACAACATTAATTCATAACAAAAATAAAGAACTTGAACTTGTCATTTTAAAACAAACTAACGAAATTACTGATTTGTTGCAACAAAAAGAACAATTAAGTTCTCAATGTGCACAATTGCAAAAATCAGTAAATGAGTTTGAGACAATTCGAGCAGAACATAAGTCACAAAAGCTGGAAATTGATTTTTTAACCATAAGTTTGAGTGTGGAAAAAGAAAATGTTTCTAAGCTAAATAAGATGATTTCAGATCTTGATTTTAAACTTCATAAGATAGGTCAAACTGAGCATACAATTTTCTTGAATAAACAAGTTGAGTTTAGAGATTATTACTCCAAAGAAGGTCTTGGATACACAAATCCAAATTATTTGAAAAAGACTCTTGGAGTTAAAAATCCAAATCATTTGCAAAAAGCTCTTAAAGAAAATGCAGCATTTTATGACCTTACAAGCATGTTAATGAGTAAGAGGTTTCCTTCGTTAAAAGGTTTTCAAATGAAGGAAGAATTTTCAGAGATGCAACATATGAAATTACATGATCCTCTGTACCATGATTCTAAATATCATAGGGTCAAGTTTGTTTATAATGATGATACTGTTAGGAATTATGTGCAGAGTTGACAAACCAAGTGATTATACATCCAATGTTACAAGACACTTGAGGGTCACACCTGTGAGAACCTATAAGTCGAACAAGTTAGATGAAATCCCGAAATGGAGAGTTAAGATTTATAATAGTGTATTATAAATCAGTTGGGTAATTTCAGTCAGATTTACCAAAGTTGGAGGGTTATTAATTAATTAGGATATTATATATTTATTAGATAAATAAATATATAATAGTTAATTAATAAAGATTTTATATATTAGATAAATATATAAATTATAATTATCGTATGCAAATTCTTTTCCAGCTAATTAAATAAGGAAAGGATTTAAGATAATTATCATAAGGAAACTGAATCTCATCCAAACTGTTGTATCTTTCCCATATAAATAAAGCCTATGGGTTAAGGAAAAACATTAAGCTTTCAGTTAAGAAAAACCAGTTCCCAGTTTCCTCTCTCTCCTCTCTCTCCACCGGCGCCGATCACCCCCTTTCCCCGGGTCGGTTACAGTTTTTGTTATTCGGGTTTCACGGTTCTGCTAGAGGAACGTTCGTTGGTTGATTACGGGTGGACTAATTCTCAAGCATCCAGGTAAATTAATCTAACCTAATCCTTTAGGTTTAGAGCTACAAACGATTAAGATCATTAGGCTTTTATGGGTTTTTAGTTTTTATCGCTTCCGCATGTTTAGATCAGAAACAGAGTGTTTCTGATCACGTGGGTTTTAACAGTTTGTTTTAAACCTACGAGATATATCAAACCAGCGAGGTTTTGATAGATCTGAGATAATCCTCGGATCAGTTTGATCCGAGGAAACCCACAAAAACCCAACAGTGGTATCAGAGCCATTGTTCTAATCGTTTAGTCTTTTATCAGATTATGATCCGTTAAAATTGAATTCGTTTTCTATCGCATCAAGTTTTGAATGATTATATATAAAATTTTTGATCTTTATCAAATTTCGAAATTTTATGTTTATCACTTGAATTATCGTAAAACCAACAAACAAAAGACCACCATAGCCGAACCACCAGATCGGTGGTGGCTATGGTTATTACCGATCAAAGCTGCCTCACCAAGACGGTGGTGGCAGCCGACCTTAGAACAACTAACCGACGACCGGCGGTGGAACGGCGGCAGATCGCCGACCGGACCGCCAGGCCGATCGCCGGCGATGAGATCACACCACACGAGCCGAACCAAACAACCGGCCTCACCACAGTCGGTGATGGAGGCGTCGGTTTGTTTCCAGATCGCAGGGCGCACCTCAACGGTGGTTGCGGTGGCGGCTGTTGCCGTAGCGACCAACATCGTACCACCGTGTGAAGTAGCGGCATCGGTTTCGGTGGGCAAAACCGCACCACGACTAGCGACGGCGGCGGCTGTTCGCGATGATCGGTCGCCGGCTAACGCCGGCGTCCAGCGGGCGACAGGTGGTGATGGTGTTGCTATCGCTGCCGTCGCCTCCGGCTAAGTGGCGGTGGTGGCGTCGTTTACGCTACTGTTGTCGCCGGCCAGTAGTGATAGTAACGGTGGTCAAACGGCGGCATGTGGTGGCAGGCGGTATGTGGTAGTGGTAGACCAACGACCTTGGTGACAGCGGCTTTAGCCGTTGTCATAAACCACCAAGCCAACCGCCGGCTGCCCTAAGGCCAAGCCAAGGCGGCGGCAATGGTTATTCAAATCGCCGGCCAAACCGCGCGAAGCGGTGGTAACGGCATTGTTTCCAATCGCCAATCGGACCACCACCAGATTGGTGGTGACCGACGGCGGTGTGCGGCGGCGGCGTTAGTCGATCACAACCAAATTGGAAACGATCGAGAGACACGGTCAAGGATGGTATCGATTCAATGTTGTTTTGTTTTTCAAAAAACGGGTTTAGGATTCCTCGATTCTCGATAGTTTTTCGATGGCCCAAAATTACCAGTTTGGTAATGGGCCTATAAGCCCAGTTTTTGGACCAAGTTTGTGGCCCAAAAAGAGCTCGTTTGGTTTTTAAGACATTTTATCCAAAATAAATTTACTTGGGATTTTTATCCGATAAAACTTATTCAAATTAGTTTTAATTAATCTCTTAGGAAAATTAAAATTTTTCGAATAAGCCAGTTTTTTAATTGGATCGTTAAAACCAGTTTAATATTTTGGGTAAAAGGATTAAATGATTTTTGTTTTGAGATTTATTATAAATCACAGTTTTAAAGTTAAAACCGTCTAAAGTTTTTCTTTTAGGATTCATAAAACAGTTTGTTTTTTCGAATCTGTTATAAAACCAAGTTTTTGATAATTGAGACAAGATAATTTTAACGGATCCAGGTTTATTTTCTCGTAGTTATAAATATTGCTTTTGTTGCATATATACATATAATTGCGTGATTGCTTGAGTTTTATATATATGCATCTCAGTTTGAGTTTGTATATATCTATTATAGTATTTGCCAAACTAGACCCTTGACGCATTCATGGGGAGGCCTGCGTGCCGTTTACAACCCCTTATGTAATAATGATCCTAGGATAGATTTTTCTTTCTTATGGGATAACGAGGCCAGTGGGAGCTATTCTTCATCTTACCGGAATACTAACAAGCATGGCGAAGCCAGTGGGAGCTACGCGAAGTTTTGAAGATATAGAAAAACTAGGTCATTATTGGTCCCTAGGAACAAAATTGGCAAATCCTATAATTATCTGTTTTACAATTGCGTAGTTGTTATAATTATCTGTGTGCATGATTAACTGCGTAGTTGGTGCTAATAACTGCTAGTTTATTAGATATGTTTTAAAAGGAATTTTTAAAACAAGAAGGAAATAGGTTTTATTAACTTTTCAATCGAAAACCTTTAAAGTGAAGCACTTTAATAAAACCTAATGTATTGTTATAAAAGGAGCAAAATTGACAGAACAGTTAGCTTTTGTCAGTCGAAAAGGGTTATTGAAACAGGTAGTTTCAATTAACCAGTACACTTTAAATCAGTTGATTTAAATTAGCCGATATTTTAAACAGTTAGTTTAAAATAACATGAATATTTAAAACAGTTAGTTTAGAATATTAATTGCTCTTTATAACAACGTATAGATGATTGTTTTATAAAAAGGCAAAGTTGACAAAAACAGTTAGTTTTAATCAACTAGGTATGCTATTAAAACAGCTAGTTTTAATTAGCAAATGATTTTAGAACAGTTAGTTTTAAAATTACATGTATGTTTCAAACAGTTAGTTTAAAACATAAGTAGCCTTTATAAACAATCAGTTTTTCAAAATCCTGGAAATAAAGTTTTTCAAAAACCCCGAAAATCATAGATCAGTAGTGCAACCCATCTAGGGGCACCTTCGGCGTAAAGTACATAGGCGTTGTAAGTGATCACACATTCAACGTCTGTGTTCAAACTGAAGCTGAAGGGGTTACATAACTCTGCGAATTATCTCCGGGTGGTACCGGCCAGAGTATAGTGATCAGGTTCCCCAAAATGGTGAGATCTGTTTTGGTTCTATAATGTTCACCGGGTGGTACCGGGCCAAAAAGCACTAAGAGGGACTAAAACATGCACAGGTAGTTGCCATGGTCCCGAAAAGATCTAGGAATCATGTCAGTTAGATATGATTGGTAAAAGTCCTTACCTACCGAAATAAATACGGTTCTGGTGGAGCAAGAACATTACGCACATCAGGACGTATGAAATAAGGATCCTAGTCCAATAAATTGATCATTTAAGGGTTTATTGATATTTTATTGGAAATTAGTCTATTTACAGTTGCTAAGACCAAAAATTTTATTTAGTGTAGATGGCAAGCACTGTTACCAGCACTAACAATCTTTCCCTCCGCTCTATCCTGGAGAAGGATAAGTTGACCGGCTCTAACTTTCTTGACTGGGAGCGCAATCTGATGATTGTGCTCAGACATGAAAGAAAGTGGTATGTGCTTGAAGAGCCACTTGGGGAGGCACCTCCGGCAAACGCTCCGGCTGCTGCCAGAAATGCCCACAAGAAGCACTCAGATGATCTACTTGATGTTGCCTGTCTGATGTTAGCAACTATGAGCCCAGATCTGCAAGCAGGGCTCATAAATACGAATGCTTACGACATGATCCGCCAACTGAGGGACATGTTTCAGACTCAGGCTCGTACAGAGCGCTACGATGCCACCAAAGCATTCAATGAATGCAAGATGGTTAAAGGGACATCAGTAAGTGACCATGTCATGAAAATGAAACGGCACTTAGATCATCTGGAGAGGCTGGGTCATCCCGTTCCTTTGCAGCTAGCAACTGACACCATACTTAATTCACTGTCAGAAGACTACAGGCCCTTTGTAGTCAACTACAACATGAATAACATGGAGAAAACTATAGCAGAGTTACACTCCATGCTTAAGACAGCTGAACTAAATATGGGGAACAAGAACAAGACTAAGGATGTCTTGATGGTGAAAGACGGAGGGGTTAAAAAGAAGAATGGGCATGCTAGCACCAGCAAGGGAAAAGGACCAGTTCAGGCCATCCAGAGTGCACCCAAGAAAGGCAAGGGCAAGGGCAAGGGCAAGAAGGTTAAGCCAAACAAAGCTAGGACCGAGAATCGCTGCTTCATATGCAATGAGATCGGTCATTGGAGGCAAAACTGCCCTAAGCGTCATGAAGCAGGTATGTAAACCTCAGAAAATTTATGACTGCTTTGATTTGACACTTCTTACTTGTTAGCTTACAAGTATACTGATACCTAGAGCAAATGGTTATTGCAGGAAATCAGAAATGAAGTGAAGTGCCCAGGAGTTGCCGAGGATCAAAGCACGAGATATTTTAAGACAAGACATTTTTGAATTTATAGTTTTTAAAAACAGTTATTTTGGGGGTTTATGTTTTAAACAATGTTTAATTATATTTTATATAATTTGATGGTTTTATTTTTCAAAAGTTATTGTCTTGACAAATATCTGATTGTGCTTAGTGTTTTGTATGATCCTGGTTATTGATGCCTGTTATAATTACTTTAATGAAATTGAAGTAATTTGTATAAAAACTATCAAAACACACGAGATTCTATAGGAATGTGTTTTGAGAATAAAACATTTATGAATAATAGTTTCGTGATCAAAAGGAAGAATTTAAGATATTAACTCAGATAGCGTTAATAACAGCATTTATAAAACTAGAAAGATTCCAAGTTCTGGAATTAGGATTTGACCAAATCCAGTTAAGTTTTATAAAAGAAATTCTCAAGAATTAACTAATTAGGTTTGATCAAGTTTTATTCAAATGTTTTAAAAGGAGAATTTAGGATATTAACTCAGATAGCGTTAATAACAGTATTTATGAAACTAGAAGGATTCCAAGGTTTGGAATTAGGATTTAACCAAATCCAGTTGAGTTTCATAAAAGGGAAATTCTCAAAGTTCATTACTTGAAATTAGGATTGACTAATCAAAGTCTTGAATAAGTCAATAGTAAATTTTGAGTAATAGTTAGTTTTTATGCAAGTAAGTGGGAGCCCAATTTATTCTCTATCTAGTCTGAAATAAGAGAATAAAAGACATAATTATTGATATATCTCGGAATTCATAAATCCAGGTAGGATAAGAATTCATAAGATATAATTTACCCTTTTAGTTAAAAGGATAAAAGTTTCAAGACCCATGAAACAAAGGTCGTAACTGACTTAAAAATCAATAATTAAAAGTGTTGGATTGAAATATATAGCATTCCAGTAGATTTGCCAGGATTGCAAATGGAATCGGATTTCAGGTAGAAATCATTCATCTGCACAGCAACTAAGGAAAGTTGCAGTTTTACATATTCAGGAACTGGAAGTTAGTCCAGGTCTCCAAGTTCATGGAATATGATAAAAGTCTGGTTATTGTTCTTATAAGGTGTTTGCAGAACAATAATTAGCAGATACAAGTAGATCGTATGAACAGACTTGTATTTTTGGTTATCACTTTGATTAAAATGGTAAACTTTAGTCAAAGGGTTTAAAATTGAAGGTAGGTGATACTTCATTTTAGATCAGTATTTAACAAATGTTAAATAGACACTATGAAAGTTATTAAAGAAAAGACATTCAATCTTGTTATTATTACAGCGTGTAATATGGACTATACAAGATCGATTTCTTTATCACTTTCACATTTTTGCATGTTTTTAACTAATCCAGGAATGAAACTAGTCTCCAGTTTTCATTCAAAATCTGTCCGTGACAACTTATCATTGTGGGAGCATGATAAGGCGTTAAAGTCATTGTGAACTTTTAGGTAGTTATGATCAGTTGCTAAATAACAGCTACAAGTGTTGTAGACTAAAAGTTGCACAGATATTTGATAGAGTAGCAAATATCGGACGTGATCCGCGGTTGAGATTACTTCTTGGAAACAGTCATAAGTAAATCTCACAGTGGTTGTCCCTATCACCTGAGGTATCTGATTTGATATCATGAGGACTACTGGATTCTTAGTGCACTCAACCGCTACGCCGTAACAGGGTGGCTATAAAAGGTGTAACTAGATTCAGCGGAAGCCGTGGTGTTGAAGGCAGATATGCAAGATGGGATTTGCACCTCTTCTCAGAAGAGAGATATTTCTGGGCCCATCTTGACTGACTAAGTATACTGATGAAGTGCATGGCCATGCCCAAACGGACTGATTAGTTCTTTGTCGTTTACCTATCAGTGAAAGTCAGATAATCAAGAGAACAGAATCTTGAGTATTTAGAGTTGACACTTTCCAAGCTCATACTCACAGATGAAATATCGCGATGCAAAGGGAAAAGCCAAGATATACCCAATCAATGAACATTAGTTTCATAGATACCAATTCCTCACGGAATGTTTATATCACCAAATCTGGGTATAAGAGTTCTTGTAACCTGGTCAGCCCAAGTGCCTGTCTAGGGGCCTCCTTAGGTCCGTATAATCAAAGGTAGTATTGCCAACTTGCACAAGTGGGAGTCTGTTAGGAATTATGTGCAGAGTTGACAAACCAAGTGATTATACATCCAATGTTACAAGACACTTGAGGGTCACACCTGTGAGAACCTATAAGTCGAACAAGTTAGATGAAATCCCGAAATGGAGAGTTAAGATTTATAATAGTGTATTATAAATCAGTTGGGTAATTTCAGTCAGATTTACCAAAGTTGGAGGGTTATTAATTAATTAGGATATTATATATTTATTAGATAAATAAATATATAATAGTTAATTAATAAAGATTTTATATATTAGATAAATATATAAATTATAATTATCGTATGCAAATTCTTTTCCAGCTAATTAAATAAGGAAAGGATTTAAGATAATTATCATAAGGAAACTGAATCTCATCCAAACTGTTGTATCTTTCCCATATAAATAAAGCCTATGGGTTAAGGAAAAACATTAAGCTTTCAGTTAAGAAAAACCAGTTCCCAGTTTCCTCTCTCTCCTCTCTCTCCACCGGCGCCGATCACCCCTTTCCCCGGGTCGGTTACAGTTTTTGTTATTCGGGTTTCACGGTTCTGCTAGAGGAACGTTCGTTGGTTGATTACGGGTGGACTAATTCTCAAGCATCCAGGTAAATTAATCTAACCTAATCCTTTAGGTTTAGAGCTACAAACGATTAAGATCATTAGGCTTTTATGGGTTTTTAGTTTTTATCGCTTCCGCATGTTTAGATCAGAAACAGAGTGTTTCTGATCACGTGGGTTTTAACAGTTTGTTTTAAACCTACGAGATATATCAAACCAGCGAGGTTTTGATAGATCTGAGATAATCCTCGGATCAGTTTGATCCGAGGAAACCCACAAAAACCCAACAGATACTCTGAAGATTAAATCCAATTCAATTAAGGATGATCCAGTATTCTTTGTATACCCAGAATCATCAAACAATATTGTGAAACCATACATATCAACCAAGGAGTTGGAATGTAAAGTTTCAGAGCTTGAGAAGCAAATTGAAGATTTGAAAATTCAAAACTCAAATCTTTTAAATAAGTCAAATAATTTTCTTCATTGGAATACTACTGATGTTGATTCTGAACCAATTTCACTGGTGTCAGAAATTCTAAATGATTTAATTTGTAATGTGTCAACATCAGTAGACACCAGAAATTCTTCTCAAGATAATTCTGGGTTAAACCAAAATCTGAAAGAGGGTGTTGATGATGAGCAGGAAAAAGTTGTTCGTGTTGTTAATAATAAAGGTTATTTTGAATACAAAGAACCCTCAGCAATGTCAACTGATGATGTTGAGGTTCCTTATGATTTTAATTCTATTAATTCAAAACAACCCATAATTGATGAAATATCTACTGCTCAGTCATCTTCAACAACACTGACAAATGGGTTATCTTCAATTGCTTTGTCAAAAAGTGATAGTAAATTGGGTGAATCTTTAAAGGAATCAAAGAAGCTATCTCTTGAAAATTCTGAACCTGTGTACTCAGCAACAAGATCAAAAGTTTGCCATTTTCATGATGAAATCTCTTATTTAGAAAAGAAACATGACAAGGAAAAGCACAATTTTCAAAACACAATTAAACAGTTAAAGACAGAACTTTCTCGTCAAAAGTGTGATACAATATTTTGGAACAGCAAATGTGTAACCTTAACCAAAAACTATGATAGACTAGTTGAAAGACTGTCTATATATGAAGAAGGTCATCACTATGCTGGGAAAAACCAAAAGATTGTTCATACTCCAGTCACTCATGCATACATCAACAATGTGTTGGGAACCAAAGGCATAAACATGCGCAGCGGATAACAAAAAACTGATTCCCAATCAAGGATCCAATCCTAACCTAAACAGATACAATTAAAGTGGGTTTGATGGTTTACCTTTTGATGAATAAACTTCCAGAATGCTTGCAGGGGATACACCGCTACTGACACTTCTCGAGGAACGATTGCTAGACCACCACCTAGGATTATTCCGCAAACGAAAAATTCGGCTCTCGCCTTTTGCTTATGATCGCCGGCGGTGGAGAGAAAAGAGAGAGAGATTGATTTGAGAATTGTCAATTCAGTCATATTCAATCAAACCTTATGCCTTTAGTTATATTAACTAATAAGGCAGTGTTTGATGCCATATGGAATACCTTTATAATTATCAACCTGATAATTAAATATATATTCCATATTTATCTCTTTATTAATTAATTCAACTGATTAATTAATTTATAAATAATTCAACTAATTATTTATTTCTTTCTCCTTTTATAATTAATAAACGATTAATTATTTCTCTCAACCAAATAATCCAAACATCCTCTTATTTAGTGTGCAGCGGTGTGACCTACTAGTGTCCTATAACATTGGATATGGTAACCTTGTTACTGTCTCGCACATAATCCTAACAGACTCCCACTTGTGCTAGACATGTAACTGTACTGTTACCATTAGCCTAAGGAGGTCCCTAGCCAGACACTTAGGTTAACCAGGTTATAAGATCTCTTACATCTAGAGATACAAATCACACTTGAATTTATACACAGGTTCATTCCTTTTGCACACGATATTTCTAAAGTGATTTAAGACATGGAGTGGAGGATTCATTTCTTAAAATCAAGTATTTCTTGACTCTGATTTCGATTGCCTGCAGTAACGGATATTACTAAATAACCTCTGTTATTCTATCCGAGCGTGGCCACGCGTTTTCTGCCAATCTTAATCGTCAAGGGCCGAAATATCTCTCTTTTGAAGAGGTCAAATCCCTTCTTGACTACTTGCATTTGGATCCACGCTTCCGCTGCATCTAGTCACGTCCCGTATGCACCCAGTTACGGTGCAACGTTAGTACGTGCTAAGAGTACATGTCCTGGTCCAAACCAATATCTCAGGTCTAAGGACAACCTATCAAGTCAGTGCCTAGACTAAGGCTCCATGAAGCAATTTGATTACTGGTCACTTCAATACCCAAACACTCTGATGAGTATCTACAAATATTTCACTCATGTGTATCATCACTTAATAGCATATTTATAACTAATCATAATCTATATTCATCAACAAACTTAAATTAAACTAAATTTATGCAAAATAGTTAATTTAGAACAATCAGAAATTAAAACCTCCATTTATTTCCAACAACTGTGAAATAAACTTTACATGATTACAATTGCTTTCTCAAATTGAGAATCTTAGATAATTAATTAATAAACTAGTACTAGCTACTGGCTTCCAGGTACTGCATCCCAATGGAATTCGCATGTGCCTCATGCTTTGCCCTTGCTAGTGGCTTTGTCAGCGATCTGCGACATTGTCTTCTGTTGGAATCTTGCATATTCTTACATCTCCTCTTCCAATGATCTCTCGGATGACGTGATACTTTCTGAGCACGTGTCTCGACTTGTGATGCTCTCTAGGTTCCTTTGCTTGCGCCACGGCTCCTGAGTTATCACAGAATATATCGATCGGTCTCGAGATACTGGCAACTACTCTGAGATCCGATAGAAAATTCCTTAGCCAGACAGCTTCCTTTGCCGCATCACATGCTGCAATGTACTCTGCTTCTGTAGTTGAGTCTGCAATCGTGTCCTGCTTCGAGCTCTTCCATGAGATCGCACCTCCGTTTAGGGTAAAGACATACCCTGACTGTGACCTGAAGTCATCTCTGTCGGTCTGGAAACTAGCGTCAGAGTATCCTGTGACACTAATTTCATCCTCAGAACCTCCAAAGACCAAGAACATTTCTTTCGTTCTTCTCAGATATTTAAGAATGTTCTTGACAGCCACCCAATGGGGCTCACCCGGATTCTGTTGGTATCTGCTCGTAACACTTACTGAGTAAGCAACATCGGGCCTAGTACATAGCATGGCATACATAATCGATCCAATTGCAGAAGCATATGGGACCGATTTCATCTTGTCCTGATCTTCGCTAGAAACAGGACACTGTGTTTTACTTAACACTATGCCATGTTGCATTGGAATGAATCCTTTCTTGGATTCATCCATCCTGAATCTCTTCAGTACTTTGTCAATGTATGTACTCTGACTAAGTCCGATAAGCCGCTTAGATCTGTTTCTGTAGATCTTTATACCTAGTATATAAGCGGCTTCTCCAAGGTCTTTCATCTGGAAACATTTACTTAACCATTCCTTAACACTCTATAAAGTTGGTACATCGTTTCCTATGAGTAGTATGTCATCTACATACAAGACCAGGAAGGTTACTATGCTCCCACTAAACTTAGTGTAAACACATGGCTCGAACTCACTTTTAGCGAAGCCAAACTCTTTGATTCGCTCATCAAAGTGTAAGTTCCAGCTTCGAGATGCTTGCTTCAATCCATAAATGGATTTTAGCAGCTTACACACCTTATTAGGATTCTTAGGATCTTCAAATCCCTCTGGTTGTTCCATGTAGACGTCTTCTGTTAACTTTCCATTCAGAAAGGCTGTCTTGACGTCCATTTGCCAAATCTCGTAATTAAAGTACGCTGAGATGGCCATAAGAATCCTAATTGATTTCAACATTGCCACCGGTGAAAAGGTTTCATCATAGTCAATCCCATGAGTTTGCGTGAATCCTTTTGCAACCAGTCTGGCTTTGAAGGTGTGTACGTTCCCATCCATGTCGGTTTTCTTCTTGAAAACCCATTTGCGTCCAACAGCCTTACAGTGTTGTGGCAAATCAGTCAACTCCCAAACTTGGTTGTCGTACATGGATTGCATCTCGGCCTTCATGGCTTCCTGCCATTGTTCAGACTCACTGCCTGACACAGCTTCTCCATAGGATGTTGGTTCATTTAAGTCTCCGCTATCTTGAGAGACTAGGAACCCAAGATACCTATCTGGTTCTTGTCTTACCCTGCTGGATCTGCGAAGGTCCTGTGTTTGCACTTCCTCAACCGGCTCTGATTGAGGTTCAACATTGTTATGTTGAATTTCTGGCTCAACAACTGGTGTAGTGCTTTCTTCGTCTACTATCTGTAGATCTACATCCAACTGTTCAACCTAAGTTGAAACCTTTTGATATCTGTACTAATCCTTCTACAGGAAGTTCCAACAGTGTGAGCCTTGAGAAGTCAAGAAAGAAGAGGTCAACGAAGAGGAATGTTAAGAAATTAGATTTTAGTATGAAATATGCAAATAGCAAGTTTAGTGTGGGAAACAAACTGAATTCTAAAAATAATGTACCTTCCAAATTCAATTCTATGAATAAAAGGTCTACATCTGTTTCTTCAGTTTCTCATGCTTCACGTTCTTCACAGAATATAAATCATACTAAATCTAATTTCTCTACGACTCTTCGTTCTTCTGTTCCTACATATGTTCCATTTCATGTTTTTAATATGCTTAGAGGAACAAAGTATTACTGGGATTCAATTGCCTGTACTTTTAAGAGTAATGCACGGAGTGGACCCATTTTAAAATGGGTTCCTAAATCCAACTGATTTCCTCATTGCAGGCCAGTCATAAATGGTACCTCGATTCTGGGTGTTCCAAACATATGACTGGGAGGAAAGAGCTTCTGTCTAATTACAGAGAAGAATATGGAGGCTCAGTCAAATTTGGTAATAATGAACTGTCACCAGTTGTGGGTCATGGAGATATTGTGTGTAAGGATATTACAATAAATAATGTAGCACATGTCGAAGGTTTGAATCATAACCTGTTCAGTATTGGCAAATTTTGTGATAAAGATTTAGAGGTAAATTTTAATAAACGTCGATGTGCTGTCAGAACTGAATGGGGTAGAGAATTATTAGTTGGTACTCGGAAAACTAATCTCTATACGATCAAACTTCGCCATATGCTTGCAAAGAAATCTCAGTGTCTCATCACTCAGAAGTCATCTCATCAATCTTTACTTTGGCATCGTCGATTGTCTCATTTGAATTACAGATATCTTGACAGACTGGTCAAAGAAAGGTTAGTATCTGGCATTCCAATGATTAAGTTTGAACCCGATCAACTGTGCTCAGGTTGTGCTCAAGGAAAAATGAAAAGAGCATCTCATCCCCCAAAACCTGAACAAGGGTCCAAATCTCCGTTGAGTTTAATCCATATGGATCTGTGTGGCCCAATGAAAACTGTCAGTCTAGCGGGTAGAAAATATGTTTTAGTCATCGTTGATGACTATTCACGATATACTTGGACAAGGTTTTTAAAAACAAAAGATGAAACTTCGAATTTAATAATAAATTTCATCAAAGCTGTTCAAGTACAACTTAAACTACCTGTTCAGACTGTCAGATCAGATAATGGGACGGAGTTCAAAAATCAAGTATTAAAAGGTTTTTATAATTCATTAGGCATTACTCAAACTTTTTCTGCTGCACGAACTCCTGAACAAAATGGTGTTGTTGAGCGTCGTAATCGTACGTTAGTTGAAGCAGCTCGGTCTATGTTAGCTCAAAGTCAATTACCTCAGTACCTATGGGCTGAAGCTGTGAATACTGCGTGCTACACACAAAATCGATCTATTATTCATCGGAGATTTGGAAAAACACCCTATCATGTTTTGTTTGGAAGAATTCCAAATATTGATTATTTCAAAGTGTTTGGGTGTCCTTGTTTTGTTCTTAATGAAACTGAGAATCGGGGAAAGTTTTGCCCTAAGTCTGATGAGATGATTTTTGTGGGATATTCAGATTGTTCAATTGCTTATCGAGTTTTTAACAACAAGTCGAGAGTTGTGTATGAAAGTGTAAATGTTAAATTTGACCCGTTTGTTGAGTTGTCTTCTATTGCAGATGCATCTACATCCACATCTAGCTTCAGTGATCCTCCAACTACATCACCTGAGTTGGACAGTTTGTTTGAATACTTTTATGATGACTTGTATGGTACTAATCAGATATCTTCGTCTAATGTAGGTATCTCATCTACACCTTCGAGTTCGACTACTCCCTCATCTGAAGTTTCTCCCACATCATCTATACCATGTTCAGATCTTCCTAGCATTGTCTCCTCACCTTCGTCATCTCCTATAGTTATGGATACTCCTCATCCAGATATTATCATGGATTCTCATGATCAGTCGTCTTCTTATGAAGTTGTTCATCATGATTCTATTCCTGAAGGGCATGAACCACTTACTATGCATCCTACATCGACTGACGATATCTTGGAACCATCTTCTGTAAATAATCAAACACCTTTACCACATACTGTCAAATGGACAAAGGATCATCCTATTGATCTGATCATTGGTGATCCTACTTCTGGTGTTCAAACACGAGCTGCTTCTGCAAATGAGTGCAATTTTTCTGTATTTTTGAGTAACATTGAACCAACACGTGTATCTGATGCTTTACAAGATTCTGATTGGGTTACTGCTATGCAAGAGGAACTCAATCAGTTTGAGGCTTTAAAAGTATGGCGGTTGGTCAAGTTACCTGAGTCTAAATCAGTTATTGATACGAAGTGGATATTCAAAAATAAGAAAGATGCGAATAACATAATTGTTCGTAACAAAGCTCGACTTGTGGCAAAAGGTTATCGTCAACAAGAGGGTATTGATTACGATGAAACTTTTGCACCTGTTGCTCGACTTGAAGCTATTCGCATGTTTCTGGCATATGCTGCTTACAAAGATTTCACTGTTTTTCAAATGGATGTCAAAACAGCATTTTTATATGGTCATTTGAAAGAAGAAGTCTATGTAGCTCAACCAGAAGGATTTGTAAATAAAGAACATCCAGAATATGTCTATGTTCTAGACAAGGCTTTATATGGATTAAAGCAGGCACCACGTGCTTGGTATGAGGAGTTGTCTAAACATCTACTTTCCAAGGGTTTCAAGAAAGGTTCGGTGGATTCAACATTGTTCTTGATGAAGGAAGACGAACATATTGTGGTCATTCAGATCTATGTTGATGACATTATTTTTGGATCAACTAGTCGGGAGTTGTGTAAAAAGTTTGAGAATGTCATGACTGAAGAATTTAAAATGAGTATGATGGGAGAGATTAATTTCTTTCTTGGTCTTCAAGTGCGACAGTTTTCAGATGGAATTTTCATAAATCAATCCAAGTATATCTTTGATTTACTAAAGAAGTATGATATGTCTGGATGTCATTCGATAGGAACTCCAATGGCTACGGGTAATTCAATTGGCCCTGATCATGAGGGAAAGGATGTAGATTTGAGGAATTATCGAAGTATGGTTGGTTCTTTAATGTATCTCACTGCCAGCAGACCTGATATCATGTTTGCAACATGTGTGTGTGCTAGATATCAAGCCAAACCAAAGGAGTCTCACTTAGCTGCGGTTAAGCGTATTTTTCGATACTTAAAGGGGACTCCCTATTATGGCATTTGGTATCCAAAAGGTCTTGGATTTGAGTTACAAGCATATACTGATGCTGATTATGGAGGCTGCAATATGGACAGGAAGAGTACTTCAGGTCATCTGCAATTCCTGGGAAATAAGTTGGTTTCATGGGCTTCTAAAAAGCAACAGTGTGTCTCTACCTCTACTGCTGAATCTGAATATGTTGCTGCTGCGAGTTGTTGTTCGCAAGTACTTTGGATGCAGTCACAACTTCGTGATTATGGTCTTGAATACAAAAAGATTCCCATATATTGTGATTCTAAGAGTGCAATTGCCATCTCTGCTAATCCGGTTCAACACTCGAAAACCAAACACATTGATATCAGGTATCATTTCTTAAAGGACAACATGGAAAAAGAAAATATAGAGCTGTATTTTGTCAATACTGAATATCAACTTGCTGATCTGTTTACTAAGGCTCTAGATGAGAAACGTTTTAAATTTCTCATCTCTAGACTTGGTATGATTGACAAAAAGATCGTATAATCTGTATTTCTTCTTATACATAGCAGTAAAATGGAATACTGAATTCAGTATGGTCATTGAACTTCTATGTATATTTTGAAATGTAGTTTATTTGTTTCTTTTGTTGTTTTGGTTTCAAGTTGATTGTTTTTGATATTTTTCTCATTCTTTTTCCTTATGATTCCTAATGTGTTTGTTTTCTTCTGAGTATATGGTTTTGTCAAGGGGGAGCTTATCTGATACAGGTGAGTACAGTTGCTGTGATTTTTGCTTCGAACAGGTAAATTCAGGTATACACAGTTTTAGGGGGAGTATTATGGATGCATTATGGTAGGGGGAATAATTGACTCGAGCTGTGAACAATTGATTCATATAACTCGAGTTGTACATCTCGAAGTGCACATCTCGAGCCACACAACTCGAGTCATTCAACTCGAGCCATTAACTCGAGCCACACCATCAAACTCGAGTCACACTACTCGAGTCATATAACTCGAGCCACACCATCCATCTCGAGTCACACATCTCGAGCCAAACAACTCGAGTCATTCAACTCGAGACATTAACTCGAGCCACACCATCAAAGTCGAGTCACACTACTCGAGTCATATAACTCGAGCCACACCATCCATCTCGAGTCACACATCTCGAGCCAAACAACTCGAGTCATTCAACTCGAGTCATTCAACTCGAGTCATTCAACTCGAGACATTAACTCGAGCCACACCATCAAACTCGAGTCACACTACTCGAGTCATATAACTCGAGCCACACCATCCATCTCGAGTCGCACATCTCGAGCCAAACAACTCGAGTCATTCAACTCGAGTCATTCAACTCGAGACATTAACTCGAGCCATACCATCAAACTCGAGTTACACTACTCGAGTCAATCACGAGCATATTCAACTTGAGTCTTGCAACTTGATCCATTTGACTCGAGTTAATCAATTTGATCACACACAACTCGAGTCACGAGCACATTCAACTCGAGACATGTTACTCGAGCCATTTGACTCAAGTCAAGTCATTAGCACACAACTCGAATCATGCACTTCGAGCTATTTATCTCGAGTCATACTATTCGAGTCACACTACTCGAGTAATACTACTTGAGTCACACTACTCGAGCCACTATCATTGAACAACTTGTCTTGTGTTCTAACTCGAGTGGGACTCGAGACATACACTCGAGATATGTATCTCGAGTCGGTTCACCTGTCTCGAGCGGCTTTTTGAACACAGGATATACCGCTCGAGACATGGTAGGTCCAATTGTGGTTTGACACGTGTCCTTGTCATCATGACTAAGATATCAGTTTTAAATCCTTCCTATAAATACATTGTTTCGATTCAAAATTCCAATCTTTCTGGAATTTCAAACTCGTGCGGATCTGTTCAAGTTGCTGTTTTCAAGTTCAAGAATCTGTATTGTACTTTGTGTTGTGTGAGTTTTGTCTACGTATCCCGGGTTCTACGAAGCCTATAGGTATTCACTCGGTCATATACCGATTAGGCTAGTAGGTTATCAATGTTTGTAACAACTTATCTTAAAACACAGACTAACAACTTGGGACTGTATTCTTGATATTTTTAAACCTAAATGTGTGAATGACCCGTTGTTCCGGATCATAAGGACTTGAGACATTGTAATTCTTATTTTTGACCTTAAGATTGACCTTCAACTCTACAATGTATTGAACTTCTTACACAGAATATGTATAAGTCTTTCGTTATTCAGAACATGGAACATATTGTTTAAAAACATGATTAATTGAAGTTTTATGGTTTACACAACTGGAAGACTTATATATATAATTAAATCATAAAGAGTTCAGTATTTTGATCAAATGGTCTTTCGTTTGGGTATCTGTTTCTCAAGTCCCACACTGTGTGAATTTTTTCTTCACACTTGTTTTTTCATACAAATCTACACGTAATAGATAAATCTAATGATTTTTATGAATTACAGCAATGGAGGATTACAATTTCCCAGACTCAGATGATATGGCGATTTCAGACATTATTTCGGTGCAATCATCTCCAAGAAATCCGAATGCCGATCCGGATAGACAACTGCTTCGTCCGTCGCTATATCAACCATCGATATCGAACAATGTTCCTTTCAACCCAAATGCATCTCTGAAGGCTCCGGTGATTACTGCCATTTTACGCAATCATCCACTGTCCACTGTACTTACACGGACAGTTGAAGTTCCTTTGTTATATGTGCAACAAGTATGGCACACGCTGCAGTTTCATGCTGATCCGGGGAACCATCATTTTACGGCTAAGCTAGACCATTACAACATCAGTTTTGGAGTCAACAAATTTCGCCGGGTACTCGGCTTTCCGGAAGCAAATAGTCGTCCCAATGCAAATCAGTTTGAACCATTTGCATCATTGGAAGTTGCAATGGCCGGTGTTGAATCCGTTGGTCACCTGCAGGCGATCAATGCACCGTCTCAGTTCAACAAATCCCACTTACCTCCGACATACAACACGTTGTTCACAATCCTAAGTAGATGTTTGACTGGAAAGCGGACGGCTCAAGACACGGCGACGCAATCCTTTTTGGTTCTATTTTATGGAGTCTTATTCAACAAGCATTACGATTATGCTTCGTTGATTTTTTACGATCTAAAGGAGCTGTTAGCGAAAAAGCAAAAGCACCTGCCATACCCGAGGTTTCTCAACACTATTATTGCAAGTGCCATGCGTCAGAATCAAGATATTCCGCGCCGGTCAGATGCGGAAAAGGTCAAGATCCATGACATGCAGTCTATTCGATATCCGAAGAAGACTTTTCCTCCGGAGGTTCCGTTATTTTCTGAGCTTTTAGATTATGCTGATCAGAATGTGGCGTGTGTGAGAGCGTATAGGGCTAGGTTTCCACCTATGGTCCAACCAGAGCCGGAGGGACCTACCCAAGGTGTCATAGTTCCTAGAAGTGAGGGTATAGTTCCTAGGGACCAACGATCACGGGATCTTGGTCAGGGTGTGTTGAGGGAAAATACCGAGAGGGGTGCCGGTGGGGTCCATTCTGATCAGTTAGCTCACTCATCCACTCTAAATGTAGCCGTTCAACTTGGACAAATCAGTTCAGCGGTTCAGATGGATGATGTGTTTGCTACTCTTGAAGATGAGCACGGAGCTACGTCTCCGATTTTACACACGAATGTGGAGGCTAATATGTATGATTTTGCTCTATCTCCGGTAAATGAGCAATTTGTGGGTGAATTTCCTGACATAGAGGAGGTTGCCGAGTCGTTACTTGAGTTGTCTCAACCGTTGGTGGATATCTCAGATGCACGGTGCTACTCTCCGAATGAGTTGGCACAACGTCTTCAACGACTTATGGGATATGACTCCTCTTCTGAAGATAGTATTGAAGCAATTGCTGATGCTGCCCATGATGATAATGATGATGATAATGATGCTCATGATGTTGATATGCCTGATAGAGGCTCGAGTCCTTTATTGACTCAGGGTGACATAAGGATGGCTGAGGGAGATTTAGTTGAAAAATCGGATGTGAGGTTGAGTGTTGGGGAGATAAAAGAATTGATGAGCGTGAGATAGGGGCTAGAAAAGAAGTACAAACCCCTTTCCAAACCGAGTCAAGCTGGGTAGCCACATCGTCTAGGGGTGAGCATATGTTGCCACCGCCTATTGAAAAAGACATGAGATTCCCACTCATGCAATGCACAACCCAACTCACCCACTCTACAGTTTCTCAACAAACTGTAGTTTCAACTTCTCACGGGGTTTTACCACAACTTGTACCTATTCCTCACTTGGAGGTTGGTGGTACCGACACAGTGAGGCAGCTGCCCCCGCCCACGACTTCATTTGTTCACTCGTCGAGTCTAGAACCACTTGCTTCAAATGTAAATCTTCCTTTGGCTAGGACACAGGTGCAAACCACCTTTGCAGGAGGCTTTAGTAGCCCTGCCGGAACCACCGTAGTGAGTTCTGCATTTGTTGCGGGCTTGCCAGGATCGGAGGGAAATCCCATCAGCGCTAACATCATGCCAACACTGAATATGGGTTCCTTGAGTTCTACTCTTGGATCAACGAGAAGTCTGAGTGACCTCGGCGTTAGTTTGCCCGCATCTTCTATTGTCACGGAGTTAAGGCAACAATCTACTATCTTGGGTTCTTCCTCAACACCCATTGGTAGTATAGTGTCAGATTCAGTCCCGGTTTCCACATCTTCCACATTTTCGGCTTTTTCTGCTTCGTCTGCACCATCTGTCTCCGTACCTCCTCCGACTGGCATGGCATCGTCACCTGATGTTGATCTCTCGCGTCTTCCAGTTGTTGTTACGGCCAATCAGCTTATTACCCGATCTTTGTTTCGAGCTAACAATGAACAGATGGCAACGGTTATTCAGCAGCAGACGGCTCGAATTTCTGCCTTGGAAAAGCAAGTAGCTCTGTTAGCTAAGGGTAAAGCTCCAATGTCTGATCCTCCTTCACAGCCTTCTCAGTCAGCGGCTGATTCACTTACTATTCCAGAGTTGAAGGGATTGTTGTTCTCTAAACTCTTGGAGTCGGGTTCAGCTGAAGAAAGTGACCTTGTGGGCATTCTACAACAACAAACTGCTTTACAACAACGAGCTATTCAAGAACAACGGTCTCAGGCTCACTTGGTTACTCATACGGAATTTCAGCAGTTTCAGGCCACTCTTGATGCATCTCTCACCAAGACATTCACCGAGATCAACCAGATGTTCACTGATGGCTTATCACAACTATCTGATCGGATTCGGGGAATTGAAGAGACATGTCAAACTGCGGCTAGACGGCCCACTAGACGGCATGATGATCATGATGATCATGATCGTCATGAGGGGGAGAGGAAAAGAAGGAGACTTGAAAGTGAGCCGTCTAAGGTACCAACCACGTCGAATGTACGGATTGTTGACAGGCTTGAGGAAAGGCATCCGAGAGAGAAACAACCTGCAAGACACAGAGATGCAATTGTTCTAACGGGAGGTGAAGAGATGGAATCAGAACCAGTATTACAGTCCACTCTAGATTTTTTGGGTTCGGTGCAAGAAGAGATGCCAGAAGAAAGAACTGAAGAAAGAGGAGTGAAGTTTTCAGGGGCGTCTAGTTCTACATCTGAAATAGATAGAGTTCTAGCGTTGCTTGAGAATGTAGATTCTGAAATCAGAGATTACCAAGTGCCAACCGAAGAGATTCAGGATGCAAGGTGTGCAGAAGATAATAGATTGAAAGATATGTTCGATGATGTAGAATTTGATTTTGAGAAAGAAAAGCATGTGGATGATGTGGAAGGTCCGTTATTAGAAGAAGTGTTGCCTCAAGATGATTTGATGCCAGTTGATCCGAAGAAGGTGGAGTTATGGGAAAGAATGAAGGCCAACTCTGGGAAATTCTTAAAGAAAACTGAGTGGAACCGGTTTACTAGAGCTACAGGAAAGTATTTGGAGGAAAGGTACAAAAGCCGGTTTTGTTATCATGAGAGAAAACTGAGCTATGTTAAGTTGTATGGGATAGAAAATTTGAAGACAGAGCTGAGAAGAGAGTACATTCATATGAGGAGGGTAAATAGACAAAGAAGAGAAGTGTTGGTGTCTGATTACAAGTTTGTAAGTGTAAAGAGCTACAAGACCAACAAACTGAGCACTTATCTTTATCCAGTAATTTCTTTTACAAGGGATGATGGAAAAGAGTATACGATTACAGAGGCAGACTTTCAAGACATGAGCTTTGATGTGATACTTGGGATCTTGTATGATCTGAAAGGAAAGGCATTCAGAACGGAGGAGGAAATAATTGCATTAACTGCAATTGTTAGACATGTTAAAGTATCTATCTCCTTAGCTCATTTATATGATTTTCAGCTGGGGTTGGAGAACTGGACTTCTAAGCTTTTCTGTCACAAGCCTCGAAGAAGTCTGATTGGAGATGAAAAAGATTTGGTCATGTACACTGTGTTTTATGATGCCAATGAAACTGAGATTTCTTGTGTGTATCCTGATTCTCTGGGAAACAAGAAGAGAATGTATTCACATGAGGTGATGTTGTATTGTGATGATACCTTGAAGATGGTGATGGATGGGTTAAATACCAGATTGCAGATGGATAGGCATAAAGTACATGATATCTCAGCTGCAAACAAAGTATTGATCAAGCACTTTGTAAAGGAGATAGATCGAAGATTGAAGCTGAGAAATGACATCAGATTTGCAGAAATCAAGTTTAAGTTGAGAAAGCCTTCCGTGAAGCAATCATAGTCAAGAAGTCATTTGTTTCTTCTGTATGTCCCTCCTTCTTTTATAAAAGGGGGAGATTGTTAGTGTTAGATTTATTAAAGAAGTTGAGGGACCTTTGTGAACATTTTTATCTTTTCTAGGAATGAGGTATAAATACCTCATTGCCTTGTTTTGTACTCTAAGTCTTTTACAATCAATGACATATGAGTTTCATATTTTCTCTCTCTACTTTCTCTCTCTACTAGATCTATCATTTCTCATGCTAGATTGATTCATCTTGTACTTACAGTGTTGATTTTATTGAAGAAAAGGTTAACTTGATGGGTTGTTTGGTCGGAGAAGATGACCGGAGATGTAAACTCCGGCCAAAAGCATGAACGGACGAAAATGCCCTTGGCTCTAACGAAGTTTTTTAACGTCATTAGTGGCCAGGGACCACTTTCAAAGCAAAATCCAAACCACAGGCACCATTTCTAGAATTATTAAACCTTAGGTACCACTTTCAAAAAAATCGATAAACCACAGGGACCAAAATTGTAGTTTACTCTTAAATAAAAGTAATTATAAGACAAGAAAAAGAAACTTATCCCTTATACACGGTTACACCCCCAAAATATTAATTTCCCCTCTAATCATAAAACCAACAACTACGCAAATACATTTTTTGGGGGGAATATTCAGTTTCAATAATTGTTAAAATCGTATTAATAAAAAATATTGAGGTGACAATGAACATTATAGAAAATTATAAGGTATATCTTTTTAATAAAAGTTGTATTTTGGTAATTAGTAATACCTAAGAAGTTTTAAGTAAGATATTAAGCGACTTTGATACACGTTGTGATATCTAAAAATTTCTAAACAACTCAAAACATGGGTTTTGAAATAGAAAAGGTCCTTAAAACATAAATCCAGATACCAAAAAGTCTCATATATGAAGCCAAGGGGATAGAGTTTGTAAATCAGAACTATATGTTCGTCATCGTCTTCAAGCTTCGAAGTCAGAGATAAATCCAGATTGTTGGCATATCGACATGACCGTTCAACTCTGATTAGAGAACCTTCATAATTTCTTATTGTTGGTTTCATCTCCATAAGAAAGAAATAACTCCGTAACTAAAGCATATGTAAATTGATATTAATATTTATATAAAAATTAAATCAAACAAAAATAAATATTTTTTTTATTTTTTAGTTTGAAAACTAAAGAAATACAGAAAAGATTAAAATGCTTTTAGAATTATCAAAAATATTTAACAAATGTTAGTTTAAGAAATCAAAAATGAAATAAAATGATAATCACGTGACCAAAACTATAATAAGTTTCAAAGAAATATTAAATTAGACGGTGACAATCATAAAAGCTAAAAATATAATATAATGTATAATAAATATACAAGTTATTTTCAACCACCAATTGAGTAAACTAATTAAATGCCATAGTACTATGACTCTCTATCCTGACTTTTATGGCGTTTTTAACGTTATATCACTACTCTATAAGCATTCTCATTTTATAAATGTTTGTTCTAAGGTTATGAAAAACATATAGTTTTATAAGAACATCTATAATATAGGTTTTTCTTAATTTTCTTTTTAAGGTTTTTATAAGAATCTTTATTGAGAGACAGAAGTTTATGTCAAGTCATAGGTTCTTATTGTAACCTAGGTTCTTGAATAAAAACATGAATTTTTGTAATACTTTCTTTTTTTGTTATATATAAATTTACATAAATAAAAATTATGCTTTAATAAAAAAGTGAAGTGAGGTTTTTGTAAAAATCTTCGTTGTAGAGTTTTAAAAAGGTTCTTAATTTGTTGAAATGACAATGATGTGACAGACAAAAACATGGTTAGTGAGGTTCTTGAAGGTACCACCATTATGGATGCTCTAAATGGATATCACCTACTTTCTTTTAATATTGAAATATATGATCAATCTCTGTAATTCTGTATCAAGCTTGATATATAAATGGACGTGGAGTTGAGATTAAAAGTTATCAAGGATTCTAATCAATTTCTCACGCTTTTTACATTAAATTACTAATTCAATTTCTCACACCATCTTTCCCCTATATATTAATAGTTAATATTTAAAAAGTGAGGTCAAATGCTCAATCAGAAGTAAAATCCAACTCATTAATCAACATAGTAAGAAGGTTTTTCTTTCGAGAACTAATGCATTATGTATTATTTCATATAATTTTTTTTGCATCTAAAATTAAATTTAGAATATTGATTAAAATAAATTTGTTTTATAATGTGTTTGTTTCACACATATTTGGTTCACAACGTACGCATATATGACGTGTTTGTGAAACACAAATGCACACAAAAAAGTTTCACGTGATGAAACGGTCATATTGTAAAACAAATATATATTAATCCAATACATTAAATATTACATTTTAAATAATTAAAAAATATGTGAAACAAAACCACGAAGTTGAAGTTCTTTAGGAATCTCATAATTTTTGCAAGACTCAAAAAGTTAAATCTTATATTAACAATATAATTAATATTATAATCTCAAAAAACTTTTGCAATTAAATTTAATATCTTTTTGAGATTTTAAATTCTAATTTTCACTTTAAAGAAATTTTATAGAGTTGATTGACGACTTTATCGACTTTATGCATATGAAGGTAAATGCACTTATGACAATATTCCAACTACATCACATTATTGATTAAGTCCTTGTTAAAATCAACAACACCACCATTATTGCAAACTAGTTAAAGTTCAAACCACATTAATTACCTCCTTAACTAAGACTATCTACATTGGCAATCTAAAAAATGAGATTGTAAATAAGACAAAATAGTATTTAAAAAGAAAAAAATGAAAAAGAAAATAGACGAACCAATCCTAGGCAATCTTGATCGCCACACGACCTGAGATTGAGCAAATGTGATCTTCTTTACTTGACACATGGCACCATTTAATTGGGTGATGTTAAATTTTTTAAACAATAAATCTTATTTATAAAAAAAATGAATTTAACAAAATAAATAAAAAACAAAAAATATACCAAAATTCATGGTTTTTAATTCCCTACAAATAGAGACCAATCTTGATATAATTCTAACATACAAATCTTTCACTTTTATAAATAATATATTGGATTAGATTGGATCGTATGAGATTGTGGTTGGAGTATGAAAATTTTGAGATTGGATTGGGATTGTTAAAGATGAAAGAGAAAGTAATATTTTAATTGAGATTGGATTGTTGAAGATTGTTGTTGTGGGTAGTCTAACTCATACTAACTTAGGCTTACATGAGACCAAAATATTTTCGTTAAACCTATGAGATCATATATTTACACATAAAACTTCACGACAAGCGTTGTGAAAATTTAAAAAAATCCAAACCTTCACAACAAAAACACTATAATGTGAACTTTCATGGTGTTTTTACTGCGAAAGTTCAAATGTAAAAACTTGATCTCAATGGTTTCACGAAAACAACTATTTAATTAAGCCTGCTTTTTCCTCTTCTCCAAATACTTATAATTCCTTTGGAACTCCACGATACACGAAACCACCGGCCAAAATCCCATCTCCGGCCACAACTCCTTCGGCGAATACAACAAACAGTTGGTGGTTTGCCACAGTAGAAAGTTGCTGAGTCGTGTCTCCCCCGAGCTCCTCACCAATATATCAGGATCGGGCGCCACCGCCATATACATATTCCTCTCGATATCCACCATTTTCACCATCGCCGCCCCGCCTCCATTAGCGACCCCATTCCCGTTCATCACCCGACGCGACCCACTCTTTTCCTCACACGCCTCGTGAATGGCCCGCGGGATTTCATGGGACGACGTGTACGCAACACACACCAAAAGATACGTGTTCGAGTTATGGGCCGTGGCTGCCATTGCCTTCTCTGCCGCAACCCTAACGGGCTCGTATAACCGCTTCAGGTCACCGATGAACAAGACTCGGACCCCGTATTTGTTCACGATGTTGAGTTCTTTGAGAAACCCTTCGATCTTTTCGTGCATCAGGTCCATCACATATTGGACCTCGTTCGGGCGTCGGTTGAAATTGTCGAGACTGAAGGCGTAAACCGTTACGTACTTGACTCCGAGCTCGTAGCAATATTTTAGGACAGACATGAGTGCTAGGAACCCGGCTTTGTGGCCCGCGCCTTCGGTCATCTTCCATTTCTTGGCAAACCTTCGGTTTCCGTCCATGATGAAAGCGATATGTTGCGGGATTGGGCCCGAAGAAATGACCCGGAATACGACTTTTCGTATGGTGTGGTTTAAGCCTCCTATGAACCGGCTAATCATTTCATTTGATCTTTTTTCGAGTTTTCTTCTGCGATTTATCATTTATCACAAAATAAGTATGCGTGCTTCTATTATAGTTTCTCCTAAAATATGTATATAGTAAGAAACAAATGTCTACTTTTCTATTTTACCCTTATTTATGAGATGAAGAAAAACAATCTCTTTATATAAAACTAAATTTATATATTTTAACTAAAACTGTAATAATTATAAAATTGTTTTTAACTGTATCTTTTAACAAGTATTTTTAATTTGGTTACGAAATAATCATAACTTTTCGGATGGGGTCAAATGATTACAAACTTTTTAGAACAGAGTACAAAACAACACCACCAATAAGGGGCGAAACACGACTTTTATAATTTGAGGGGCCGAAATATAACATGACAAAAAATTTAGAGGTATCCATGTGGTGCATGTAATTTGTCTTTTATTGGATATTCATGAGGGCCAAGGCCCCAATGGCCCTCCGCCCAATTGATGACCACCTCAATTTATAAATCCGCATCTAACGATATGTAAAGTGATTAAAGAAAATAAATAAACATTATATCGAGCTAAAAAGAATAAAATGTTTGTTTTTTTATATAATTTATTTTCAATTTAAAAAATAGCATGTAGGTTCTTTACTCTAAAAATATGGTTGTACCCACATTTTTTCACATATATCGGGACCATCTCATTTTATGATTGAGATCAACAATTTCATAGATTTAGGGGGTTTTAATTTAAGCATCCTGTATGAAGCGATCTAAAACAATTTAAAAAATAAGTGATTAGGATATTTAATCTCATGCCCACACATGAGTTGCGTTTTACAAATGAATTAAACTTGTGTATCTTATTAGTGATTTAGTGTTTCTTTTCAAATAGGATTGATTCAAGGGTAGAGATCACTTTGTATCATTTTCATCATAATTAACTTTTTCACCAAAACCCAACCTTATATACATATATAGAGGGAGGGAAATGAGAGTGTTATTTGAGGTTTTTTCGTGATCTTGATCCTACTCATCTTTTATTGTGAACTTGGGGATAGCCGAGAGCACCCCACATGACATATTCAGTTTGAATAGTCATGTATTATTCAAACTGAATATGACATGTGGCGTGATTTTAATAGTCATCATGCTTATAATCAAAATTGAGTTCACATTTGAACTTTCCTCTATACACCTATATATATATATATATATATATATATAGGGGTGAGTTCAAATGTGAACCACTTTTTGGTTGTGAACGTGAGGACAACCGAGAGCGCGACACGTGGCGGATGATAGGCGCCACGTTAGATCCACGGCGGATGACTAGGCGCGATTCATGGGAGGACATTGAATTAAAGGGGGGACCACACTCAAAGCCGCCACGTGTCGCGCTCTCGATTGTCCTCACGTTCACAACCAAAAAGTGGTTCACATTTGAACTTTCCTCTATATATATATATATATAAAAGGAGGGAGGGAGGGAGGGAGGGAGAGAGAGAGAGAGAGAGAGAGAGAGAGATGGGTTCAAACACAAGGGTACATATTCAAAAGAATTAAAAAAAAACAATCGAATCACATATGATCTTATGCTGACATCATGTACAAAATCAAATGTAATTCACGTAAATTAACCCTCTAAAGACATGGTCAAAGTTACTGGTACACATGTTTTTTACTGTTAACATATTAGAAGAAAAACTAAATTTGATGTTTTAAGAACAAACAACAACTTATTCTTTAATTGGTCAACGAGGGAGTCTCAACCAGAATTAATTAAAACAGAACTTAATTACTTCAGAACCAAATAATTTTAAAAAGATTCAGCAATTATCTTTTGTCGTAAACATGATCATCTCTTTTAACAAAGTTAAACAAACTAATTAATCTGGATATAAATGCATTTTCGCCCAAAATGACAATTATTGTTGAAGCGAATTTTACGATTAAACCTTCCAAAAAAAAAGAAAATTATAACAAAAAAGTAAGTGGAGCATTACCTATGATACAATCAAAATATATACTTACAAAATGAAATCTTCTCCACAACACAAATAAGATCACTTTCAGCAGAAGAAGAAGAGAATAAAAGGTTAAGACTTACAGAGACGTATCTGTTGCAATGATCGGATCTACTTCCATCTGGATTTAATCTGTTAATGTTCAAAACATTCAGATTGGTGAGATCACAAGCATAGATATAGTTGAACATATATATATATATATATATATATTATGTAGAATTGTATGAAAGAGAAGATGGCATTTGAAGTCTCACCCTTTTTGGCCAATGGATGAAGTGGGAGAGTTGAAGAAGATGTGAATGAGATTTATTATGAGGAGAGAATGAGATTGATTTATTGGCGTGTGGTTTATTTATCTCAATAAGTGTGATCAATAATTGTTCCCTTTTTTATAAAATATAATATTTCAATTTTAAAAAAAGGATATATGTGCATCCTAGACTCGTGTCGTGGAAAACCCAACTAAAAATTAAAAAGGGTTTATGACCTATAAGGGTAACCAACTATTCCAATTGTACAAATGTTACCATCAAACTTTTTTTTGTACTTAATTGACCATTAAACTCTTCTTGACTGTACATATACTACCATTATGACCGGGTATAACCCGTAAACCACCGTAAACAACCAGTAACCACCACCACCACCACCAAAACACCACCACCTTCAAACCCACCACCACCAAAACACCACCATAGCCACCACCACCTTCAAACCCACCACCACCACCTTCAAACCACCACCACCACCACCAAAACACCACCACAGCCACCATCACCTTCAAACCCACCACCACCACCACCAAAACACCACCACCTTCAAACCCACCACCACCAAAACAACACCATAGCCACCACCACCTTCAAACCCACCACCACCACCTTCAAACCACCACCACCACCACCAAAACACCACCACAGCCACCATCACCTTCAAACCCACCACCAAAACACCACCACAGCCACCACCACCTTCAAACACCACCACAACCACCACCACCTTCAAACCCACCACACCCACCACCACCACCTTTCCAAGCCGGCGGCCACCCCCAACCATCATCGCCAGATCTCAACTCCCGCCACCACCTGCAACCTCCCCCATCGCCGCCTGCAAGATTCATCCACCACTACCATCATCGATTTTCAGATCCAAACCACAACCATCATCGATTTTCAGATCCAAACCACCACCACCACCAGATGCGATTTTCAGAACCAAACCACCACCACCAGATGCGATTTTCAGGAAGGTTCAGATGCGATTTTTGATTTTCAGAACCAAACCACCACCACCAGATGCGATTTTCAGGAAGGTTCAGATGCAATTTTCGATTTTCAGAACCAAACCACCACCACCAGATGCGATTTTCGATTTGCAGGTTAGGGCTCATGATTTCTTAGGGTTTGGGGTTTCGATTTGCAGGTTGGGGTTAGGGTTTTCGACTTGCAGGTTGGTGGCGGCAGTGGTGGTGGTGGCGGTTTGGTGGCGGCAGTAGGTTTGGTGATGGTAGTTGTTTTCTCGATTTGGTTTGAATTTCATCAGATCTGGTAGGGAGATGTGATCGGAGATGGTGATCGGAGCTGGTGATGTTGCCGGAAATGGTGATCTGGTAGAGTGGAAATGATCGGAGATGGTGATCTGGTAGGGTGGAAACGATCCAAGATCGTGATCTGGTAGGCCGGAAATCGGAGATGGTGATCTGCGGGTGGCCGACGATAGGTGGTGGTGGTGGTGATGGTTTAAAGGTGGTGGTGGCTATGGTGGTGGTGGTGGTTACCGGTGGTCTGAAGGTGGTGGTCTTGGTGGTGGCAGCAACTTTGGTGGTAGTGGGTGTGGTGGTGATGGTTTGAAGGTGGTGGTGGCGGTGGTGGTGGTGTTTTGGTGGTGGTGATGGTGGTTACCGGTGGTTCACGGTGGTTTACAGGTTATACCCGGTCATAATGGTAGTATGTGTACAGTCAAAAAGAGTTTAATGGTCAATTGAGTACAAAAAATAGTTTAATGGTAACATTTGTACAAATCGAATAGTTAGTTACCCTCACAAGTCATTAACCCAATTAAAAAACACAAAAGGATATCTGTAACGCACTTCAAAATTACAGGACTTAAAGTAGGGACGGAGCTAGAATATTTATCAAACGATGGTAACCTATAAGACCATCCTCGGTGGTACCAATGATATCAACTGTCACCTCAGCGTCACATCAGCTTTCCACTATCTTACCAACACCATACTAATTCATCCACACTCATACTAATTCCATACCAATCTAATTAATTAATTAAAAAAAGAAAAGAAAAAGAAAAGAAGAGAGAGGTAGAGAGAAAGGAGAAAGAGGGTGGGGTGGGTAGTCTTCACAACCGGTGGTACCGCACCGTACCGGGTACCGTGTTGGTCACCCTCGGCGGTGTTGCCGAGGGTACCGCACCGTTACCGGTTCCATACCAGTGCTGGCTGCGGATGGCCTAATTAAGTTTTTGATTGATTTTGGAAGATTTTTTTTAATTTTTTGGTTGATTTCGAGAGATTTTTTAAGCATTTTTTTGTTGATTTCGATGAATTGTTTTGATTATTTTTTTTTGTTGGATTTTTTTTTTTTTTGGGGGGGGGGGGGTTCAAGATTTTTTTGGGTTTATAGTTGATTACTTGATTTCAAGAGAATTTTTCAGTTTTTTAGGAGATTTCCAGAGAATTTTTGTGTTTTGGCTCATTTAGGTACACTTTTTAGAAGTTTAAAAAATGATACGGTGGCATAGGGGTGAGCATTAGGCCCGAACCGGCCCGAACCCGGTTTGGGACCGGAAACGGAAACGGCCGATTCTTAGGACCGAAAACCGGACCGTATAAGTAATACCGGTTTTGGTTCCGGTCCCGGTTTCGGTCCCGGTTTTCCGGTCAAAAACCCGGTTGGAACCGTGTAAATAAAATATATAGTGTGATAATTTCTTCTTTGGTCAAAAACATATTTTATTATTTCATATTACTATTTTACTTATTTAAATATACAACTATTCGACTATAATGAAATATAAAACATATATATATATATATATATATATAGAGGAAAGTTATTTTGTTAACCACTAAATTTGTGTTAACCGTGTTAACTCATAGTTCCACACGTAAATCAATGAATTTTTTTGTGTGGAGTTGTTTAATATGATAAAAATGTTTCATAAACTAAATTTTTTGATGATATTGTTTCATATGAAGGTGTTTTTTACATAAAAATGAAAAAAGTTCACATGAATAAGAAAAAGTTTCATAGGAATAAAAACACCGAAATATGAAACAATTTCATCAAAAATTGAAGTTTATGAAACATTTTCATCATCTTAAACAACTCCACAAAAAAAAATTCATTGATTTACGTATGCAACTATGAGTTAACACGGTTAACACAAATTTAGTGGTTAACAAAATAACTCTCCTCTCTCTCTCTCTCTCTATATATATATATATATATATATGAGAGTTTTATACGAGAACAATAACTATTTATATAGTTAGTATTGTGATGGTCGATGGTTTTTTATCACCGTTTTTTATGGATATATATATATATATATGAGAACAATAACTATTTATATATATATATATAGTTAGTATCATGATGGTCAATAGTTTTTTATCGCCGTTTTTTGATATATATATATATATATGTATATATATGAGAGATTTATACGAGAATAATAACTATTTATATAGTTAGTATTATGATGGTCGATGGTTTTTTGATGAATTTTTTAATAGTCGGGGTTTTTTAAAGTGCATGTTTTTTGTCGGACTTAATAATATAGTTAGAATTAGATTTTTTTAAATTACAATAAGTAAATTAAACGTCTCATAAACATCCGGTCCGGTCCCGGTTTTTTACCCGCATATTTGGAACCGAACCCGGTTTGGAACCGGAACCGAAAATGGCCGATTGTTGGAACCGAGAACCGAACCGCATAGGTAATACCGGTTCCGGTGCTGGTGCCGGTCCCGGTTCGGGCCGGTTTTCCCGGGTCTAATGCTCACCCCTACGATGGCATCCTTCGAAACAATACGATTATAGTAAACAATGATTCGTTGATGATCATGAAATTGATATAAATTGATCTTACAACAATGATCGAACCAAACAAAGGAGTGTTAGCCTAGTGGTAAGGCTTGGGCACTACATAGTGGTGAACCTGAGTTCGAGCCCTGGGAGACGCATTCTGGAGGTACGGGGGCTTCGACCCCAGACTGCATGCTTTAACAGTCGGGCTTCGGCCCAAAATTGCCGAGAATTAGTCTTGGTCCAATGTGGTCTGAAATACCTCTTCCAAGAAAAACAATGATCGAACCACAATAAAGATTCTACCGCTTCAACTTCAAAAGGTTGCAAACAACCAATGATATATTGTATATGTGTTAAATTGTATTTTTATTATGTAACTTATTTTATTTTAGAGTAATATAAATTATATTTGAATTTTTAATATTTAAAAGAAAAGTTATTCATACATTTTTCATTAACATACCTTATAAAATATCACAAATTAAATTTGATATGTCATAAAACAATTTCTTGCTAAGAAATACATCCATGTCACATTTTATTAACATACCAAAAGCTAACTTTTTATTAAAAGATAACTTTTACAACCATCACAATTTCTTAATTAGAGAATAAATCCATGTCACATTTTATCAACATACAAAAGCTAACTTTTTATTAAAAGATAATTTTTACAACCATCACAATTTCTTAATTAGAAACTCTACATGGCAAATAGAAATACATTAAAACTACGATAGACGGTATTAAAAGTAGTATTTATTTGACTTAAATATTTTTTAAATAACATTTAATTATGCTCCAAAAGGCTATCTATAGAATTTTAATATCAATAGGTCCTGCTTAATGGTAGTATTTATTTGACTTAAATATATTTTCCAAATTAACATTTAACCCATGCTCCAAAAAGCTATCTATAGAGCTTATAATATCAATAAGTCAACTAGAAAAATGTAGGCTTATTTTCTACGGAATATAAAGAATTCGACCGGCTTCTCCATGTTTGGGATAATTTATTTCTATTTCTCCAAAATATAGTAGCTCTAATGATTGAAACCATTTTATAATGCATTCCTTTTTATTATTATAAATTGTGTTAAGGATTAATCTCCAAAAGAGCCCTTGAGGAGAGAAGGGGGGTTCCAACATATATAGTGAAGATTTGGTCCAAGTCTAGCCGATGTGGGACTCTAACACGCCCCCTCCAACAGAGGCTAGATAGAGAGCCTAGAAGGGTCACGAGAGGACCAGGAGAGGTGGGACTCTAACACGCCCCCTCCAACACAGGCTAGATAGAGAGCCTAGAAGGGTCACGAGAAGACCAGGAGAGGGTCAAGAGAGTGCCGGCATGTGAGTCCGTAGAGTGGTAGACCTTGGCTCTGATACCATGTTAGTTTGTGAGGTTCCAACTCAAAACCAATTGGCAATGAGTGGAGTAGCCCAGAACCCTTATAAGCACATTACAAGTTCACTTTGTGTACGATATGGGACATTGCTCAACACGCCCCCTCACGTGTGGCGTTCTTTCAGCCTAACACGTGGATACTTTGGGTTACGTGGAGTTTGTGTGGCGTTTTGACCAACCACGGGTGAACTTTGCTCTGATACCATGTAAGTTTGTGGGGTTCCAACTCAAAACCAATTGGCAATGAGTGGAGTAGCCCAGAACCCTTATAAGCACATTACAAGTTCACTTTGTGTACGATATGGAACATTGCTCAACAAATTGCAATAATTATTATGTTAAACTATAGGGAATACATTGCCGACTAGAAATGTTATCTTTGCAATTTGTTTCCCTTATTTCTTCCTTGCTCTAGTCTAGGTTTTCTTTTTCTTTTTTGTGACAAAAATAGGTGAAACAAGGAAGAGAGCTTCGACATGACCATCACTCTCTTCAGGCCAACCGATGTATTATAGAGAAACGGCTGGGAAGGTGCTAGAACAAGAAGATACAGAGACCAAAGCACAAAAGACCAAGACCCCCTACACTATTTAAAAGGCAAAGAAAACCAATTATTCCAGTTCAAGTGCAAATTGAGCTTTCTGCTTCCGATCCCAACTTTGATATATTCTACCCAATAGGAAAGGGGTCTTCCAGGCTCTTCGTGCTACCAAAACCTTCAACGGCGAACAAAATAGAGTTGCGTTGTTTCTAGATTTGCCAAAAGGTTATAGTACAAACAGCAAAAAAAACGTAACCCCAATTGCGATTTGAACCCATGTGCTGCACAAGCGTTTTAAACAATGCCACCGAGGATAGCCGAGGCGACTTCAAGTCCCACCACACCTAGATTTTCTTCCAAGGGATGAGAGAAATAGGACAGGTGAAAAAATTGTGATCCAAAGTTTCCACACCTATGCCGCATAAAACACAATCCAACGAGAGAATAGGCACTGTTTTGTTAATTTGACCGGTACACCTTGTTGAAATAGCTTCCTTGAAAAACGCCAAATAAAGATATTGACCTTTTTTTGGAAACAACAATTAATTAAACCAAAACCAAAGTCCATTACACCACCACCCAGGCCAAAACAGGAACAAACCAAACCAAAAAAAAGCACAACCCTACCAAAACCAAAACAACAGCCAGAAAGAAACAAGAGAAATACAGTGGCTGCAAACGAAAACAACAAGATTACAAGATGTAAACCCACCAATCAATCAACCCCCGACCCATCAAACACCCAAACCGTCTAACCTGGCTATGAACAGCCCCCATCGTCGCTCGAAAATCCGCAGCTTCTTTCCAAAGTTAAACCGTAGCCGGGTCCGCGAGCCAATCCTCCCACTGTTTCATCCTGATTTTCGCTCTCTTCGAAATCCACTCGAACGACATTCTTTGCATCTCCAATAATTTATCAAGGAGTTTTGTATTTTTTTTTCTTTTCGAACACCAATAAATTACGGTGTTTCCAAATGAAATACAAAAAGGACCATCTTACCGCCAACCATACCTTTTCTTTGCAACCTCCCGACGAGTGTGCCGATTCTTCCGCTAAAAGCTCTTGCACCGATGATACCGTGACAAGGTTTTTTCCTCACCACGAACCCATCCGATTCCAAACCATTTTCACTTCCGAGCACGTCACTAACACATGGTCCATTGATTCGACAAACTCTCCACACCTTGGACAAAGCAAAGAGTCCAAATCAACTCCTAGTTTGTCCAAGTTAACTCGACACGGTAGTCGATCCAACCCAACCCTTCAATTTGAAGATACACACCTTTTTTGGAATAATCTTCAACCATTTTGTGACCACCCCCGATTCGCTCTCTTGCCTTCCTAATAAATCCCGCATCGACTTAACCGAGTACGACCCCGAGACATCTACCTTCCATTCCATCTTATTCGCGTCCTCTGCATTAGGTACTAATCCGTGTAGTCTCGCCGTTAAATCTTCTAGCTCGCCAAGCTCCCGACCTCTCGGATCTCTTCTCCATTTCCACGTCCATTTCCATTCACCGTTCACCCAATCTCCTCTATCTGCAACCGTCGACATTTTGTCCACTTCCAAGTGAAAAAGTCTTGGAAAAGCGTCTTGCAATCGATCCATCCCGAGCCACCTTTCTCTCTACATTTTGGTGTTGTTCCTGTCTCCCAACTTTTTGACAAACGATCTCGAAAAAGTCACGCCTTTGCTGTCCAAAATTGCCCCTGTCTGAATAATGCTTGAATGTATTACCTGCGCCGTCAAAATCAAGATTTTTATCAAAAAGACCACCCCCCCTCCCCATAAAGACTTGTGATGACTTTGACCCAAAGAGCGTCTTTTTCATTGAAATATCTCGACCACCATTTGCCTGGAAGACATAGGTTCATGGAATCAAGACTTCCAATGTTGAGACCTCCCTTTTCGAAAGATAGTATAACAGTAAGCTTCCCAAGACCGATTTGACGAACGTAAGCCTACCCCCGAACGATACAATTAACCGTGGAAGAAACTCTTCCACGCTTATACACTTTTTATTCCAATTCCTTTGTAAACCAGACACGCATATTTTTTTAACAGCAAATCTACTCTACTCCTAAACTACACCTTTTGCCTATAAGGTTGCGTTTGGTACGTGGGACAGGACAGGACAGGACGGGACAAAACTGATTGTCCCACGTTTGGCGCAGCATGAGACAGAACATGAATTCACTGTCCTACGTTTGGTGCGACATGGGACAGGACAGAAACTAGGACAAGGTGGGACAACATGGGACAAAAAGGACTGTTTTTTTGTTCCACCAAAATAGGTGGAACAACATGGGACAGAAATGAGTCAGGAACTAATATATTACTAACTAACATTCGTTTGATATATAACTTCAATATGGTATTTGTTTTCGTGTTTACCACCACTAGTCGTGGCCGCTGCCGCCACCGGTAGCTACTATCGGCCACCTCCATCTCGTCTTCCACTACAACAACCTCCTCCATCTCCTCTTCCACTACAACAACCTCCTCCACCACCTCTACAACTGTCAATGATTACTTACCACTACCGTCTACCACCTCTACAACTGTCCATCTCCACCGCAACCACCACCACCACTACCCACCATCTGCACGTTCTCCACAACCACCGACCACCACCACCATCATCATCATCACTAGTATTACCGCCGGCCACCACCTCCACCTCTACCATAACCATCAACATTAGTTACATAAAAATCATATATGTATGTATATATGTGTGTGTGTGTGTGTGTGTGTGTGTTTATGTTTATGAAAATTGTGTAATTTTTTTTTATAAATTACTAGTTTAGTTTATTTGTGTTAATTATAACTATTATGTGATATATAAAATCATCAAATAATTTTTTGAGAGAACTTGTCTAGTTATGTCCAGTCCAGTCCTAGGCGTACCAAACACAAAACAGACATTTGTTCTGTCCAGTCCTGCCCCGTCCCGTCCCGTCCTGTCCTGTTCAGTACTGTCCAGTCCAGTCCTGTCCAGTCCTATCCAATCATGTCTGCGTACCAAACGCTACCTAACAAGACTGGAACCCCAAACCAAACACTAGATCAAACCCGATAATATTTTATTCCATTTCTTTTAGATTTCAATTCTTTTGATGGATTTTATTTTTCCAGTAATTTATTCTACAAACCAAAAGATATTGTCTTTGAGGTATGAACTAATTATGGCGTAATACTACAACCAATAATAATCCTATTATTATTATTATTACTCGTATATTCTTTTATAATCTACACAAATGACAATACATTTATTATTTAAAAACTAATAACATAACAATAATGTAAATAATAATAAAGAGAAATATTGAATAGCACCATGGATTCCACGTTTTGTTTCTCATTCCACGTGTTTCATTATGTACTGGTTTTGTTATTATTATTTCCTTTTTAATTTGGAAAACAATTTTGGAGTTTTTTGCATTAATTTTTTTATGGATATTTAGAAGTAAAATGGTCGATGCTGGGTTTTAAAAATTCCGAAGTTTAATCCTTATTCGGATTGGATTAGTTGGTTTTTATCTATTCGAAAAAAATGGAGTTGACTTTCAAATGACTTTATAGGTTTTTGTCTTTTCGTAATGGAACTTTTTTTATGCTTCCTAAGCCTAAGAAATCGGTATTGTGGGATAGTGTTGTTACCCAATCGTTCTTTTGGGTTACAAATATGAACAATAAGTTTACCATTAATTGGGTAGTTGGTTACACAATCTCCTTCTAACTATCTCTTACATTAATTTGTTTCTTCTAGCTTCTTGTTAGTTTATTTATAAATCTCCCTCGCTCAAAAGAAAATTTACAAGTGGAGAATCATTTAAAGTGAAAATTCTTTAAACCTGAAACTTCTACTTCAAAAGGATGACCCCTTTATCAACCAGGCTAACCCCAATTGTCTTCTAAACCTTTCAATAATAACTTTATTTCTTATTGTAACCCAACTTTTTAATTATATAATTATGTATTCTTTCACTTGACCTTATGAACTATGAAATGAAAATAATATTCTTTGAAAGAAAATAAAGGTGAATATTTTTTCTATCGTTCACATGAAATGGTATGTATCTATTTTGTCGTACCTTTTATTATAAATATTTGTGATACAATTAATTTTTCCTACATGTGACATGTCCCGTTGTCCCATATATATATGAATGTACTCATGTTTGTTGATTGAACCTTTTTTGTTAATTAACGGTAGGGTTTCGATTGGAATGAAATTTATGGTTAGAATGGTAAATATAGGTTTTTATGTTTTGGATCAAGCCAAATCACAAGGAAGAAAACTATAATTTTAAAATTATAAATACAAAAGTTGCAATTTTTAACCAACCATAACTACTAAATTCATGTCCCCTTTTATGTGACTCAGTTGGTAAAAAAATGAGACAACTTTTATCCAAATACAAGTCTCGGGTTTCAGGTTTTGATCCCTGGCCCCTAGCTAGCATCAGTTGCTGAATAAACCAGAAATTTCCATCATACCTTTATTTTCAAAGGCAAGTTTTACATAGAGTTATTATAATATTCATAGTTGACCGAATTGACCTAATCTTAACATTAATAGGAATACTAATGGTATTGTTTAAGAAAAATTGACAAGATGATTACTTTAACAGAGAGAGATGTACCTCAATTCATAGAGTCATTATAAAAATCATAGTTGACCGAATATGTTATGAGTTTCATTATGCTCGTTAAACTCCTAACAAATGAACCTGTGTGAGAAACATATAAAGTGTTTTGTTCATTATTATATTAAAAAATATAATAAATATAGATTAGTATCATATTATAAATATATAATACTAATATTACAAATTTATAATACTTCTACACAATTAATATTACAATTAATGTTCTTAATATACCCACTTTAAGAAGTCTTCTAAAGGTTAACTGGTACATCGGCGTTGGTTGATATCTCATTATCGACCTAAATGTTTTTATAAAAGTAAATTGCAAAAATATCATAATTTTGAAGATAATTTTTATAAATTCTTTGGGTCAAGAATGATTCAGAATCTTGTGATTTTGTAAGAAGCTCGATTTACTAGTTGGTAATAACAAGGAAGAAATCGATGATACATTCTTATAAATAAAACCAAATATATTAACCTTGATTAATATATTTTTTTGAACTGCATAGTGGCATCGAATCAACGAACGACTATCATGAACATACATACACGCATGTACGCGCGCCTCTCCAGCGGTATCGAGCATCCACGGACAGCCCACTAATCTGCCGTTGTCCCGGACTAGCTTACGCTAGACCTAGAGCCCAATCACAATTTTTGACTGGGCTATGGGGCGGCTCATTTTATGACTGGACCAGCTCAATGACTAGATACTCCTCATGCCTTCAATCTCGATCTATCCGGGTTCCATCCAAAATATTTAATGTTATATGGCAATATTCTTTTATTAAAAATATACAAAAAATAATATGTTTGTTTTGTCAATAGGATTACGAGGTTTTTATCTTAAATTATTATATATGTAACTAGTTTTGATCCCGTGTAATACACGGGAATTTCAAGAAATTAATTTATGTTAAAAACCTTATATTACAAATATGAATTGTTGTGCTATTGATCTTTTAACATCAATATTATTTTCTATCAAATACATTAATTATATTAAAAAAAGTACAAACTTTATTTATTTTTAATTTAATTCAATTGATATCAAATTATCAACGAAAATATAACAAAGACATTTTATAAATCAAACTATAAACTATCTTTGACTTTAAAATGACGTTAATATACTTTCACATAAAAGTGTACTTGGATTTAAATATAATAATGGATACGTTTAACAATAATTTGTTATAAAAATATTAATTAACTATTATATTAAAACTCAATGATTATCTTCATTATATTTAAAATGAAATATTTATTTTCTATTTGATGACGTTTATCAATTAGTTACATGAATACAAATATATATTATTATATAATGTGGAGAAGAAAACTTAGTTATGCTTCTACTGATGTAGATCAAAAAACTAAAAAAAAAGTAAACCAGTAGAAAATCAAACCATATGATTTAGTTCATCATAAGAAAACAATGACACACATTTTCTTACCATTCTTCATATAATTGCAAAAACAAATAATAAAAAAAATTATGCATGAATGTTCTTCGAAAAAATGGTTGACGAACTTACCTAAGACGTTTGCAAAAAGAGTAATGGAGGAACTTGAAAAATTAAAATGGAAAAAGTAAGGTTTATACGGTTTTTGTTGAATCTGCTTAGTATTTAAATATCAATTTAGGGAGAGAGATGGAGATATAGATGATTTCATACCAATAGATAGAGATAAGGTTTGTTATATTTAATAGATAATTTACCATTCTTCAAATAATTGCAAAAACAAATAATAAAAAAAATTATGTATGAATGTTCTTCGAAAAAATGGTTGACGAACTTACCTAAGACGTTTGCAAAAAGAGTAATGGAGGAACTTGAAAAATTAAAATGGAAAAGGTAAGGTTTATACTGTTTTTGTTGAATCTGCTTAGTATTTAAATATCAATTTAGGGAGAGGGATAGAGATATAGATGACTTCATACCAATAGATAGAGATAAAGTTTGTTATATTTAATAGATAATTTTGGATTAATTTTTAATAATTTTAAATTTTGAATCAGTGTCATGTGTCAACATATGACACGTGACACATATGCATATGATGTGGCAATGGCTCATCAGAGCGCGACACGTGTCAATGAGTTACTCAGAGCGCGACACGTATCAATGAGTTATTCTTTTATTATATATAGATGCTTTATATATATAACATTAAAAATATTTTTTGTTTATTATATGGATGTGAAGTTTTTGTCTTTTCATTTTTTCTAATATTTGTAATATTTTTGTTATCTATAATTAAAACACGTGTGTTTTATTTCCAAGGTTGAGATTTCACTTTGGCTTGGGTTCATAATTGAGGTTAATTATTATTATTTAATGAGATAAGTTTCTAAGTACCTAAAAATTAAAGTAGTAGTGTACAAATTCAACCAAATCGTCAATTTGTTTAATGAGCAGGGTTAATTCAGTACATGGCAAATTAAACCAACACCAATCAGACACAACAAAATTATAATAAAATTATAAAAAAAATCATATTGTTATCTACTAAATGCATCTCCAAAAGCTTTTAAAAAAATTTCTCTAAAATAAGAATCAAAAGTCAAAATTTCTAAAAGAATACTACATCTTTTTCTAACAATTTCCCTATTTTAAACATTTTTACATCAATTATAAGATTAAAAATATTCTAACTTCTTATTTTCATGGTTTCCTATTGGTTCATCCAAATGATAATCATTTTTGGGGTTATCCGAAGAAAAATCTTTTTTTTCTCCTACTTTCTCCAATTTAAAGATAGATTTGAAAATGTTGTTGGAGCAAGTTTTAGTCCAAAATCTTTAAACTCTTTTTTTTTTCCATTTTGAGAAAGCTATTAGAGATGCTCTAAGGTAGACAAATTATTTTGAAAAAAATATTATATGATACCAAGAGAACCCACATTAGGCATTTCAAGAAAACCGTTAGTGATAAAAGTATTTTTATTTTTTTAAAATCAATTCAAACGATGGAGTTGAATTTTTATTTTCAATTTTTAATGAAAATTTTTAGAAAATGCGTTTAGTTGAAATAGTGGAGTTTTTATTTTTCATTTTAGAAAATTTGAAAACACATTTAGAATATTTTGAAAAACTATTACAATCAGTTTTCTAATATACATAGAAATTAGAAAACATAAGTGTGCGTTTGGTCATTGAAAATATTTTCATTTTCTTAGAAAACGTTTTCAAAAAATGGAGTTGAATTTTTTTTTCAGTTTTCTATCAAAATTTAAAAATTTAGATTACGTGTTTGATTGAAATGGTGGTTTTTTTATTTTCTATTTCAAAAAATTTGAAAACGCATTTAGAATTAGAAAACTACTTAAATTGGTTTATTAATTTGCATAGAAGTTAGAAAACAAGAAATTTTCATTTTCTTGTGAAAACTTTTGAAAATTGAATGAACCAAATGTGTATTCTAATTTTCGTTTTCCTAGTTTGTTTTTGTGTGGAAAACTGGAATATATTTTCCACAACCAAACGCATCCTAAGGGTGCATTTAGTTGTGAAGAATTGTTATCATATTTCTATAAAACGTTTTCAAAAAATGGAGTTGGGTTTTCATTCTCAATTTTCTAAGAAAATTTTAGAAAACACCTTTGGTTGAAATGATGAAGTTTTCTTTTTCCAATTTAGAAAACGCGTTTAAATTTTTTTGAAAAACTAGTAAAATCAGTTTTTTTAATTTACATAGAATTTAGAAAGAGAAATTTTAAATTTTCATTTTCCTAGAAAACTGGAAAAATTTTCGAAACCAAACGTACCCTTAAATTTTCATTTTTTTGGAAAACTTTTAAAACTAAATAGCCAAATGGCGTTTTCTAAATTTTCATTTTCATTGAAAAACTTAGAATTTTTTTACAACCAAACTCACCCTAAGTAATTTTAACTTTTGGGAGAACCTAAATTAAAATTTTAATTTCTTTTAGTAAATAAAAATTTAATTTAGGGACCATTTATCAAGCAATTATCGAATAAGTGTTTAATAGTATCACCCTTATTTAACTTGTAGTATGACATTCTTGGCCATCAAAAGGGATTTGAATAAGCGGCTTTTATCCGGTAAGCACTTACCAAATAAAAGTCTTCTCCTTCACTTGTTGGTCCTCGCTATATCTTACTGAGTAAAATTTCAATCATTGTCATGCTTAACGCCAAAATGAGTAACATTCGTTAAAATATTTAATTGATAAGAGTTTAGTAAATGGCTCTGTAACTAAATAAATAGAACTTCGAACTTACTGAAACCAAAAGAACTTTTACATTTTAAACTATTTAGTCCATAAGAATATTTCCTTACACTTATAAACAAAATGAATGTATAATTTCCATCTTGATGTATCAAGTAATCAATAACAAATTATAGTCCTAATGAAAAGAAAATTGTTATATACAGTCACGGTTTACTTTTCATATTGCAATAACAATCATAAATGATAAAAGAAACTATTAGTTATTTAATTTTCAGGTCCACATAAAAATCAAGGATCATAATTAACACTAATGATTGTCATTTTTAAAATCGAAAAAATAAATAGTTAACAGAAATGGTATGGTATACCGTATATCCCATTCGTTTATTTGTTTATTATACAATTTTATATTTGTTTGAAAAAGCAACCATTGGGGAAAAGCAGTGTTTCATGATGACATTGCATCAAACACTATATCCCACTTGAAAATATGGGATGTAAGCAAATATGTCATCTGCTATAATGACTATAACCATAAAGACTGTTAGCTTATGCAAAATTGCTTCAAAAACGATGTTTCATGAACGGACTGGGACCCGAGTCTTTAGAAAACAAACGAAATCAAGAAAAATGACGACAAATTCAAACGAAAAAAGAGCAATATGAACTTTATTTGGAGGGAAAGAAATCTTGAATCTCCATTAGATTTAGATGGGATGCATGATATTAAGATTTAAGACTAGTAGCAGTAGTAGTTATGATGATGGGTTTGATTAAAACAATGACAAGGTTCTGCATTGGCTTTCAAGAACTCTAGCTCTATGCCTTTTCTTAAATATATCTTGCCTGAATTTCTTGGTCTCTATCTGGATATCCATGAATGGCTTCTTCTCTATCCTTTCTTTCTCACTTTCTATCATTTTCTGCCGCTTTGCCACCGCCAGTGCCGCCCCCGCATCCTCCTCTTCTTGTCGTTTTACTTCTTCCTAAACACCATTTTTCGAGTTATTTCATGCACATGTTAGTTATTATGCTACTGAATGATTGATTAACGGATACCAACCTGGAGATCGGAAATGAGGCCATCGAGCGATTTGATCTTTCTATGCGGCCATCGCGGGATGCCAAACTCTCGGCATTTCTTCTTCAGAACGGTTAGTCCGACTTTTAGATTTTTTGAAGCTTCGATGATGGGAAGGTCAAAGTACTTGGCTAGATCTTCTAAACCCAGGCTAGCTATGTCTTTAGTTGCTGCTCTCCTTTTCTTCTTCCTTGAACAGTCTAAAGTGATTGCAACATGTTAGATTAGAAACAAACTTAACCATAATCAGAAAACTAATCGGCGTTTTCTAATTAACCACGAGAGTTTAAGGTTCACTTCCATGTTTCTCATTCGAGCTTATGGCTGATGGGTGACTTAAGGGGTACGGTAATATTATAAGATGAGTAATTTCTAGCAAGTTAAATATCAAATAGTACTGACAAAAAGAGCAATGACAAAAAGTTGCAGCCACAAAGACATTACACTGATGATATCATCAGCGTGTTCCTTGACTAACTAAAAAAAATACAATAATTGGTCTCCGAACAAAGACCTTGCTAGGTGAAATCCATAAATGAATGTCCTCCGAAGAACAATCATAAAAGGAATCATTAAGGATCTCAAGGATGGTCTACAGGCACCTTATTTCTCATTCATTCGGCAGTGGATGAAGCAATGACCAAGAAGGTCGAGGACACTAAGTCACTAACCCGTTCAAAAGAGTAGGATACAACTGGATGATCGGAATATTGGTTCATTAGTGGCAAGCCGATGGAACTAGTTGATGACTCAATATAAGCAAATCGATAGCTCGGTTCTGAGTTTTGGTGTTCCAAAAAAGGTAGGACTAGGAAGATTAGGTATTATAATAGCTAGGAACCTAAACATGATGTAGTGGAGATTAAGCAGAATTAAATTCGCCAAATTAGGGAGACTATTAGTGCATATGCCTTTGATTTTTGATTGTCTCAGAAATACAACACTTCTATTTTGGATTGTCCATGGAACTAGGGACTAAAGAAGGGGGAATGGTATATACAAGTTGGCTAAGATAAGAGCGAAGAAATAAAGACACAAGTCACATGAAATGCATCAAGGATGACAAGAAGAGACTTTTGCTCAAAATGATGAAGTTCGAAGACAATGGAAAGATTAGTTTGAGAAGTTGTTCAACGAAAATATAAGGGGTTTAAGGGAATTACTTGAAGACTATTTCGATGACACTAATGAAGGTTTCTACTTGAAGATTATTTCAATAGCATTCCTGTACATGTTCTGGAAAGGTGTAATATGGCTTGCTAGATCATTTATTCCTATCTTTTTAATTACGAGAATGTCCAATGAAGGAATGTATTTCGACCAAATCTACAACATCTTTTTATCATCAAGAATCAAGCTTATGAGCCACCCAATGAAACTACTAAGGTGGGTTATCGAGCATGGATATAAGAGTTGAGACCAAGGTGTCGAAATATCAATTTGGTCTTATCCCACAAACATCAACAAGACTCGAGGAGAGTGGAGAGATGAAGGGACAAATGATTTGCATAGGAAATTTTTTATCTACATAAGGCATATGAAAGGGTGTAAACTCTTCAGAAAAGAATGTTCCAAGTTCCAACAATGTATTTATGACCCAATAATAAAAAATTATCCTTGATCATTATCCCTCTATTCTTTATCGGTTGTCCAATGTCCACCTACCTTGCGTAGAACCTGTTGGCAGTCTATATTACCTCAAATAACTATTAGATGTGGAGTTGTAATGAATCATTGGAAGTATATCAGGCTAGCTGCTCACTTTGTTTTGATGTATGTGCTCTCATGAGGCATGCCTATCGTATTATTGGTGCTTTGCTAATAAAAAGTCACTTGCTAAATAAATTCTTAGCACAGTGACATTATGGAACTTATTAGAATATCTCAGCCAATTACTTCCTGTTTGGGTAACCTACCATCCTGTAAGTTGGGTAAAGTTGCCTACAATTTACTGTCTATAACATTGGACCTTCTTTAACTATTTGCTCAAACTCTTATGTGGTACATTTGAAAGAAATTTGGTTTATGGCATTCTCTTTAGCTCGTGTAACTAAGAAGGTTCCCTTCAAATATACAAGCACAGATTAATGGGCCCACTAATTAATCTTATGGCGCGTACATATGAAAAATAAGGTGTTCAATCACAAGGCAAAATATTTTGTGAATCAAACCTGTGGTACTTTGATCACTTTCTTCATTTTCTGATAATCCAGAAGGAAGAGAATTTAGATCCAGATCACACATGTGATGATTCTTATACCGGTTTTCTTTGTCTTCCTCAGATTCACTTTTACATTGTTTAACTTCACAGCTCAACTGAGTAATTCTTTGAAGGTCATTAGCCAATGTTGGGATCGAGTTTAGCTTGAGATTCCTGAAAATCATGAATTACACTATCATGTCAAGCAAGCAGTCATGTTGCTGATGATGGATAAAAACAGTAGTTTAACATCAAAAAGCAAGTATATATACATCTATGCTTAAACTGCATTTAGCTTATATACAAGTAATAATTCTACTGAAGTCCCACCTTGCATCTTTTTCTTTCGTATGTATAAGTATGCACTTATTACTATGATTTACAAGGTTCAAAAGAAACATGTAACCACTTCCACGTCAAACATTCTCACAGATTTTGAGGGAGCATAGTTTTATTAGACAATACATTGATTGTAATCTCTTGTTCTGCCTGAAATGCTCTAAATCAATTCATCTCGGTATGGCTTTTTTCACATTCAAGATACAAGTATCATGTTTTTTAAATTGCAACTGGAATATGAACAATGGTTTCTAAATGCTTACTATCTTAGAAAAGCGAGTGTCAGGATTACCTTCTCGTAAATAGATTCACATTATTTTTGTTTAACTAGCTAATCACCACAATCCAAACGTTCAAGGAAATCTTAAGTTGAAAATCATATGAGGAAGACCATTGGGAGAAAAAAGGAAAGTTATTAAGCACAAAAAGAAGTACAACTGTCGTCTAAGTTGTGTGCTCAAAAGTGGTTGAGAGGTGAGGCTACTTGCAACCCATTAGCTTACATGAACACCACCTAAGAGACTAGATGCTCCTTTATACAACCTATTTGAAGCATATCTATTTCTATGCAACACTTAAAAGGTCCTTCACAGACCCACCTTGTCGTATATTCACTTAATCAACAAATGCTAGGATGACTTGAGCGCAAGCCACTCAATTGCAAGAACTTACAAACATGCCCTCCAACAAATCGTCCACTTAAAAGTTAAAAGAACTCTCCCTGCACTGCACTGAATTTGTAAATATGTACCAAAAGGCTGATAACCATCGTTTGTTACGCTTGATCATGCTGCCGGGTATCCTTGATGTCATTTATCAAAAGAAGCAACTTTGAAAGAAAGGTATCCCTCAAAAACATCATAAATCATAAATCAATTGGAAAGAAAATTCCGCTTCTATCTTCTTACCATCTCAAACATTCTACATTTCTCTCTACCGACAGGCTATATTAATAAAGGCAAGAAGAAAGTGGTAGAGCCTGTCTGCTGGTACTTGTCATCTTTAACATGTAAGGTACTGGATAAAAAAATAAATGCATCCAAAATATAGGCTGAGGACTACTCATTATTGTAAAAAAGATAGCAAAAGAAGGCCATTATTCGTAGCCTCACTCTAGCCGAGAAAATGTTATAGGATAGGAGTACAGCAGTAAATCATCTTTTGAAGTTGCTAAACACATAACCAAAAGGAGAGATAAACATAGATAAAAAAACAGCATGTAGAAAAATATGTCCTTTAGCCCTAAATAACTAGAAAGCAAGATCTTTTTTAAGAATATAATGTTGAACAAGACATCTTTAGCAGAAGTAAATACTTTTATTTCTCATTAGACTTTAGATTAACCAATGTCTGGAATATATTTCAGTGCAGAAGTTCTCCTTAGAGTTACATTAACCATATTCGTCATGCAGAAGTTCACCTTTTACACCTGAATATGTATCATGAACTGCTAACATTCCCACATCAGAGAAAACCATACATCCATGATTCATGGTCAAATCACCTTACTACCATCATCAACATTTAATTAACTTATATATTGTCCTTAATAACTTTGTTTACATGCTTGAAATCCCACACCTTGTGGTGATTAGTACCACTTACTACAATAGCGCTATCTCTATTACAAAACAAATTCACATCAACGTTGTCCATTCTCCAAATCTATAATTAAATAATATAGTTTTCTCCATAAGTAAATATCAGAATTACTAACACAAGAATCCTAGAGACACTAAATCCACTTAATTACTAATACCAAAACCTATTTTCAATTCAAGGATACATTTTGTCCAACATGTGATAACCAGTATGTATGTTTACACTGCAGAAATTATTTTACAGACAGTACTGAATTTTCTTTTAAACAGTTAAAAAGTACTATTAAACATGGAAAAGAACAGAACCAAAAAGAAGAAACATCAAACATTTAACAACCACAGAAGGCCACAGACTGAAAGACAGGAGATAATTTCAAGACTCAGAAAAGGAGTAAAAATCACACTCCCTGCATGCCAATAATCAGAACCAACTCTTTGCTTTTGTAATTTAAACCCTGCTGCTTTTCTTTTCAAATTCAAAACCTCACATTGATATTTTTGGTAACTTACCTTCAATTTTTTTTCCACTATTCTGCTTACTGTAACTCTACAATTACTACAGTAGTACTACTTTCCTCTTTACAATCATCACAAATCTAACCAAATTTAAAGCAAAACATGAACTTTTAATTTTGGTAAAAGTGTGTTGAAAACAAACTGAGATTTTACCTAGATAATGTAAGAACAGTAGGGAGGCGGTCAATGTCAGCCGGCGAACAACAATCGGAGTCGAAAACATAAATGCAGAGCCACACACCATTCACAAGCCCTTCGAAATGCGAAGAAATCTCAAACTTGTGCAAAGTAAACACCTTACAGAAGCTAATCTCCTCATAATCCCCTTCCTTATGAAACACATACTCTCGTTCCACCTCCACTTCTCCTCCCTCCGATCGGTACAGATGCACCGTCCTAATCAGCTCTACAAATCAACAACAAAACATCACAAATTGAAACTGAAATCGAAATTGAAATTAGCATCGGTTGACGAGAAACCGAAATCGAAATCGAATGCTTTTGGCGTTGTTTTAGTTTCGGAATCCAGAAACACCTAGGGCTAAGCTAATTAAGAAGAAGTTGAAACAGATAATGGCGAATCTACTAATGGAAGCATAATAGAATCTGAAAGTATGAAACGGCATTGTTGTTGTAGTTGTTACCTGGACAGATGAGATTGCGGAAGGCAACGAGAGCTTTCAGTGAAGAAGAAGAATGGTGTTGAGAAGGAGACGCCATTGGAGAGCAGAAGCAGAAGGCATAATAGCTGCTTCTAGAGAGAGAGAGAGAGAGAGGGTTTTATGAAGGATGGAAGAAGGGGTTTTGCTTTTGCATGAGGTCCGTTTTGTGTCACTTCCAAGAAGAGAAGAGAGAGAAGAAAACACACTGTTTCAATGTGTGTGTGTGTGTGTGTGATTTTAATTGTGTATCGTTTTTGATGAATTCATTTCTCTTTTTTTCACTTTTGACCCCTTTACTTTTGTGTAATTGCAAAATGAACCCGTTTTAAAATGAATAAGAAAGATGAGTGAAAGGTCTGAAATACCATCCTTCTAGCTAAATTCACTTTTTAGCTACTATTAAAACCGAGCTAATGTTTTTTTGGTACGAAGATGGGGTTACATGGAATTTGATTTGAAATATGGTTAGAAATGAAATTTTAGTGGAGAAACGGGCTGTTTTGATTAATTTCACATGTATCTTATGAAGCATATTCGTCGGCATCTTGTTCGTATATTCCATCTAACTTTAACGGTTTTTTTTATGTTTTAACATTAATTATGTTACTAAAATGTATGACGTATTTAATATTTTAACAAACTTCGGAATGAACTTTTAATAAAATATTGTTTTTATTTTCTATCTCCTCAAAAATAAATTATACTTAAAAATATTTAATTCCTCCATTTTAGGAAATGTATTGGGGAATTTGTCAAAATAAGGAAAATGTGAATCCTCAATTTCTATTTTGGAAATTTTGTTGGATATGTTTTAAAGGGGGTTGTTTATTATATAGTTATCAGCAAAAGTCTTCATCTTTACTTATCTTAATGGTCACCATTTTTGGCCATCACATGGAAAGTCGCTCGTAAGTGTCTTGCTAATTATATAAGAGTCTTTTTCCTCACTTACCGATAAGATTTTTTAATTTCTTATCATGCTCACACCGTTAAGATAAATGACACCAATAAACATTCGATAACGCCTCATTTACCATCGTATTTGATTGTGAGCATAATAACCGATTATATATCATGATTTTAAATAGAAACAACAGAAGTAACATAGAGATTGCTTCGTAAAAGATTTCGTTGGTGGTATAAGATAATAACAATAATAAACATGAAATAAAAAACAACTGTAATTACCAAACATAATTCAAAATATGAAGAAAACAATTCCACTTTAGACTAAAGTTTTGGTAGGTCTTTCAAATATAATGTTTTTATCTTTCATCATTATTGATTATTAAAACTAAAAATTAAGTTTTGGTCTCTCATTCTTTTGGAGACAATATCTAGTGATAGCAAAAAAGAAATCACCATGGTAGCACCATTAAAGGTCTTAAAAGGTTTTACATTTTGAGATACAAAATTCAATGGTGGCACATGACACCATTAGTGCCTTACTAAATCCGTCCATCCTATTAACTAGGATGCGAACCAACGTCAACAACTAGGAGACCATGAGTTGCAACATTTTTAATTAAATGGCAAGACTTGCAAATGGGTGAATAGTTAATGGACCACTTTCATAGTTCGCTTTTATAACATATAATAAATAATTGTTGTTTCAAAATATTTGACTAGTTAATAGAGAGGACTAACTATTTATGAACCCTCAAGCATTATGTAACATTTGTAGAAGTCAAACCGTTACACTTAAAACATGGGTCGGTTTGTCGAACTATGTAAGGGCAATTACCAATGATTCATACGTAAGCCTAATATATATATATATATGTATATGTATTGGACGGTGGGGGTTAGGGATTGAGGTATAGCCTTTGCATAAATGATATTGATATACATGCAATCCCACGTGATGATGGTGTTCGTTGGATTAGATTTGTGCAAAATATTGCAAATATGTAAATTTGCAAATAAATGAAGATTATACAATTTTTTTGCCAGATTTGGAGAAACATCTACAAGTAAAACACCTTATACATATATAAACTTTTGCCACATGTGCTCCACCATCTTTTCCCAAGTTTAGGAACCTTAGTAAGGATAAAAATCATCTGTACCAATTTTTCCTATACCATACATGTCCATCCAATGAAATGCTAACAACTCATATTTTAATTTATTTTTTATTTATTTTAAAAAAATTTACATTCTCTCTCTGATGATGTGTATTCATCTGATTGGTGGACATGTATGGTATAGGAAAAATTGGTACAGAGTATCCTATTCAAAGAGTTGATGCCTGATGAGAGGGATGAGTGTACTGGATGCGGTTCAACATAGCTCAAGTCAGAGTATAGTGCCATTAGACATTCAACAAGCAATGTTACAGTAAGGAAATAGTGTTTGTAAGTTGTTATTATATACTCTTGTGTGTTGGAAGGCAATTGGGGAACGAGAGGGAGTTCCACGAGGAAAGTATAATGTGTGGGTTTTAAAAGCACTATTTCATCGTATTTGGGGAAAATGTGTCAATTTAAAGTATTTTAGATATATGGTTCCATGAAGGGGATATTGAGGAAGACATTGCACATTGCATAAAGGCGTATGGATAAGGTGATGGGTAGTCACATAGGTATTGTATGACAAGAAGGTCTTGTTGAAAGAAAAAAACTCTATGATATGGCCATTGTACCAGCTATTTGTATGGGTCAAATTGTTGAGGCAATAATAAAGTGAAAGACAAATATTATGCAAGTTGCATAATGAAGATGTTAAAATGTGAATGTTATAATATATCACATAGGATATTAGTTGATTGTTTTAGCAAAACAATGTGTTGCACTTGCATCTATCTTTGATAAATTAAGTTCAAGAAGATTGTGGGGGTTAAATACACTTACAATAGGACAATAGTATGGAGGGTCAAAAGCCTTTTGGTTAAAGGGGTGAGTAGGCGAGGCATGTTTAGGAGAATGCGGATCGAGGTTGGACATGGAGATGTTGATAGTTAATAAGGACATGACCTTCTATATATTTATTGAAGACGACATATTAGAGCAACTGATTTTCGTATAATTTTATTAGGAACAATATGGGTTACGACTTTATGAGGGTGAATGGAGGGCATTTAGTGATATATATGTTTTGTTTATAAACCAATATTTTATGAAAATGATGAATGCTTATTTATGATGATTTAAATATTTATGAAAAATGATTATGGTTTAATAATTTGATAAACGTTTGATATTGGGAAACATATTTTATACTAGACTAAATGAATGGTTGAGATTGGTTTACAAGGTTTACAACATTTACAAAAAAAGACACCTATACACACACACATGTGGGGAGGATTAAACGAGAACAATACATATTTAAAGAACATGAAAACCTACAAAATATTCGCCCGAATATTCACACTTGTGGTACAAGTACTTGTGACTGTGACATAACTGTTCGTCGGTAAGATAGCCAGACTTCAAATCTTCAGGGTTTTTTTCGCTCATTCGCATGGTTTGAGACTGCTTTCATCCTGAATGTCAACACGAAGTACAACTAGGCACCTTGTCTTCCATTTGACCTCTTGTATGTCTAATTGTCTACACATCACTTACACATAAATATTAGTCCAAGGTGTCAATCCTCAATTAAAAAACAAGCCATAAACTTATGATTCGGAAGGTAAGAATCCGTTAGATTACGAAGTTTTTGGTTTTCTTTTTTGGAAAGGTTCACTTGGACTTTGGCCAAACTACATCCTTGGCAATTTTTACCGAGAGCTAAAGCATGCTCCCCTGGGATTAACACTCAGTGGCCCCTGGTTGCTCACCCCCGGATTCGAACTTGGGTGGGTTTTTCCCCAACACCAAGCCTTAACCGGTAGGCTGCCCCATTGGGGTTACCGTTAGATTACGAAGTTATCACAAAGGGCCATGTGTTAGAGTGTTCTTGTACTTTTATCTGCTTATGCTTAATCATTAGGATTTATCTTGCAACGTAAATCGATATAGGACAAGTTACTATTTAAGTTACTTTACTCATTTCATTCAAGACTTCCACTGTAATAGTTTTTTTGTTAGACGTTGTTTTTGGAGTAAGTATGTTTAATGACGTGGCATTATGATACGCGTTGCGTATTTGTATAAAAGTACCTTTATTTTACACCTTTTTAGCTTAGATTTTTATATTTATCCCGCAACTTGAGTCGTTTTAGTATCTTAATTTCATTTTATTCAGTGCATGATGTTAAAGAACGTTTTACCTGTTTATTAGGTTAATTAGTAGACATATATATATATATATATTTCTTTTATGCAGATGCCAATGCTACATGAATGCCGGAGCATCAGAGGCTGTACAGCTTATATGAAGGAGACTCTTGCAGATTGCCAAGAATCGCTAGGACCAAGTCAAGAGTCTATACTTTTGGGATATTCATGTTGAAGAGCCAGCTTTATTTTTGTGTACAAACCTTGGCATTTATTGTAGCCTCCACCTTTTGAACCACCATGACTTTTGTGTATTTAAGAAATGGTGTAGTTGTAGTACATATTGACTTTGTTGGCATCCTTTACTATTGATGCATAGTATTAGTTTTTGTTTTTTACTACCTCCTTGGGTATAAAAGGACGTAGTGGGTTTGCTTTCAAGGATCATCCATCATCTTTTAACATCTATCATCATATCACTTATATAACAAGTAGTTTTGATCTTGGAAAAACATTCTCTCAATTATTTACAAGTCTTGCAATTTACATTTTTTATTATTGCATTTTACTTCAAGTCGTTTACATTCAAGTCATTTACTTTTAAGCCATTTCCATTATAGCAATTTACTTTCCGCTCTTTAATTACCGCAATTTACTTTACGTCATTTATTTATTGTCATTTACTTTACGCAATTTACATATCGCAATTTACTTTCCGCAATTTACTTATTGTAATTTCATTGTAAGTAATGAGTAGCTAATTTCATTAGCTTGGGTGTGAGACCATAAAAGTGGGTTTTTAATCAAAGGAAGGTGGACGTTGTTTCTCAATAACAACGTTCCACCATTTCATTCCAAGTTTTATAAAAAGCTCTAAAACACTTCTTGACGACATGATCACTTGAAAAGTGTTAAAGTGCCGATGGATTCAGACATGAACCATTTGATTGCACGTCATGGCGAATGATATGGGAAGTATTCTAGACATAGATGCTAACTTTGTTATTTCAAAATGAAAATCTCGACGAGTTGGACACTAGTCAAGGTGTTAAAGTGTAGTGGTTTAGATATAAGCTGCTTAAACAATCCAACTTGAATGATATGGGAATCAGCCCGATAGGGTGATTTTAAACAAAGACATTTGTTTGTCCATATATTTTGAAAGCATCATTTGTCACCAATCACTAGTTCTGATATCACACAGACATGTGGGGTAAAAGCCAAATAATGGTCCAATGATGAGAATCCGACAGGATCCTTTCAAAATAGATGGTGAAACAAGTTGTTGATAAACTAATGCTATAGCACTGTTGTAGCATTTGCCCACTGTAATTTGATTTGAAAACCTACTCAAAAGTCTTACACCCTTGCTTCCTTTATTATCTGTTAAGTTACCATTCACCTAATCAATCAATCATTATTCTTCAAAATCGCCATCTGAAGTCATTTCTTTCAGTTACTCCAAAAACATTACTTTTACTACTGATCTCTGAGGACGATACTCGGTATTTTATCACCGTATTACTTGAAAGGCGATGTTGTGTCTCATTGTATACTTGCTTTGAGATACAACCATTTTAATCTAAAAGTGTGAACAAAATAGCTCATCACATTACCATGCTGAAAAATAGAAAGCTGTTAGAATACAGTGAAGAGAACCAACAAAAGAACTGCGCGATTCTCTCGTGAATCGCCTTCAGCAAGATATGGCATTTAGGGTCTTTAACTAGGGATAAATCTTTCTTCATATATACAAGAAGAATGTCCAACAACTAACATCAATGGAAATAAATCTAACATGAAGATGGTCCAGGTAACACCCTAAAAATCAGGGCGAACAAAAACTTTCATTTGCACAAATGGTGGTATACAAATTATATCGCCATGACGTGAGCTCTTCCCAAAAAGGGGTATAAGTAATGTATAATTACAATGTTTGAAATCAAACAAAATACAATAACCAATTAGTCTACTTCCTATTGGGGAAAGACTACAAAAGGGTTATTGGTCTATGGTCAATCTCACGGCCAAGAAGGCCGGTCTTTCTACGTCCCCCGAAGCTCACTCTATTCCCGAAGCCTACTTGGGAGCGGTGTCCCTAGTACCTGAGAGACACATCGACACCAAACAAGTGTTAGGCTAAAGGAGCCTAGTGAGTTGTACAAATAATATCATGCGCGTAGAGTATATGAAAACATGCGAGATATACAAGATTATACTAGCAATACAATTAGCATATTAAACCGGTTTATTATTATCTTCGGAAACAATGGGAGCGACCCATTTCCACCAACCAATGCCCCGACATTATCTACTTCCAAACACCTCGATGCCCCGGATTTAGCATGGCGACATCATCAGAGGCCCGCGCACTTCGGAGCCACCCGAAGGCCGGCGACATAGGTACAAACCCGCGACTGTTTGGTGTGGACACATTGCGTTGGTTCGTCCATGTTATTATCACATAAGACCGCGATACTGAATTTAGCATAGCATCACGCTCATATTATTTACACACAAGACTTCGATACTGAATTTAGCATAGCATCTTGTCCATGTTATTTACATACGAAACCTCGATACTGGATTTAACATAGCATCATTAACAGAGGTATGTATCGAGGGTCTCAAGCCCATCACATCATTCCATGGCATATTTCAATACACATGTTTATCATGCATTCATTCATCACATGGCCATAAGTATATAATTCATGCAAGGTAGTACACAACACACTATTTCATGTATACGATTATCCAAGCAGGGTATATAATTCAATCAAGGTGATGCGCTCTCAGTTTTAACAAAAAGGGTTTAGCAACTCACCTTGGTCTAATTCACAATCAAATGTGGATTAGATAGCTAGATACGTCACAAGATAGCACCTACACAATCATACCATGGTATGCATAAGTAAAACTCTCAAAAACGACTCTTACGGTTCACAACCGAAACACTAGCCTAGAGCTAGGCTAGACTATCTCAATGACTCCCAAAATCCACCAAACATTATCTAATATAACCCTTAAGAAAAGCCCAAAGCCAAAACCCAAAAAGAATCGGAAACGAAAAATGTTCGACGCGCGAACAGGGACTTGCGCGACCTAGCCGCGCGACCTCAGGTCGCGGGCTTAGGTCGCGGGGTTTGCCCAGACCTGCACACAAAGTCCCGCGAGCTATTTTGCCAAAACTCCCCAAAACTCATCCAAAACACGATTTTGACTCCCAAAACACCCTACGAATGTTTATGAACGATGCTACGACGACATAACACGATAATATAACAACCAAACTCGATAAACACCGATGGATCATCAAGATCCACGGCTTTTCCCCAAATACGAGCCCTAGTTTCCAAGGCTCTAAAACTTGACTAAAACACGAAATTAACACGAGATGAACCATACCTTTCGTTAGGAACTCGAATCTAACAACGTTTCACGGTTTGATTTCACTTCCTAAGCTCGATCTTCCTTCGATTCTTGAATTCCCTTCCACACCCTTTTTCTCTCCTTTTTCCTCTTTTCTCTCTTCAAAACACAAACACACATACAAAATGAAAGGGAGTGAGGGGATAAGGCTCACAACTAGCTAGTGGGTTTGTTACGCTAAACCCCCTCCTTGTTCGGGTATTTACTTTCTCGCCCCGAAACTGTTAAGTTAAGCACTCGGCCCGACTTATAACTTAGATACAAGTTAATAGTTAACTTTGGGGAAAAGACATGATTTATATATTTATATATACATACAACCGGATTTCTATTATTTACTTTTATCAGATAAGTTCGAGTTTACAAAATTCCGGGTGTTACAGTCCACGATGTTGTTGAGTGAAAATTGCTTGTGGAGTAAAATTCATCAATAGCCTATAGACAATAATCACATGATCCCTGAGAGTAACAAAAGGGAAACCTTAGTAGCATAGGAGACTTGAATTGGCAAGCTACAGGGGAAGCTTATAAAGAGAAGAGCCAAAATAATAACAAAGCAAAATAATAAGTCATTGGGTGGTCTTTTATAAATTACTTATAACAAACCCTTGATTTATTAGATATTATAAAATGTATAGAAATAATACAAATAACAATAGTTGAATCAAAATAAATTTATACAAGAAGTCAAGAAAATCAAACACAAGTATATGAGGTCCATAACAAACAAATAATGGCAAGATTCAAACCTACTCGTAGTTATTCACAACATACGACAACTTTCATAAATAGCCAAGTATTCCCTCTTCCTCGAGTGATGGCTATGTACTTTGCCTCTGTCCCTCTACCATTGTCAGATAGGAAAGCCTTTTGAAATTTGAATCACATTTTCTCATATCAACTACTTTTATTTAATCTTTTTGTAAAGAAAAGCAAATAACTGTTGCTCCTTAGAAATCAAACAATTAGAGGAGACATCATGAAAAAACAGGCGAATACTAATTTGTCAAGTTATATTGTAACCATTGGTTATGGTTTGGCAAAAACATGTTTCTCGATGCAGCTATATATAACGTCAAAAGTAAAAACCAAATTGTTAAGTTTAACCACCAGGGTGGTGGTGCACAAAGGGCACAGAGGATGTGGTGAAATATCCCATCAACCCAGGTTTGAGTCCCCTTAGGGTGCGTTTGGTATCGGGACAGTATTGGACAGAATAGGACTGGACAACTGTTTAGCGTTTGGTAAGACATAATTAAACTAGACGGAACAGAACAAGACTGGTTTAATGACCAATTTACCCCTACACCATTACCGATCCACAACCACCACCACCACCACTGATCCACAACCACCACCACCATCACCACCAGTCTGCAACTACCACTACTACCGCAACCACCACCGTCCGCCACCGGTACCGCAGCCACCACCGCCGCCACCGGTCCGCAGCCACCACCGCCGCCACCACCGCCACCGGCCGCCACCACCACCAGCCACCCGCCACGGTCCGCAACCACCACCGCCACCGCCGGTCCGCAACCACCAACGCCACCCGCCGCCACCGGTCCGCAACTACCAACGCCACCGCCGCCACCGGTCCGTAACCACCACCGCCACCGCCGCCACCGGTCCGTAACCACCACCGCCACCGGTCCGCAACCACCATCGGTCCGCAACCACCACCGCCACCGGTCCACAACCACCACCGCCACCACAAGTCCGCAACCACCACCGCCACCACAAGTCCGCAACCACCATCGCCACCACAAGTACGCAACCACCACCGCCACCGCCACCACCAATCCACAACCACCACCGCCACCAGTCCACAACCACCATAGATCTAAGGTTCAAAGTTGATTACCACAAATCAGCAACACAATTTCTAGGGTTCAAAACTGATTACTAAATAGGGTTGAGTCAAGAGAGAAGGTCGTCGGTAGGTTGAGAGAGGAGGAGAGAGAGAGAGAGAGAGAGAGAGAGACGATTACCTGAGGGCGTACGTCGCCGGCGTCGTCGAGGGAGGAGGTCGTCTGTGCTGGTGGTGTTGAGGGAGGAGGTTGCCGGCGTCGGTGGTTTTGAGGGAGGAGGTCATCAGAGTTGGTGGTGTTGAGGGAGGAGGCCGATTTCGGATGGGGATGCAGGGAGGGGTATTGAGAAAGAAAAGGGTATTTTGGTTCATAGTGGGTTGTTCTACTTAGTTCCATGGTTTTATTGAGAACAAGCTTGTACACCTCTAGTGCTAGTTTGTTCTATTGTGTTCCATTTTGGAGTGTGCCAAACATGGAACAAACTTGTTCTGTTCTGTTCTGTTACACCCAGTTCTCCTACCAAACGCACCCATAATCTTAGACAATCGTAACTTAATTACAAAATTGTCAATGATAAGTTTAAACAAAGTAAAATGAATATTCTTCCAAAAAAAATTTGTCAAGTTATATTGCAATTTTATTTAAGTAAAAAAATATTACATCAAAATTAACCATAGGTTTTCAAACAATCTATAATTTTAATTTTGTAAAAAAATAAATAAAAAAGTTTAGTGCTTCATTACTAACGAACAGAATATAAGAAAAGAGGCGAATCGAAGGGAGAAATTGTCATATAATATCTCTCTCTCTCAAACCTCCGTTGGTCTCCTCTAACCCTAGCTAGGGTTTTCATCGTCTATATCTCCCAAATCAAAATTCAATATATTTTTGCCTTGATTTCTTTCTCTTCTCTCTCTTCTTCAATCTAAGAAGCTTCGTCTCAGAATCCTTCAAGAGCCATGTACGGATCCAGGGGGTAAGTTCTCTGAACAATATTATCTGTTTTTGATCTAATATACGTATTGATGTTACTTGCGTTTATGTGTTAGTTTTTTGATCTAACGGATTGTTTGCAATCGTTTGTTGCTATACAATTATTGTTTTTTGTTGTTTTTTTCGAATTCTATTTGTTCTGTTGATTTCGTTTATATAAATATTGAATTCAAGGTAAAAATTTGGAAATTTAGGGGATGATGTTTAATTAGAATTTATCTACGAGAAGTTACAATCTAGAAGAATCTGATATCACATCGATTTGAAGTAAGTTATGGCGTTCAGAAAGTCTTAAAGGCATTGAATTTATCAGCTGATTGATTAAGATGGTTTCTAGCATCCAAATTCCTAAATAGGCTGACCTGCTTAGGAGTTAGGGGGAGCAAGTCCTTAGAGAAACAAAACCCCATTTCTTATTGGTGGTATGTTGTTGGCCAGTTTTAGCTGGGGAAGAAGATGAGGGAAGAGGAGGGCATTTCCGTCCAATAAAGTCATAGAAGAAAGGAATTTGCCATTACCCCTATTCATATATTTCTTCAATTCTTTCTGCAATACCACTCTTTCTCTCTGTTTTCTAACCAATTCAGTTGAACAAAAAGAGTATGACTAACAACAAATTAAGAATGTAGATTAATCAGGGACTGTTAGCTCATGCATTAGCTTTAAGGGATGCTTTTGGTTCTTTTATTTAAGAGGGTAATCGACATGTTGTCTTAAGTCTAACTATAAAATTGTACCTCATCTACTGTAAATGATCAGCTATGATGTACCATGAGTGAGCTATTGGTTATGATCATAGGAACTCAGTTTGTCACGGGAGTTCTTCATAAAAGGACATTTTTGACATGTATAAGCTCTATTTTCTCCTTGTTACCAAAATTTAATTTTTTTTACTTGGAGAAAATTGGTTGCTACTTCTTCATCGTGTGTCAATTCTTTGTCTTAGGATTAGTCGGTTCTATTTCTTGACGGGGGCAGGAAAGTGATATAATACAGTGTCACACGTGGTAGAAGTCATCTACTTGAGTCTGATTACTTCTATAAGTAATCGATGCAAATGCACCACACGTATATATTGAACATTCTATGCCACTTATCAAATTCTGTTAGGTGATATGTTTGTTTCTTTTCTTTCCATTGATACATTTGGGTGGTTTGAGAAACTTAGGTATACATTCCTGTCTAACTAGTAACTATTTCATTGGTGTCAAGTGGAGTAGAAATCAACTTTGGTGTGATAATGTGGATTTCCATTTAAGGTTTACCTCATATCATTGTTAAATTAAAAGGCCATTAAAAGCACAAACTATTTGAGCATCTCGGAGTTGCATCATTTGGCATGTCTCTCAACCATGATTCATAGTGTATTATTTATGTTGGATTGCATCAACCAAACTTGGAGTGACCAGGGTCATGGATAATTGCCATTGTTGGTTAACTTTCTCTCCTTAAATATCCCATAATTGTTTGTAGAAGCAATATGGTACACTTTATTTGGATTAATTGTCACTTTTAACATTGAAGTTGCACTATGTTGGAATTTGTGCTATTAGAACATAGGAATCAACCTATTCTGAATCTTCACTCTCTTAACTCTTACAAAGGCAAGGACTTTGGTGCACCAAGGTCTTCTTTTGATGCTTGGGACTATGATAAACAGTTCTTGTGTTATTGTTGATTACTGTTGGTTATACCTGGTGCTTGATCAAATGTTAATATTTCTGATAACCAAGCGAAGGCAAACCAAACATGGACAGGATGTCACTCGGAAGTAGGGTCTTGGGGGAGGGGGTAGGGGGTAGGATGTACTTAGACCTTTTTTGTACCTCAATAGAGAACCTATTTCTATGAAGATCCCCAGCTTTAGAAAGAGTTTTGGCCAGACAAGAGAAAGTCTAGAAGCTTTGTACAAGTCATGGAGATGCATAAAACAACTTGAAATATCTTTAAAAAGTGTGGCAGAATGATGCAGAGATAGGAAGTAATGCTTAATCTGAAGTATCTGTAAGTGTGCCTTCTTAATTGCTTTTATAGGGGAGGTAATGCTTAGGATAACCTTTTTTTGGGCAGAAATTGGAATATATACTTAGCGGTGTTGTATAGGACCTTTGGCAAGATGGTTCTCTATTTGTTGATGGCTTTCACCTTGTGTACTTCCAGTCTTCCATGTCTGACTTTACGAGTAAGATACTAACATATAGAAAACAGGGATCTGTGCAATGATGTGATTAGTTATATATCATTGTTTGTCTTGTTATTTGACGTATGCATGCTTATATAGTTATATGCTCTTATTTCGATGAAATCTCGTTAAATTTTGAGGATCAAATTAGTATGTGGTGTATAATATTTGATTATTGAGGGCTAGACTTATGACGTTGTGTTTTCAAACTTAGTAAGGTAATAAACAAAACTAGTTATAGGAAAAACATGGGTCGGGTTTGGTTTTATTAACAAGGTTGAGTGGGGACTTTTTTTCCTTGGGTATGAATAATTGAAGGGCAATGTATGGGAGCGGGGGGTTATCGGATGGGTACGAGATCGGCTCAAAGAGACCAAGAATGATGGAATCCAATCCCTACTTCGCAGTGAGCAGCGGTTCAGGCGGCTACCACCCGTACGACTACAGCGGTGGATTCCAGCCTTCGACATTTCCCGTGGTCCGCCTTAGAGGCCTGCCGTTCAACTGCACAGATGTCGATATCTTCAAGTTCTTTTCCGGGCTGGAGATCGTGGATGTGCTGATGGTCAACCAGAGCGGCCGGTTTTCCGGAGAAGCGTTTGTGGTCTTCACCAGGCCCATGCAGGCTGAACTCGCCCTCCAAAAAGACCGCCAGAACATGGGGCGGAGGTACGTGGAGGTGTTCAAGTGCAAGAAGCAGGATTACTATCACGCTGTGGCGGCTGAGGTGAAATACGAAGGAGCCTTTGATAACGATTACCATGGAAGCCCGCCACCGTCATCCCGATCGAAGAGGGTTCAGGACAAGACTCAACTGGAGTACACCGAGATACTGAAGCTAAGAGGGCTCCCGTTTTCCGTCAAGAAATCGGAGATTCTTGACTTCTTCAAAGATTTTAAGGTTGCGGATGGGAAAGTACACATCGGTTGCAGGCCGGATGGGAAGGCGACAGGGGAGGCGTACGTGGAGTTTGAATCGGCTGACGATGCGAAGCAGGCGATGTCGAAAGACAAGATGATGATCGGGTCGCGTTACGTGGAGCTGTTTCCGTCGACTCCTGATGAAGCCCGTCGAGCCGAGTCGAGATCTAGGCAGTAAAATAACCAGTTTATTTGTGGGTTTCACTTCACATTGCTGTTCCATCTAGATTTTGCCTTTGTGCTATTGTTATCATCATCTTTTTCTCTTTCTTTTTGGTTTATGTTCATCAGACATTGATATTAGATCTTCATATATTATGGTTGGTGTATTCTGGTATTCCGCTAGAACATCAGACTTTCTTTTATTATATATAATGTGTTTGTTTAGTTTTTAATATAATTTTTAGTTTGTGTTTGTAGTTTACTCTAATCATTCTCAGTGTCGAACCCGTTCTACATGGAGAAAAAGAAGTAGATTTGTGAATTCTTTATTAGTTTAAAGACATACCTTTTAGTATACTTTTAATTAGTTAGTTAATTTATCATGAGTTATGAGTTACTAATAGTTTTTATCATGGTTTTAATTAGTTGCTAATAGAGATTTTTTTTGGATTATTGGGTTTGTCTGTTAGTGAATGCTTATTTGAAAATCTTGAAGAAATCTATAACGGTAAGAAAATAGATTGAGAACTATATCTTAAATTGAGTTATTCATTATGTACAAGTGTGTGGATCTAAACCCTTGATCTTTTTTAATAATATGTTCTTTCATGGATTGCGATTTCGAAGGGAATTGATCTAGTACATTCTGATGCATTTAATTTTGATGCATCTTATTTTAATGCATATTTACTTCTCGTTCAATGGTTGATAACCATTTTTTATGCTTTTCATGTTATCGTCAACTTCTTATAAAAACCAAACTTTTGTAAAATAATGCATGAAGTCATTTTTATGTTCCTTGTGCAAACAACTGTACCGAAATTCTTTTATTGTATAGTCTTCGAGATATTTTATTAGAATATCTCACTAAAAAGAATAGAACGTTATGATAAATTATTAATTTAAGAAAGTTAAAATGTAACAAACTTGATGGAGAAAACTTAAATTACCATTAGTTGCAAACTATCTTTCGAATGATTGGACGTTTGGAACCTAGCCATCAACAAATTGTATCATACCATTTATGTATTGTGGGTATATTTTTAAATACGACACTGTTGTTATATTAAACAACCTTTTATGTAGGGTAAACTTCATTTTTGGTCCTAACGTTTTTTTTTTCCAATTATTTTGTATTCGGCCCTAAGAATTCATTTATTACTATCACAATTAAAGATTTTCACAATTAAAAATTTTGGTTGACGTTGGTCCCATATAACGTATGTTAATTTTTATCTATTAAATAAAAGGTATTTCAGTCTTTTTATCATTTCTTACAATACGTGCCTAATTGCCCTCTATTCTATGTTCCCTACGGCGCCGCTTTCTAGATTTCACCTTCCCGAGACTAAGCAATTGTTTACTGAATGCTTACCTTTTCGAATACCTTAATGGTTGAACATAAAAATGAGCAAAAATCTTATCAAGTAAGAGGGAAGATAATGATTGATAGACTCAACCAATAAGTGTGGATGATGGTTCTTATCCGGTAAGTGCTTACTGGGTTCAAACTCTAAGCATTAATCTATTTTGATGGTTGATAATATTACCCTATAAGCTAAACAAGAATGATGACTCTTTTGGTAACTATTTACAAAATAATTGATTAACTCTAAAGCTTCATCCCCATTGACCTACTATTTGTTAGTTCTACGTCTCGAGCCACATGAAGAAAAACGCGAAGATTAGATTATTTATTTTCTTCTTCTGCATCTTTTATAGTTTGGGGTTTTGTTTCTTTGGTTTATATTTAAGATTTTTTTTTTCTATTTATATAATTATATGGTTTTTGTGTCACAAACTTTTATATGGATTGTCTTTTCAGTGCTGTAACGGATTGGTTATTGCTCGATGGTTCATAGCGCCTAATTGAGTTCGAACCTTCCTGTACGCATGCCTGGAAATATTTAAGTGGGGCCATGTTTAGCCCTCAATATTGCCGGGGATTAGCGGGCTTTGGCTCGGTCACCATTCCAAAAGAAAAAGCTTTTATATGAACTAGTGGCAAAACCGCGCGTTGCGCGGTAGCCCGATAAAGTGAGTATATTCATTTGTATTGTTATAAAATACTATTATATGTATTGTTTAAAATACTAAACGGTAGATTATGACATATATATTCATTTGTATAAATACTATTTTCATTACTCCTATATAAACATAATAAATACATATATATATATATATATATGTCAATTAGACCTATTTTCAAGTGAAATTGTAATTCCAAAATAAAATATGCGATAAATAAATGAAGTCATTATATAAAAAAAATACTAAACCTTATAAATCTTATGAAAATTAGTCAATAGATATAAATGAAATTATAATTAATATAAAATAAAGACAATAATAATCAATATATAGTTAAATACTATTATTAATTCTCTAAATATATGAGACACTTACCGTGTTTAATATCACCTAAAAACATAATTAAATAAATAATATGTATAATTAGAATTAGTACACAAAATATAAAATTACTACAATAAGATATAAGACTATCTTCACCAAAATGTATCCAACTATACTCGTATTCCTATTGTGTGTATCCAACTTCAAAATGGGTTATTGTGTGTACTAACTTTCATTTTGGTTTATTGTGTGTACCGGTTTACCTGCTGAAAGGGTAGCCGGTCATCTTCTTCTCCGGCGACTCCCTTCTCCGGCGACTCCCTTCTCCGGCCACCACCATCACCACAGCCACCATCTCCACCACCACCACCAAACCCACCAAACCCACCACCACCATTTTCTTCTCCGACGACTCCCTTCTCCGGCCAGCACCACCACCACAGCCACCATCTCCACCACCACAGCCACCACCACCACAGCCACCATCTCCACCACCACAGCCACCACCACCATCACCAAACCCACCACCAACACCGCCACCACCAAACCCACCATCTCCACCACCACAGCCACCACCACCATCACCAAACCCACCACCATCTCCCCCACCAAACCCACCACCACCATCACCAAACTCCCCCACCAAACCCACCAAACCCACCAAACCCACCACCACCATCACCAAACCCACCACCAACATCGCTACCACCATCACCATCTCCACCACCATAGCCACCACCACCACCCCAAATTTACCAAGAACCCTAATTTCAATATATGAACCCTAATTGATCGAATGCAAAATCAAATCAGATCAGAATCAGATTAGAACCAGGGGTGGTGGTTGACAGTGGTAGTTGCAGCGGTGGGTTTGGCGGCGGTCATCGTCGGATCTTCGTCTGGATCGTCGGGTTGGTGGTGGTTGGTGATGGTGTGGTGGTGGACAGGTGGTGTGGTGGTGGTGATGTTGGTTGGATGGGTGGGTGGGGTGGTGAGTGGCCGGAGAAGGGATGTCGCCGGAGAGGGTGTCGCCGGAGAAGGGAGTCGCCGGAGAATTCCGAAACTCGCATCGGCAGGTTATCAGGTAAACCGGTACACACAATAAACCAAATTGAAAGTTTAGTACACACAATAACCCATTTTGAAGTTGGATACATACAATAGGAATACGGGTATAGTTGGATACATTTTGGTGAAGATATTCCTAAGATATAATAAAAAATAAAGTCAATAAAGTTAGAAAAATATAAAAGATTGGGATAAAAAAGAGCTTTAAAGCTCCAACAACAGTATAAAAATGTATACCCAAATTAATTTTCTCGAAATAAAACCTGAATTAAAATACAAAAACCATCGAAGATTACTTATTACAATTATATTATATATTGCATCTTATCTTCTAAAATCGCTGCCAATATTGCACCATTGGTTCCGCTGAAAAAACCACTATCAAGCAAGAAAACAAATTTCAAAGAAAACATATGTGCAAACATCCACAACAATATATAATTCGTATAAAACATGAAATAAAACATAAACATTGTTACTGAAAAATGTATGGTGAAAAAGCAATAACTTCCTTTTTAGCGGAACACCCATCTTAGCTTACAATTGGATGGATCTTGCAAAATCAATACACGATTGTTAACAAAACTCAACATTAAAAAACAAATATTTCGTCTTAAATACTTGGTGTATGTGTGTGTATATATTCTCTAACATATGTTTGATGATTAAATGGTGAATGAAATAGATTAAAATTACTAAACATTACAAAAATAGAGAAATTTAAGAAGAAAAAAAAAGAAGAGATTCTAGGCATTAGAAGGTGTCACCTAGACATGGGAATGGGGTGGGTTTGGGGCGGGGACCCCAATCTCCATCCCCGTCCCCGAGCCCTCATCGTCATCCCCGTCCCCTTCCCCATCCCCACCGGGGAATTTGATCGTATCCCCATCCCGTCCCCAACGGGGAACGGGGATCCCCAATGGGGAAACGGGGATTTTATGTTCGTTTGTATAATTTATTTTAAACTAAATGTTTTGCGATACAATACGTGTTTAATTTCACACATTCCCAATAAAAATTAAGAATGTATCGTGTAATAATTTATAGACATAATCGTATAATAATTTTAAACGCAATACCAAAATAAGCTAAACTTAATGCTAAAATAATTTTTAATGACACACGTATCAATTAATAGTCAAAACCACATCAAGTAATATTCATATTTATCGAAATTGGAACAACCATATACCGATATAATAGGAAAATAATATATAATTTAAATAATTAATTAATATATATACGGGTACGGGTATGAGGCGGGGCGGGGAGTGCTAAACCCGTCCCCGTCCCCATCCCCGGTTTGAGAAAACGGGGATCCCCGTCCCCGTCCTCAATACCCGGTTTATCGGGGAATCCCCGTCCCCGACCGGGGCGGGTGGACCGGGTTCCCCGATGAGTCGGGGACAATTCCCATGCCTAGTGTCACCTCATACATGGTGAGTTCTCCTCACACATTTGAATTTTGATGAAGCTACATACAAAATCGTTAGATTTTAAAGACTACATGATTGAATCATCTATCAAAACTCTAGAGCCATTAGTAAATACAATACATTGGTTCCATCATTGGGGAAAAACAAAGAAGATATAGTGCTATAAGTAAACAAAAACAACTTTAAAATCCCAAGAAAAGGTAAAAGAGATGTGTACCTCTTGTTAGTTTTCTCAAAGTTTACATGAAAAATTGATAACCAAGATGAATTGATGATCCTCATAATTTATAGTATGAAATTATTGGAAGATGTAAAGTATGTAGGGAAAATAAAGAGATTGTGTTAAATACAAACATAAATAACAATCAATGTTGATGGAGGATTAATGTTGGAAATTAGAAAACAAATATAAAAAAAGAGAATGAAGGAGAAAAACAGATAAATACATTTCTAGGCTTTAGGAGATGCCACCTCAACACCCTTGATTATTCCTTTAATATATATAAATGATTTGCATAAATTTGTATATCACCATAAATATGGGTCATTTCTTTAAAATGACAGATAAAACATGCGCATGTCCTGACTTGAAGTCGATGAGGTATCTGAGATCATACGCGTACTCCGACTAATCCTCGGCGACCATGAACCGACCCGAGAGTTGACACATGGTCAGAGTGTCGTCACATACTCACCCCATGAATCGAATCCGAATACACAAGAGTGCCATCTACTATCCTTTTCAAAGATTTTAACGATCACTAGGCTATCATTTTTGATGATATGCATCAATTATTTAAATTGATGTTATAGTTTTTTACAATCAAATATGAGGTTAATTATGAATCTTGACATGGATTCACTTTTAGAACTCGTTGTTCGTTATAAAAAACCAGATATTTACAACCGACTCGGATTCAGTTTTAGAACTCGTAGTTGGTTATAAAAAAAACAGATATTCACAACCAAATGCATCTTAATTCCTTGAATAATTTTCTAAAGCAAATAAATTGTCGAACTTTCTAAAACATATCAAATAAATTCTTGAAGTTTTTAAACATATTAAACAAATTCTTATTTTTATCCAAAGTATAGACTAAAAAATAGAAAAAAAAAAAAACCCTAATTAAATCCTAATTTCTACAACTGCACCTCCTTCTTCTCCAACCATCAGCCAATCAGTCGTACACGCCGGTCCCCGTCGTCGCCGCCGCCGCCGCCGCCGTCGCCGCCCTCCGTCATCGTCATCGTCTCTTCCTTCTCCTTAGTCAGCCCAGGCCATCGCTTTGTTGCCGTCGTGCCTCCTCCGCCCACAAACATCCATGATAGCTGGAGAGATCTACCTAATTTAGGTTTTTATAAAGGTTGCTGACCATCATCTTCTCGGCTCTGGTATCTCGATCAATTTCTTTTGCATTCCCCTTTGTCTTGATCTGTGGTCTCTCAAATTCACTTTGTTTTGCATTCCCTTTAGTGACCTAAGTTTATTTATTTAACTAAATTTCTTTGCTCATCTCTGCCATTAGCTTGGATTCAAGTTGAAATGCTCAATTTCTTTATCTTTTGTGCTTGCCAACAAGGTGTTTGATGAAATGCCTCTGTGACACCTACTTTAACTATATCTGCATCTTGACCATTTTCCATCATGAGGTGAATAGTTGTGATTTGGGTACATTTCGTTCCACTCTTGATGCCTATTTGTAGGATGAAAATTGATTTGAAAATCAATGCAAAATGGAAACTTTGATGCTTAGGCATCAGTTTGTGGTGCCTTTTAGGTAAAGATAAGCCCAATACACTTTGCATCAGTTCACGTTGATTTGCATCGATTCACTTAAGCTTCTGCTGATTGTTGCTAAACCTGCATACTGCATACAAATGTTGGTTTACATTGGGGAATGCACTGGGTATGATTTTGATGCATAAAGGATGGAACATGAAATCCCATAATAAAGCCTATAATAAGCCAAAGCATGTAACCATCTGACCCAGGCCACATTTTATGTAGTCCAAATTTGATCACTTCATGCCAAACCGCACCACTTGAAAATTCTTAAATTGACACTTGCGGTTTGGTTTGTTAAATGGGGTTTGACCACCTAGACCTGACCACCAACACCCAAACAAAAATAGCTAGATTCGGAGAACGTCGGATTACTAGTTAATAATACAGCTTTGCTAATTACATGAAGTCAAATATCTTCTTTAAGAACTTTATTACGTAACTTTTGTCCCACAAATCAAAGGTTAAATTATGGAGCCTTACAATTACAGGTAACAGGAGGCCACAGGAGAAGCAACAGGGATTTGGGAACAATTGTTAATGGCGGATACGGAATCCTACCCCCCTATAGACCCAACCAACTTTGACCTCATCGTTGTTGGCACTGGCTTGCCGGAATCCATTATTGCAGCAGCAGCCTCCACGGCCGGCAAAACTGTCCTCCACCTCGATCCTAATCCCTTCTACGGCTCCCACTACTCTTCCCTCACTCTCCAAGACCTTACTTCCTTCCTCCACTCCCACAGCGAAAACCCTAAAACCAATCCTCGCCAATCCGACACCTCAGATCACACCACCACCACCCTTGATGTCACCACCCGCCCTCTCTACTCCGACTTCGAGATCTCCTGTTACGATGATTCCATCGAGGAACATTCTAGAAAGTTCAATTTGGACTTGGCAGGGCCTAGGGTTTTGTTCTGCGCTGACCTTGCTGTGAACTTATTGCTCAAATCAACTGCTAATCAGTACGTCGAGTTTAAGAATATTGATGCAAGCTACGTAGGGGATGGAAATGGTAGCTTAATGAATGTGCCGGATTCGAAGAGCGCCGTTTTTAAGGATAAAACGCTCAAGTACAGTGAGAAGAATCAGTTAAATAGTTTCTTTAAGCTGGTACAGGGGCATCTTGAAGCTGTTAAGTCTGGTGGTGATAGTGTTGATGATGGGAAGATAATTTCAGATGAGGATTTGGAGAGTCCGTTTGTTGTGTTCTTGGACAAGATGAAGTTGCCTCCTAAGATTAAATCGTAATTCTCTATTGTACATGTCTTTGATGCTTATATTTGTTTGTACGAAAAATTATAATTAATTACGTTCTTTTTTTTTTTCTTTCTAGGATCATTCTCTATGCCATCGCCATGGTTGATTATGATCAAGAGGGTGGAGAATCTTGTAAAGATATTCTCAAGACAAGAGACGGCATAGATCGTTTAGCCCTTTATCACTCATCAGTTGGAAGGTCCATTTTTTTCTCTGTTTGTTTTATAGTTTTTTTCTAATATAGTTACCTCCTTAGTGCCATGCTGTGAGATATTATAGTTGGAAAGAATGAAAAACTGTATTTCAAAGCACACGTTTTTTAAACATCCAATGCATCTAACTTAGAATTGTATCTAGTTGATTAAGAAACCGTATGTCTTACTGTGATTGTGTACCAGTTTCCATGAACACATGCTGTACTATCTGGATGTTTAGGTTTCCTAATGCACTTGGTGCATTGATTTACCCCATTTATGGCCAAGGAGAACTGCCGCAAGCCTTTTGCCGCCGTGCTGCTGTCAAAGGGTGTCTTTATGTAAGTGCTTAACCTTGGGTTACTGGTGTCAATTACTCCTTCCATCTTAAAATAAATGTCCATAATGGATAAGACATACAGTTTTTAAAAATTTGTAAATATTACACTTCTTAATTAACTAAAGGACACCCTTAATAGTAAAGGGAGTAACGAGTTTCTCTATCTCATAATTAAGGGTAGAATTTCTCTTTAATATTAGTTTTCGAATGGATATTGTGAATTATTCCTGGATGGAGTTGTTCTCTTTGATTTTCTGCTTCTAGTAACAAGTCCTATATGTTACAGGTTTTGAGAATGCCGGTGGTATCTCTACTTCTGAACAAGGTATGTTTAAATATTATCATTTTTATCATATTTCGTGAGATCATATGGCCGTATATATTGATATTATACCTGATCTATTATTTTCGTTGCAGGATGGTGGGACTTATAGAGGCGTGAAATTGGTTTCTGGGCAGGAATTAACCAGCCATCAGCTGGTAATGGATCCATCATTTACCATAACATCTTCTTCAGATACTCTCCAAGATGTTTCTAATGTCTTTGATCTCCGAGATGTCAGTGGGAAGTTGGCCCGTGGAATATGCATCACAAAAAGCTCTTTAAAGCCGGACGTATCAAACTGTCTGGTCATATATCCTCCTAGATGTAAGATTGATGCTGTAACTGTATTAATTACCTTGTTGAAATATTTAGAGATGGTATCTGACTCTGGTTTCTCTTTAGCTCTGTACCCTGATCAGGCTACATCAATCCGGGTTCTCCAGCTAGGGAGCAATTTAGCCGTTTGTCCACCTGACATGTAAGTTCTATAGTTCTTTTTATTTTCTTATTACTCCCTTTATCCCAACATACTTGTCCATTATTCTATTTTAGTTTATCCTTAACCTTAAGCGTCTTTCAAAAGTAAGTGTGCACGTTCCAATATTACCTTTAATTATGAGATGGAAAAATTCATTACCCTCTATTATAAGGGTAAATTGTCATTGGATTATTATTGCTATATAATTGACTGATGGAAGACCGTTTTTGCTTCAGGTTTGTTTTCTACATTTCAGTTCTATGTGATGATACCCTTGAAGGAAAAAAGTTGCTGCATGCAGCAATTGACTGTCTTTTCTCGGTACGTTCCCCGGGCACAACTGACACCAGTTCCACTGATCAAACTGAGAGTACGGAAGTGAAACCCGCTTTGCTTTGGAGTGCGTTGTTTATACAGGATCTGATTGAGGTGTGGTTTCTTGTTGATACTTTATCCTTGTTTTCCTATTGTCGTCTAAAGTTATTCCCTGATATATTATTTGGTATGAGTTTTGGAGCCACACTTACATCTTTACATTATGCAGTTAATTGATGTGTTCATATACTTGTGTTGGTTTTATCTTTTGATGTTTTCTGTAAGTCGGGTGCCTTCTTTGATCTTAGGGTTCGATGGGACCTGTGGTTACGACCCCTACTCCAGATGGAAATCTGAACTACAACGATCTTCTAGGTGCAACTTCAAAGGTAGCAAACCATGTTCTGTAAAAAAATTGTTTCATTTTTATAAAATAGAAAATTAAGATATAATTTGACATGGGTAGTTTAGTAATTTACCAATTTTGTCCCATTTTCTTGATTTTTCCAAACACATCCGAAAACCCCCTTGTCAGGGAGGGAAAGATCATTCCCTTTTATTTTACGAAGATGATGTTTTCGAAGGTCACCAAAAAGCACCCTTGTCAGCTAGCTGCTCCCTCCGTTTTGTATTCAGAATCTTGAATTAATTTGTTTCCTGATTTGTGTTTGGAAAATGTCGGCATATGGTAGCTCTTTCAGAAGCTGTACCCTGATGACGAATTCTTCCCAGAGACGGACAACACCAACACTGACTCATCCGATAAGCCAGAAGATGTCGATGATAGTGAAGTTGGCCAAGAGTCCTAGTGACAATCCCGAAACTTTTCAGGTACCCAGATTATCGGAGTTTTGCCACCTGCATTATTTATTTACAGTTTTAGTTGATTACCTTTGTCTGAGAGTTGCTGGATTTGTTTCTCTGTTTGATATTTACTGGGTATGTTTGGTTTTGTTCTGCTTCAGGAAATACCAATGTCAAAAAAAGATAGATACAAGTTCTGAACCTTTCTTCTGTGATATGTTGTATTGTATCAGACAAGTGGCTGGAAATGTGGTTGATGGTGGTCAAACGGCGGATATCCACCATGCAAAGGTGGTCCGAGGCAGAGCTTTTGTTTCCGGTAGTTCCATTACGGTTGGAATCTTTTGAAAACGTCATCACAAAGAACTAAAACTCTCTTGTATTGGAGAAGCTAGACATTCAACTTTACCCATATTGGTTTATTAAGTGCCATAATCTTCACTTGTAGTATATACTATGAAGCATATTTTTATTTTATTTTTAAATTTAGGGTTATTGTGTATGTATAATTTTTTTTTTAGTTTTATTTTGAAAGTTAATTAATAGTCAACCACCGATAATGTTAAAAGAATGAATTAGATATTTAGTTATATTGATAAATGGTAAAATATTTCATAAACATCAATTTTTCTTACACTAAATGGTAAAATATTGATAAATGGTAAAATATTGATAAATGGTAAAATATTGATAAAAGTTTATATTAACTTTTTTATATTATGGTTTGCTCTATTTTCCATGTATAGATGATTTAGGTTATATAATATAGGCGAAAAGTCGTATGAGAAGTTGAAGTTAAGATGACAAGTGTGAGAGGTTGTTCATTACTTTTAATCTCATGCTCTTTTGTTAATCATTCTTTAGAAAGAAATCGATTCATCCTATCCTAATGTGCATTCACGATTTATAAGTGCTTTTCATTGAAACCCAATCTATATATAATAAAAGAGTAACTGATTTGACACGTGTCGTGCTCTGGTGAGCCGAATTGCCACGTGTCGCGTTCTGGTGAAACGGTTTCGGTTATCAAAAACAATAAATAAAATAATGTAAAAGATGAATACCACTTTCAAAAATCCTCTACATAATTAATTCAAACCTTTTAATCCAAACTATAGATAAATATGAAAACAATAAATAAAATAATGTAAAAGATAAATACCACTTTCAAAAATACATAATTAAATCAAACGGTTTAAAAAATCCGCTACATATATTTGTGTAAATTATTATTTTTCATTGGTGATATAAAGAAATAAAAATATTCTCTCTATTTTCAAAGTACAATTTTCTAAGAGTTTTCTAAAGTTGAAAAATCTTACTTTTCCTATTTTCTTAATTGTTAAGAAAATTCCATATAACTTGTTGGAACAAAAAAATATACTCAAACTTTTTAAAATTTTCATTTTTAATCTAAACTATAGATAAATATGAAAACAATAAATAAAATAATGTAAAAGATAAATACCACTTTCAAAAATCCTCTACATAATTTAATCAAACAGTTTTAATCCAAAAATAAACACCTCAATCTCAATCTCAATCTCTCAATCTCAATCTATAAATACCCCTTTCAATCTCTCAATCTCACAATCTCAATCAGTTGCTGCAAATCTCTTAATTAAGCCACTATCAATTACACATACACACACAAAGGTAATTAATCAAACGATCTTTAATTTTTCTACACATGGTGATATGATTATGATGATTCTATTCATGTTTATAGTCACACACAAAGGTAATTAATCAAATGCTCTTTAATTTTTTTTTCTACACATGGTGATATGATTATGATGATTCTATTCATGTTTATAGTCCAAGTTGGAGTTGTTGATTTCTCGTATGTGACTTTGTATTTATGGTCATTGATTACACTTTTTGTGTTATTTTGTATTACAAAAGCTCTTCAATTTTTATTTTTTCCTACACATGATGATATGATTATGATGATTCTATTCATGTTTATAGTCCAATTTGGAGTTGTTGATTTCTCGTATGTGACTTTGTATTTATGCTCATTGATTACACTTTTTGTGTTATTTTGTATTACAAAAATAGTTCTAATTTTTTATTTTTTAATCTTTTGAATTTTTACCATATATATATATATATATATATATCATTTTATCACAAATCCTATTAAATATTAAACTTCAATCTATTAATTCAACTATTTTATTTTAAAATTATTAAACTTTATCCTATTAAATATTAAACTTCAACCTATTAATTCAACTATTTTATTTTTAAATTATTAAACTTTATCCTATTAAATATTAAACTTCAACCTATTAATTCAACTATTTTAGATTCAAAATATTTTATCTCTATCAATTTAAATATTAAATTAATCTACCTATTTTATCTCTATCTATCTCAAATTACTCGTATGATTTTTTAATTAAATTACCCCGTGTATTACTCGGGATAAAACCTAGTTTATATCAATATAATTAGCAAATACAAACGTAACATGATTTGTATTAATAAAAAAAAAAAATGACTAAAATACTCGTCTTTAATGGAAAAGGCCAAATGGGGACTAAAAGCTGCTGGGTTTTGAGTAACTCTGTATGAAAACCGTTTAGGGTTAACAATTGTTAAAATGAACAAACATCAAGGACCAAAATCGAACTTCACTGAAAACTAATCTTTATTAAAAAATAAGTTCCGCAGCCAGGACTCGAACCTGGGACTCCTGTGCTAGAGGAGCCGGAAACATCAAATGTTTTCATCAGTTGTGCTACTGCGGATCTTATGACTTCCTATTCACATTTAATTTATTTAAGGATTAAAAAACTAAAATCAAATACAAGGAAAACAACAATCTTTTTTCCAATTAGCCCCCCAAAAAAACTATAGTTCTTGGACTTCCTACTGTGTGTTTAATGGGATTGGAATATGTGATGCTTGTAACTTGAAACATGTGATTTGAATTAAACCAACAATATATTCATAGTTATAATGAGTTTATGTTTATCCTCAAATTTGTGCTTCCTATGGATATTACTATTTTTTTGTGTTGCTTTTATTGGGTTATTTATAGGTTTTTTTCGTTATAAACTTCTCTCATTCATGCTAAAAGACTAGATAAGGAGATGGTGAAATATGAGATGTGTCTTTTGATGGTCGAATTTTTGTGATACTTCAACTATTTTACATTCAAACTGAAGTGCAGGGTCGGTCCAATGGTTTCGGATGCTCTGGACCAATAATAAATAATGTCCCTAATCCAATAAACAGATAACACATATTTTAAAGAGGTATCGAATCTAGCCAAACTCTCGTACATTTATAGAGGGATGCTACTTTTTTTGGGGGAGAAAGTAGATCCAAAGCAAAAGGAAATGTTCACCACAATTAACCAAATATGAACAAACTACAACAAGGTGGAAATAATGGTCTACTTAACAGATATAATATGACTCGTGAATGATAACCAAACCACAAATAATGTAAAGATAATATCAAGGTGGGAGGTTGAGAGACAATTGTCGAGAGCAATTGTGGACATTGAAAATGTTGTGCCTTATAGGTGAGGGCATAAGGCCAATCACGAATCATGTGGGCAAAGATGAGAGCCAGGGGTAAAAGCGGTAACATTTTTTGGGAAAAAATAAATAAATAATGAACTATGAACCTAGTAAACCCTATTTGAATCGGGATGTGATGTCCTGAGTTAGAGCTTCTTGAAATATTATTATTTTTATTGTTAATTATTTAAAAAGAATGGTATAAATATACCAGTTCCCCATTCTACCTCCGTATTCCCCCACTCTCCCTCCCTCCCTTCGTGTTTGTGATGATCTGCAGTTACTGTGGCAACATGATTCTGATACGACATCATCTCCGTCATGAGATGGAGTGTCGTCTTATCCATAACGTGCCCCTAGCAGCTCTTCCCTGCCACAACTACAACGATCGTTCAATCTCCAAGGTTAGTATTTGTCGGCTCTAGCTCCAAGAGTTCTTCCTGGACCTCGCGGTCATCTAGCAGCTCCTCTTCCTCTCGTCCTAGATAAGCTCTTCCTCATCCGGGATCAGCTTCTATTCATCGTCCTGAAGCTCTTTGTCGTCCTCGAGCGGGAGCGGCAACAGATTGGGAGGCGATTCTTCTTCAAGCTGCTCGGGCATAATACGAATGATAGCGGCAACATCAGCTCCCTCAACCAGCAGATCCTTCTCTCCGTCCTCTTCCGACAGTTGCAGCATCCTCGAGCTGGAGCGACAACTTCTTCTTCGAGCTCAAGCGGCTCTAGCGGCATCATTGGATGACTTTCAAAATATAGCTAGAAAATATGACTTGTTCTTGGAACTCCTCCAATGTTGCCGCTTAAGCTCAAAGAAGAATTTGTTGCGACTCTATTGTCATTCCAGCTCGAGGATCTGTTGTAGCTGCCGAAAGAGGAGCATTTGCCGCCGCTCGAGGACGATGAAGAGGAGCTGCCGCTCGAGGAAGAGGAGGATCTGCTGCTGCTCGAAAGAGCTGCTTGCAGCGATTCTTACTATATTCTGCCAAAATGGCTCGAAGAATAAACTCCTCCTAATTTGTTGCCGCTCCCGCTCGAGGACGAAGTAAAGCGTGAGGATGATGAAGAGGAGCTGTTGGACGAGGAAGAGAAGCTGATCTAGGACGAGAAGAAGAGGAGCTGATCTAGGAAGGATGAGGAAGATGAGCTGCTGGAGGAGGACCACGAGGTCCAGGAAAAGCAATCAGAGCTAGAGCCAGCCAATCATAACCCTTGGAGATTGAATGACCGTTGTTATTGTGGCAATGGAGGAACTACTCAAGGCAAATTATGGATAAACCGACACTCCGTCTCGTGGTGGCGGAAGTGCCGTGTCAGAATCATGTTGCCAGAGTGCGAAGATCATCACCGAACACGAAGGGAGGGAGGAAGAATGGGGGAATATGGAGGCAGAATGCGAAGCTAGTATATTTATGTACGAATTTTAGACTTAGTAAATTACAAATGGAAAAATCCTTTGCATTTAAGAGGCGGGAAAATCCGTTACTTAAAAAGAATGGACATGAAGAAGTAAAATAACATTCATAGCAAACTGCTTTAGTCAAAGGTCATTTTTTTCTTTTGTCAATGCCAAGAGAAAATAAAGAAGCTAATGACAAAGGTTATTTATATAAAGGCACCACCATCATCATCATCTAATCAAAAGGTTTCATTATGCTTACCAGCATCTGAGAGAAAAACCTTGCGCTTTCTTTCTTGGTTTTATGTTTCTGAATTGGAAGACAAGTTTATAACTTTCCTGTGGTGAATCTAGAACAGAAAGCTATGTGGTTCCCTAATTAAGTTTACTGGACAAAATAAAAGTGTCAATTATAGTTTTGTCGGGTTGGATCATGATTAAAATCAGATTGCGAATTGCAAAATCGAATTGCCAAGTCGAAGTCCATGTCGATGTCGAGTAGGAGATGAAGCGTCGATGTCTATTCAATCGGCCGTGGTTATTTTGTTCTTTTACTTAAAAATTAGATTATTGAGTATTTGAGTCATACTTAAAATTATTGGGCCTTAAACAAAAAAGTGTGACATAATCAAATCTTTGACCTCCTATACACAGCAACGGGTGTTATCCAACACGATGCTGTAGTTTTAGTTTCTCTTAAGATGCTAAACAAAATTTTTGGGCAATTCTTCTAAACTTTTTAAGGTATGTAAAAAAATGAAAAAAATACAGTTTTCCAATATCTACCTCCCCTATGGGTAAATCCCACCTTTAGGTGGCGTTTGGTTCATGGATTCTGATGGAATGGAATGTCTGAATTCCATCAAAATTCTTAAGTAAAGGAATTGGTCATTCCATGGATTCTGATGGAATGAAATGTCAAAAAAAATTTGGACAAAATTACCCCTCACCCTGATATGCACCGCCACCGCCGCCGGCCACCGACCACCGCCACCGCCTCCGTCCACCGACCACCGCCTCCGTCCACCGACCACCGCCATCGCCTCCGGCCACCGACCACCGCCTCCGGCCACCGACCACCACCACCAACTCCGGCCACCACCGCCAACGACCGGCTGCCGCCACCAGCCAACACCACCAACGGTCACCACCACTTCCGGCCACCACCGCCACCGGCAACCACCACCACCGACCAGAAATGAAAAACATAAGAGGGTATTTTGGTCATTTACCAAAATTTCATTCCAATTCCAAAGCCACATTCTGTGAACCAAACAAACACATTCAAATTCCTTTAGCAGATTCCATTCCAATTCTGCCAACCAAACAGGTGGTCAAACCTAACAACATTCCATTCCAATTCCTTCAAAGTCAAATTTCTTTGACAGATTCCATTCCATCAAAAAATATTATGCGAACCAAACGCGACCTTAGGTTCCCCTTGTCCTCTTTCTTTTCTTTGAACCAAATTAATGGAAATTATAGGCTCCAGAATAAATTCTATACACAAATTCATCAATTAATTATGATTCTCATCAACTAAACTCATGATGTTTTACTTTTGTAATGCAGTTGAATGAATACAATTTGCGTGTATTATTTTTAAAAGCATTTTTACCGGATTTAGAAAGAAAAAAAACTAAAATAAAAATAAACCTAAAACTCATTATGTTCAACTTCTAACAATTTTATAATTTTTAAAATTTATAAATTAATTATATTATTATAATATTTTATGAATCTAATAAAATATTATTATTGATGTTAATTTAAGAAACTTTATTCCTGAAAATATAATCATATAATAAAACTTTATGAAGAATACTTCAAAAAAAAAGAAAAATATAATCTTATCTCGTTGATGCATCGAGATAAGATGCATCGAGATGCACTAGATCAAATCACTTCTAAGTCGCTATTCATGCGAGGGCTTGAGATTTAAAGACATCAACGTTTCAGATCCACTTCGTACAATATAAGTTATATTAACTTTTGTTTATATTTAACATGTTTCGCACTATTTTCCAAGTATAGATGACTTAGGTTATATAATATAGGTGAAAATCGTGTGAGAAGTTGAAGTTAACGCGACAAGCATGAGAGGTTGTTATGAACCGTTGAGGCGTTGATCACTTTTAATCTCATGCCCTCTCATTAATTACACTTTAGAAAGAAATCGATCCAATGCATCCTATCCTAATGTGCATTAACGTTTGATAAGTACTTTTCACCAAAACCCAATTTATATTCATATAATTAGCAAATATAAACCTAACATAATTTATATTAATAAAAAAAATATTAAAATACTCCTCTTTAACGGAAAAGATGCTATCATTAGATGGGTGACGAAAAGCTGGTGGATCTTGACCAGCTCCGGATATAAAAACCGTTTAGAGATAAGAATGGTAAAAATGAACAAACATCAAGGACCAAAATCGAACTTTACTGAAAACTAATATTTATTTAAAAAATAATTCCGCAGCCAGGACTCGAACCTGGGACTCCCTTGTTAGGGGAGCCGGAAACATCAAATGTTTTCATAAGTTGTGCTACTGCGGATCTTATGTTTTTATTCTCGAATTTATTTTATTTAAGTCATAAAAAAACTAAAATCAAATACAAAGAAAACAACATTCCTTTTTCGGATTCCCCCCCCCCCCAAAAAAAAAAAATATAAAATAAAATATATATATATATATATATATTTCTTAGGACTTCTTAAGTGTGTGTTTAATGGGATTGGAATATGTGATACTTGTAACTTGGAATGTGTGATTGGAATTAAACAACTATTATTCATAGTCACAATGATTCTATGTCCTATGGGTTTTAAATTTTTTTTTGTTGTTGCTTTTACTATGTTATTTATGACTTTTGTTTCGTTATAAACTTTTCTAATTCATGCCAAAAGACTACATAAGGAAACGGTGAAATATGGCATCGTCTTTTGATGGTCAAATTTTTGTGATACTTCAATTATTTTACATTAAAATTGAAGGTCGGTCCAATGGTTTCGGACTTTCGGATGATCTGGACCAATAGTAAAAAATGTCCCTAATCCAATAAACAAATAATACATATATTAAAGAGGTATGAAATCTAGCCAAACTTTCGTACATTTATAGAGGGATGCTGCTTTTCTTGGGGGGAGAAAGTAGATCCAAAGCAAAAGGAAATGTTCACCACAAATAACCAAATATGAACAAACTACTACAACAAAGTGGAAATAATGGTCTAATTAACAGATATAATATGACTCGTGAATGATAACCGAACCACAAATAATGTAAAGACAATATCAAGGTGGGAGGCTAAAAGACAATTATCGAGAGCAATTGTGGACATTGGAAATGTTGTGCCTTATGGGTGAGGGCATAAGGCTAATCACGAATCATGTGGGCAAAGATGAGAGCCAGAGGCTAAAAACGGTAACATTTTCTGAGAAAAAAAAAATCAAATAATGAACTATGAACCTACTAAACCCTATTTGACTGTCGGGATGTGATGTCCTGGATCACCACCCTCTTCGCCCAGCACTAGGACCACCCCTGAGTAAGAGCTTCATGAAATATCATTATTATTATTAATTATTTAAACATAATGGTATAAATATACCAGTTCCTCATTCTGCCTCCGTATTCCCCCACTCTCCCTCCCTCCCTTCGTGTTTGTGATGAACTACAGTTACTGTGGCAACATGATTCTGACACGACATCACCCCCGTCATGAGATGGAGTGTTGTCTTATCCATAATGTACCCCCAGCAGCTCCACCCTGCCACAACCATAATGATCGTTCAATCTCCAAGGTCAATATTTGCCGGCTCTAGCTCCAAGAGCTCTTCCTAGACCTCGCGGTCCTCTAGCAGCTCCTCTTCCTCTCGTCCTAGATAAGCTCTTCCTCATCCTGGATCAGCTCATTTTCATCGTCCTGGAGTGGGAGCGGCAAAAGACTGGGAGGAGTTTCTTCTTCAAGCTGCTCGGGCAGAATACGAATGATAGCGGCAACATCAGCTTCCTCGAGGGGCAGATCCTCCTCTCCGTCCTCTTCCGACAGTTGCAGCAAATCCTCGAGCTGGAGCGGCAACAACTTCTTCTCGAGCTCAAGCGGTTCTAGCGGCATCATTGGAGGACTTTCAAAAATATAGCTAGAAAATATGACTTGTTCTTGGAACTCCTCCAATGTTGCCGCTTGAGCTCAAAGAAGAAGTTGCTACCACTCTATTGTCGTTCCAGCTCGAGGATCTGTTGCAGCTGCCGAAAGAAGAGCATTTGCCGCCGCTCGAGGACGAAGAAGAGGAGTTGCTGCTCAAGGAATAGGAGGATCTGAAAGAGTTGCTGCTGCAGCCATTCTTGTTGTATTCTGCCAAAGCAGCTCAAAGAATAAACTCCTACTAGTTTGTTGCCGCTCCCACTCGAGGATGAAGTAAAGCCCGAGGATGATGAAGAGGAGTTGTCGGACGAGGAAGAGTTGTTGACACTAGAGCTCTAGGAAGAGAAGCTGATCTAGGATGAGAAGAAGAGGAGCTGATCCGGAACGAGGAAGAGGAGCTGCTGGAGGAGGAGTACGAGGTCCGGTAAGAGCTATCAAAGCTAGAGCGGGCCAATCATAACCTTGGAGATTGAATGGTCGTTGTTATTGTGGCAGTGGAGGAACTACTCAAGGCAAGTTATGGATAAACCGACACTCCGTCTCGTGGTGGCGGAGGTGCCGTGTCGGAATCATGTTACCAGAGTGCGGAGATCATCACGATCACGAAGGGAGGAGGAGGAAGAATGGGGGAATACGAAGGCAGAATGGGGAGCTATGATATTTATGTACGAATTTTAGACTTTAGAGTAAATTACAAATGAAAAAATCCATCACATCTAAGAGACGGGAAAATCCGTTACTTAAAAGAGAATGCTCGTGAAGAAGTAAAATAATATTCATAGCAAACTACTTTAGTCAAAAGTAATTTGTTTTCTATAGTCAATGCCAAGAGAAAATAAAGAAGCTAATGACAAAGGTTATTTATATAAAGCCACCATCATCATCTAATCAAAAGCTTTCATATGCTTACCAACATCTCAAAGAAAAACCTTGCACTTGCTTTCTTTCTTGGTTTTATGTTTCAGAATTGGAAAACAAGTTTATAGCTTTCCAACGGCGAATCTAGAAAAAAAAATTCACATGGTTGCCTAATTAAGTTTAGTTGGACAAAATAAAAGTACCAACTATATTTTTGTCGGGTCGGATCATTAAAATGTAATTGCAAATTATGAAATCGAATTGCCAACTCAAAGTCCATGTCGATGTCGAGCAGGAGATGAAGCGTCGATCTCTATTCAATCGGCCGTGGTTTTTTTTCTTATCTTTATTGGTTATTTGAGTTCTTTTACTTAAAAATTAGATTATTGGTATTTGGGTCAAACTTAAAATTTTTGGGTCTTAAACAAAAAATTTTAAAAATATAATAATAAAATTTGAAGTGGAGATAGAATCAAACCTTAGACCTCCTATACACAGCAATGGGTGTTATCCAACACGACACTACAGTTTTAGTTTCTCTTAGGCTGCTAAACAAAATTTTTGGGCAGTTCCTCTAAACTTTTTAAGGTAAGTTCAACAAAAATTCTATATAACTTCTAAGAAAATGTAAAAATTAGGTAGGTCCCGATACCTACCTTCCCTGTGGGTAAATTCGCCCTTGTAGCTTCCCATTCTCCTCTTTCTTTTCTTTGAACCAAATTACTGAGAATTATAGGCTCCAGAATGAAATCTATACACAAATTCATCACATAATTATGATTTTCGTCAACTAATCTCATGATGTTTTACTTTTGTAATGCAGTTGAATGAACACAATTTGTGTGTATTATTTTTAAAAGCATTTTTAATAGAATTAAAAAATAAACTAAAATAAAAATAAACTTAAAACTCATTATGTTCAACTTCTAACAATTCTATAATTTTTAAAATTTATAAATTAATTATATTATTACAATATTTTATGAATCTAATAAAATATTATCTTTGATGTTAAATTTAAGAAAATTTATTCCTGGAAATATAATCATATAATAACACTTTATGAAGAATACTTAAAAAAAAAAAAAACATTTTTGTTCTATTTCTATATTTTAAAGAAAGTTATAAAAAACATGGTAAAATAAGAGTTGTTAAAAATCGTTTTAAATAATCTGTTAAAAAATTCTAAGTAAGTATATACATAAAAGCCTACATTATTTTCATTTTAAAATTTATTTTAGTTTTGCTATTGTTTATTTTGAGGTATAATTTTTTGAAAAATATGATATTTTCTATTTGCGTTCAAAATTTAACATATAATTTTCAAAAAACAAGAAGTCAAAGATAATGTGGATTGCTTCTGTATTTCTCCTACACAAAAAAGTTGGTAAGGTTGCTTATTTTAGTTGAGCTTGTTCTATCACTAACTATACAAATAAAGTAGAGATGCAGTTGTAAGCAAATGCAATGCAATATGGTGGATTACACATGTAAATGCATTGTTAACTCCACTTTCAACTTCCATATTTGTTTGTTAGATGAAATGATGAACTACCATATTATCTTCCACATTTTGAACTACAAAGGCATTCTACATTTCCATAATTCTTCCATTTTTGAAGTACACTTCACACTCAAATGTGAACCACTTTTTGGTACACTTCAAATGTGAACCACTTTTTGGTTGTGAACGTGAGGGACAACCGAGAGCGCAACACGTGGCGGCTTTGAATGTGGTCCCCCTCTTTAATTCAATGCCCTCCCATGAATCGCGCCTAGTCATCCGCCGTGGACTTGACGTGGCGCCTAGTCATCCGCCACGTGTCGCGCTCTCGGGTGTCCTCACGTTCACAACCAAAAAGTGGTTCCACTACAAGAAAAAAAGGTTTTTGGGAGGACAAAAGTCGTCGCCAAAAGTGCATATGTCTTCGCCAAAAGTCTTTTGCGAGGACAAGTCGTCGCCAAATGGTCTTCGCCAAAAGGCCGTACGGAAAAGTATTTTGCGAGGACAAGGTCGTCGCCAATTCATTTTTAGGAAAAAAAGGAAAAAAAAAAGATTGAAACCTTTTGCAAGGAGACATGTCGTCGCAGAAAATAATATATACATATTTTTTTTTTCTTTTTTTTTTCTTTTACATGTTTTTATCTAGTTATATATTTTGTTGTTTGTATTTAAATTACTAAATTGTTAAAAGATTATCCAAAAAGAATAATAAAAAAAAATACTCTAATAGTGTCTTACAATTTTGAATATATTAACAAAACATCGAAAAAATCATTATCATTTCTTTACAATTATATGCATTCATAAATAAATAAATAATGTACATCTCTAAATTAGAATATCCAACACACTAACTAACTATTTCATTATTATTTTTTTTACAAATATATATATTCAAAAACTATATACATCTCCAAAGCTTGAACTTCAAACATCTTTAAGCATTAGCCAAACTTTTTTTATAGATATGTCCTGCAACAACAATCACAATATGAAAATCAAATCATCAAGCATAGAAAAAGATGAGTATTTGTTACAAACAACTAAACTTCTCTTGTAAAACCGATTTGGAATACTTTCTTAAAAATAGATCATGATTTTTTTTATAAAAAAACTAGCAAATCTGGAAATCTTTTTAAGAAATCAGATCTGGAAGTTTTTTAAAATCTATAACTTAAGTTTTATAAAAAACGATCTACAGGATGATGGAAGATATAGAAAAAAATATATACCTTAAGTAAAGAGTAGTGACCGTGGATACCGATTCAGTGATGGTCTTCGATGGTGGTCTTCAAAAGAAGATGAAAACGGAGTTGGTGTGAAAGGTAAAAGATGGTAGAAGGTAGATGATGGTAGAAGATGGAGAGTAGAATCAATATGAAGATATAATAAAAAAAGACAAAGTGTGCATAACGGGGGAAAGTGAATAGGAAAATAAAAGATATAGTATAAGAATGAAGAGGGCAAAAATCAATTGGAGTAGAATATAGGAGGGAGACGCAGGTGGGGGAAAGGAAAAAGAAAAGGGGGAAATGGGAAAAAAGGTGGAGGGAAATGAAAATGAAAAGGGGGGGAAATGGGAAAAAGGATGGAGGGAAATGAAAATGAAAAGAGATGGATTAGAAGATTAGAAGATATTTAATTTTTTTTTCTTTTTTAATAAAAAAAGTGATTCTAATTTTTTTTTCTTTTACTAATCAAAAGAAAAGTATTAATTTTTTTAATATAAAAAATATAGAATTCAAATTTTACTTGAAATAACATGTTTAAATGTACTAGATATGTTGTTTTAAACTACAATTTCTTTTTATACAATACATTTAGATATATCTCAATTTTAACATTTCTTTGTATTATTTGGTTCTATAATTGTTATAATATGATTTTATGTGACTTTAAGAATATAATAATTTTTTTATTTTTGAATTAAAAAATAGATTTTATTTTTACTAATTCATGTTACTGTAATTTTATATATTTTATTACAACGGTACTTACATAACGCAACTAGATATATAAAGAGCTCGATAACACATATTGAGACTTTTTAAGGCCCAATAACATCATCGATGGCTGTGTTACGTGTCCATTGAAGCCTAACGAGATCCATTGAAGCCTACCTGGATCGATCAATGGCCAATAGATCCATTAATGCCTAACTAGATCCATCAAAGTCTAGTGAGATCCATTAAAGCCTAACAATATCCATCAAAGCCCAACGAGATCCATCAAAGCCCAACGAGATCCATTGAAGCCTACCTGGATCGATGCCAATAGATCCATCAATGCTTGACTAGATCCATCAAAGTCTAGTGAGATCCATGAAAGCCTAACAATATCCATCAAAGCCCAACGATATCCATTAAAAGCCCAACGAGATCCATTAAAGCCCAACGAGATCCATTAAAGCCTACCTAGATCGATCAATGGCCAATAGATCCATTAATGTCTGACAAAGTCTAATGAAATCCATTGAAGCCTAACAATATCCATTAAAACCCAACGAGATCCATTGAAGCCTACCTGGATCGATCAATGGCCAATAGATCCATTAATGTCTGACAAAGTCTAATGAGATCCATTGAAGCCTAACAATATCCATTAAAACCCAACGAGATCCATTGAAGCCTACCTGGATCGATCAATGGCCAATAGATCCATCAATGCCTGACTAGATCCATCAAAGTCTGGTGAGATCCTTTAAAGCCTAACAATATCCATCAAAGCCCAACGAGATCCATTAAAGCCTGACGAGATCCATTAAAGCCTACCTGGATCGATCAATGGCTAATAGATCCATTAATGTCTGACTAGATCCATCAAAGTCTAATGAGATCCATTAAAGCCTAACAATATCCATTAGAATAATCTAATTAGAATAATCTCAACTATTCGATCAAAGTCCAATTAGAATAATCTAAGCCCAACTAGATCAATTTAAGCCTAAATATATCAATCAAATTCCAGGTAGATCGATTAAAACCCAACAAGATCGATCAAGACCCAACTAGATCGATCTAGACCCAACTAGATCCATTAAAGCACAATTAGATTAATTAAAACCAACTATGTTCATTAAAGCTCAACTAGATAGATCTAAGCTCCAACTACATCGATTAAAACCTAATTATATCGATCAAAGTTAACTATATCAATTAAAGCCCAACTATACCAGTCAAAGCCCAAATATATCCGTTGCTAATTTTTGACAAAATATTTAATATTTAATTTTTAATTAATTATCGGTAAATAATATCGATAATTAAATCAATTAGTAATTAAAATAATAATTATAATTAAAATTCGTAATAACTGTTATACAATATGTTATTTTAAAGTAATAATAGAAGTAAATAACATTTTTAATTTAATCTAATAATTACTTAATAATATTAAAAATATAAATTTATATAAAGCAAATGACTTTTTGGCGATAGACATTGTCGTGGCTGAAATGCTCTGGAAAAAAGCACCACTTTTTGCCGTTAAATATTTATTTTCCTAGGGAAAAAGTTAAAAAAAAGGAAATATATACCTTAGCGACGACAACGTCGTCGCTGAAACTTTCTAGAAAAGAATAACGCCACTTTTCCCAATAAATAAATTAACTTCATAGGGGAATTTAAAAAAAATTAATTAATTTGACTTTCAGCGAGGACTATGTAGTCGCTAAAGGCTATTTATTGTAAAAAAAAATAATTGTTTATTATATAGTCTGGTTTAGTACGAAAAAAAAGAAAAAATAAAATTTTTATTGTTTTTGGCGACGACAATGTCGTCGCAGAATGTCTACAGTCAGTCAACCTCATCTTGCAGGTCAAAAAGCATTCTGGTGTTGTCGTTTTGTGGGTTTTGGAGACGACTTCATGTCGTCGCAGAAAGCTCTGGTCGCAGAAACTACTTTTTCTTGTAGTGTTCACATTTAAACCCACCCCTATGTATATATATATATATATATAATCCCACTTTCACAGCAAGTTGGTGTAATAGTACACCAGATACAAATGTTAGATCTGTCTTGTGATGTGATGTGTTGTATTGTATCACTCTATAAGAACAAATTCGTAGTGGGTTGCGGGAATTTGGCCAAACTAGTCCAAATACATATTGAAATTGACCTCCTATCCATGAAATGGTGTTGTGGGTAGTGACGGAGGTGGTGTTGTGGACTTGTGGGTGGGTGGTGGCGAAGGGTGGTATGGGTGGTGTGAATAATGTATTTGAAGAGAAGAATCGGTGGCTAAGAATCATTTTTATATTCCACCGCTAAGAATTGATGTCCTTTAAACCCACCCCTATATATATATATATTCTATCAAAAGAAAAAATAATATACACCAAAATTGTTGCAAGACACCACCTCCACTAAAATTGTCATTGTTGAAAAGCATACTAGTTTTGTCATTAAAAGGGATATGCCACCAGCCAACCGAGCCTAAATCGATTCATGTGATCCACTAAGCTTTTGAGTTACCGATAGTGGCATACATTCGATATTTTACTCTCACCTCTTTGTATGGCTCATTTTGGCAATGCAAAAGAGACATCTCTGTAACTCCACTCTATAAAGTGCCCTTTATTTCTACACAAAAAACTCAGATCAAGATGGCCGCTAATGTAGTATTCCATTCCATTTATACGCTTTCAATTCGATCCCCAATTAATTGATGAAGAATGGATGGTTAACCACCACCTTCCTTCAACGCTGATGAAGTTGGTGGTCATCTCAAACTTCGATTTACCAGTGGAGATCAAGCCCCAGAATCGAAGCGGATATATAAAAAACCTGTTGTACGAGTCAATAGTATTTTTTGACATGGCTTCTCGTCATGGCATCAAAACCTATTGTTCTCAATTGGATGCCTCACCTCGTCAAAGGTTCTCTCTATATATATATATATATATATATAACACACATGTGTATATAGTGTATAACGTGCGAATATATACCTATTATGCCGGTAAATACAAAATTACAGAATATATACTCATAACATAATGTTATGTAACATATTATATTTTATATACACATATATAGTGTATAAAATGTATTATGCCAGCGGTAGATACGAGTAAACATAACATGTTTTTGTCTATTATGCTGTCACATGTGTAATCATTTGTGTGTTTATATATAGGGTCGGGGGTTTAAGGAAAAACCGTAAAAAATGAAAAACTAAGGAGATGAAGAATAAGAAAAAACAAAAACAAAAATGCTAAAAGGTAGAAAAAACATGGTAATCTGAGCGCTTCTTGCTCTATCATTCTAGCTAGCTATTTCATCATACAATTAGGTTTTAATAATTTAGGTGTTCCTCTGATGGATATTGATTGATAATCTGATGGAATTTTGGAATACGCAGGCGAGATCAGACAAGGAGGCGAGAGGGTAGGGTTTGAGGTGGTTACGTTAGATCGATGATGGTCGATCGTACTGCTCCACTTGCTTCTATTCACACTTCTTCTAGGTAACTATTTATATCTTTTATATATATACCTTTAACCTTTTGATCATTTTATATTTTTGCTACCCACATCATGTGCATTAATTAATTACTCCATTTGTCTAAAGGAATTGTTAAGTTTGTCATGGGATGGAAGGAATATATATTTCTTTCTTTCTGAAACAACATTGTTGATGTTTACACATTAACTTATAAGTTGTCTAAATGAAAAAGGGTTCAAGCTACTAGTCATAGAGGATTTAACATATAAGTTGTCTAACTAAAAAGGGTTCAAGCTACTAGTCATAGAGCTTTGCTAATTTTGGAAGTGTAAGTGTAGATTGGGGATTTAACATTTAAATTATATAATAGATATTTATTAATGATTTTAAAAATTATTAAAATAGGTATAAGGATATAGGTGTAACTACTTAAGTTTTGTAATTTCTTGTCCGAGTCGGACTCCTCCACTTGTCCGAGTCAGACTTTGCACTAGTCCGAGTCGGACTTTTCCACTTGTCCGAGTCGGACTTTGCACCAGTCGAGTCAGACTTCTCCAAATTCCAAGTCGGACTTTTATAAAAAATCCGAGCCGGATTTCCAAACTCCAAGGTGGTCGGAGTTTGTCTTTCCCGAGACTCGGGATTTCGAATGAAAACCCAGAATAGCTCAAATATCTAATAACTTATCCAGATCAAATCTACAATGGTATTTCTAAAATAGAAAGGCAATGCTATAATCTTAGATTACGAGATCTTATCCAAAAAGCAGCTAAAATCAGTTCATGACGATGATGAAGATGATGATGAAAGCTTTTCTTCTCTTTCCCCTGCCTCAAATTACACACACTGCACTTCAAAAGAATTTACCCTAATTGGTAAAAAGCTTCCTAGTTATCTATATATAGCATGGGCTTAAGCCCAAGGCCTCAATAATCCTTTACCCTAAAAGGCTTAAGCCCACAACTTTCTAGTTTCCATAATAGTCACAATTGACCCCAAAAGTTTTAGAACTCGACATTTTTTACCCCAAATGTATAAATTAATGAAATAAATAATCCTTGAATCCCGATTATTACACTTAGACCATCCATTCACATCTACACCAACTTTCTATCTAAGTTTTGTATATAGATGCACACACACGCAATGCATAATGCGAACACTACTAAAAACGTGGCATTGCGAAAAAGGGAAGTGGCGTATCCCACTTCTTAACATATTGGCTACTCCATTTTTTGAAATCCCAGGCTTATAAAATCCCACTACTCGATATCTTTCTATCTCACAAAACTCGATATCTTTCTAATACAAAAAACTCAATATCTTTCAAATGGCCTCTAGCGTTCCATTCTTTGATCTTCAGAACGATGAGGCATCCAAACTCATTGCATTGTGTGAAGAGTGGGCTGCTTCAGGTACCTCAACCATGATATTCCATCCACTTCAATGTCAGATATGAAATCTATGGTTATCTCACAGTTCGAGTTACCCATCGAAGTCAAACGCTAAAACGCATATGCCATCACCACATCCGGATACATGCTCCCATCGGCCACGAACCCCTCTATGAGTCATTCGGCTTGTACAACATTACTTCACCGCGAGGAATCCAAAGATTTTGTTCTCAGTTGAATACCTCCCCTCATCAAACATAGTTTCTCTCTCTCTCTCTCTCTCTATATATATATATATATACACATTATATTCTATATTCTATCGTCGTCTTTTACCAGTTTCTAGAATAGGTTTCTAAAATAAGGATTTCTTTAATACAAAGAGATAATAACCAAGTGTGCACGAGCGGTGCATGATCAGTTTACGAGGATCACCAAGAAATTGGCCCAAGTTTTAGTAGTCAAAATTGAAAATTGTGGATTTGAGAATTGGATATACCAACTCAAAACCAACAAGTACTACTTTACTCTCAAAATGTTGGGTTCTCCGGTGTCGAAACACACACAAACTCTGGTTTCCTTGCCATTTTCAAGACGATGTTTGGTCCTAAATGTTGGCTTCTGCAATTTTTGAAATCCTAGGCTTATAAAAGCCCACTACTCGATATATTTCTAACTCACAAAACTCAATATCTTTCTAACTCAAAAACTCAATATCTTTCAAATGGCCTCCAGCGTTCCATTCTTCGATCTTCAGAACGATGAGGCATCCAAACTCCTACCACGATATTCCATCGACTTTAATGTCGGATATGAAATCGGTGGTTATTTCACTGTTCGAGTTACCGGTCGAAGTCAAACGCCAAAATGCGATGAGTTTGGATGGAATATCCTCGTCGACCTCTTCGGCAGCTCTTTCTTAAACACCACTGTTTTAGGCAACATATATTTCTACAACTTCCCTCAGCACAACTCCCCCAAATCTATCTCCCTCATCTTCCCTAATATCTCCGCCTTCAAACTCACAAACGCATACGGTGTTTCCCCCGGTAATCATCCGCCCTTGCCACCATCGCCGCCTCGTTTACTATCGGATGCGTGTACAACACCGATTCAACCTTCACACTACTTGGATTCTCTCCGCCACTTATGATTCGTCTTTGATCTCTAAATACCTGTCTGGATGCATCATTGCCACGTCGCCGGTGTAGAACCATCTATCTGTCACTTCCTTACCATCGACCCCTTCATCGTCTCGTAGGACAGTGAGGAAACTAAAGGTTGTGTGCGTTTGGACACCGGAGAACCCAACATTTTGAGGAGTAAAGTGGTATTTGTTGATTCTGAATTGGTATATGCAATTCTGAAATCCGCATTTTTCAGTTTTGACTCCTAAAACTTGGGCCAATTTCTTGGTGATCCTCGTAAACAGATCATGCACCGCTCATGCCTACTTGGTTGTTATCTCTCTGTATCAAAACAATCCTTATTTTAAAAACCCATTCTAGAAAATGGTAAAAAACGATGATAGATTATAGAATATTATGTATAGTATATATATATAAAAAGAGAGAGAGAGAGAGGAAAGTTCAAATGTGAACCACTTTTTGGTTGTGAACGTGAGGACGGCCCAGAGCGCGCCACGTGGCAATCTGAAATTTCGTCGTCTAAACTTATGCATACTGAATAAAGCTTTATGCAGTATGTATAAGGCTTAGTCGCACTCGGACGCGAGCGACTTAGCCGCGGGTTAGCTTTATTCAAGCCTTATTCAGTTTGCATAATAGCGTTATGCAGTATGAATGACGCTAACTTGCGGGTTTATGCAGATTGAATAAAGCTTAACCCGCGGAAGTCAGATTGCCACGTGTCACGCTATGGGCTGTTCTAACGTTCACAACCAAAAAGTGGTTCACATTTGAACCCACCCCTATATATATATATATATATATATATAGAGAGAGAGAGAGAGAGAGAGAGAGAGAGAGATTGAAAAACTTGTTTGATGAGGAGAGGTATTCAATTGAGAACATAATATTTGGATTCCTTGCGGTGAAGTGATGTCGTACAAGCCGAATGATTCATAGAGGGGGTTCGTGGCCGATGGGAGCATGTATCCGGATGTGGTGATGACATCTACATTTTGGCGTTTGACATCGACAGGTAACTCGAACAGTGAGATAACGACAGATTTCATATCCGACATTAAAGTAGATGGAACATCGTGGTTGAGGAGCTTGAAGGAGCCCCATTATTCACAAAATGCGATGAGTTTGGATGCCTCATCGTTCTGAAGATCTAAGAATGGAACGCTAGAGGCCATTTGGAAGATATTGAGTTGTTTGAGTTAAAAAGATATCGAGTTCTGTGAGTTTGAAAGATATCGAGTTTTGTGAGTTTGAAAGATATCGAGTAGTGGGATTTTTATAAGCCTGGGATTTCAAAAGGAGTATCCAATATGTTAAGGAGTGGGATATGCCAATTCCCTTTTTCATAATGCCACATTTTTAATTTTTAATTTTTCTAGTCATAGTGGAAGGGATTACATTAGTAGTGTCTGCATTATGCACTGCGTTTGTGTGCATGAGTGCATCTATACACAAACTTAGAAGGAAAGTTGGTGAAGATGTGGATGGATAGTCTAAGAGTGTAGTTTGTTTAATGTATTAAAACACTATCATCTTGATACTGAAATTGCACTATTTTTATGTGCTAGATGTATATACACCCATTCATAATGCATCTTAATAAAATGTACCACTTACTAATTACGACGACACAAGACTTTGATAGTTATTGAAGGAAATCCCATATATTTTGTTATGGAGACAGGTGGGCCTTATGCATACTAATTAGCAGTAGTGATTATTCGGGTACATTGGTTTGAATTGTAAAGATGATGTGGTTATTGATAAGAGGCATTTCAAGCCAACGTAAGTGGATAATTTAAGGTGATTGATTAAACATCATGGTGGGTGTTTTCTTGTTTTTAGTGTATACAAAATCTTTGATGTATGTGTACGTTGATTTGGGGTTTTCTTGAAATCAACAGAAATTACAAAATGACTTATACATGGACTTGTACATGACTTATATACTTGTTTTTGTCTACTGATTTGTTAGTTTTTCAAGGAAATTAATCTCAATTCTTGATCATTTAGTAGGTGTTTTCTTGTTCCATGAAGCATTCTTCTTTGATTCTTGGTTACTAATCATGATCTTTTTGATGATTGGCATGTACAATTGATGCGGATGTATGAGTAATCTCGGTAGAAAACCACGAAGATGGGGACATGATCTTCTTGATGATTAGCATGGACAATTGATGTGGAAATTTCTTCCATATTATTGATGATTACACATCATGCTGCTGGATATTACCACTGCTTTTGGTATGATCTAAATTTATCTAATTGCATCATTCCTCCTATCTATGTGTTCATCATCTTTAGGCTAATTCTCCTATCCAATTCATACAATGATAAGTGCAAAAATAGTCTTTGTTTTAATTCAAAAAAATGTAACAGAAGAAACAGGACACGGATAAAAGTAGTTTGGAACATTTTTTTTCTTGGTCTAAACCCTTTTGGGTCTTTATGAAACAAGTCACCAACATTTGTTGATTTTATCCTTATAAAAGTGTTTTCCTCATTGTTAATTGTTCTATTTAATTTATAAGTATTTACGTCGTCTCTTACTGGGTGAGTGAGAAAACTTTACAGAGTAAAAGGGTAAAAGATACTTGCAAACAAACATTTTTGAACACACCTATGTGTGTATGTGTCTATACTGATCTTTATAGTGATTTAGAACATGTGTATCATGAACTGCGTATATTACAATAATATTAGTTAGCTACACTGGTTGCATTAGTTTATAAATTATATATGCCGGTAAATACAAAATTACAGAAGATATACTCATAATTAACATAATGTTATGTAACATATATACTTTATATACACATATATAGTGTATAAAATGTATTATGCCGGCGGTAGATACGAGTAAACATAACATGTTTTTGTCTATTATGCTGTCACATGTGTAATCATTTATGTGTTTATATATAGGGTCGGGGGTTTAAGGAAAAACCGTAAAAAATGAAAAACTAAGGAGGCGAGATCAGACAAGGAGGAGAGAGGGTAGGGTTTGAAGTGATTACATTAGATGGTCGTACTGCTCCACTTGCTTCTATTCACACTTCTAGGTAACTATTTATATCTTTTATATATACCTTTTTGATCATTTTATATTTTTGCTACCCACATCATGTGCATTAATTAATTACTCCATTTGTCTAAAGGAATTGTTAAGTTTGTCATGGGATGGAAGGAATTAATATATATTTCTTTCTTTCTGAAACAACATTGTTGATGTTTAGACATTAACTTATAGTTGTCTAAATGAAAAAGGGTTCAAGCTACTACTCATAGAGGATGATTTATATATAATTGTTGGCGGGCAAATTGAAAGTTGTAGGATATTAGTTACTAATGTTGGGATTTTACCCATATACCCTCTTTTATATGTTTATGATATATATTTGATCAAGTACAAAAAACAGAATTTGTCCATGTGGTAGAAGGAAGAAAGAAAGATAAACTTTTATGATTTTAGAGTGGTTGTCTTGAGTGTGATAGGTCATACACACTGAATCCTACTTTCAATATTTAAGATAATAGTCTTGCGCTTATTCTCTTTGATTGGCGTGCGTATCATATTTTAGTGAAGAAAACATATTGTATGGATAGCCTCTTGATTGGCCTTTCATGTCTATGAGTCACTATCTAGCACTCTCATCGTGCTGTGTACCGCTATAAACTAATCCCGTTCAAGACCTAATGCACATGCTGACAAATAAAAAAGGTTAGACTTAACACCAAGTATAAGTACGTAGGAATGGCAATGGGGATGGTTCGGGGCGGGGCAGGGGTTCCTCATCCCTGAACCCGAAATACGAATTCTGCCCCATTCCTCGTCGTGGATCTTATCAAGGCGCCCCATTGGGGATAAAGCTTACCCCCGAACCCCGCCCCGTTCTTTGTTTTTACCCTGAAACCTGAAATCGCTAGGTAACAATAATCAAAATCTGAACACAATATGTAGCTAAAACGAGAAACATATTAATTTAAGAAAACGTGAGAAGCAAGCTCAGCCACTCATCCGGTCAACAAAGGCGGCTTTGACCGGTCCCCCCTTTTAATAATCTCTACCCTCCCATGAATCGCGTAAATCCTCCGTGATCATGTCCACCGTAACTGTGAGATGAGTGGCTGAGATTGCTCCTCACGTTTTCTTAAATTGACATGTTTCTCGTTTGAACCTTCCCCTATATATATAATATAATATCGGCGGGGCACCGTGTCACCAGTCACCACCCCTAACGTCGAAAAAATCCCCGTTAACGCCCAGATCCCCGCCCCGTAACCCGATTATGTCTGCCCCGCCCCTCCCCTCCCCGAAAGTGGAATTTATTATGCATGTAATCCAATATTGAATGTGTTTACCGTCGCATCTTACTCTATTTGTTTAGTTAGACAAAAAACAATCTTAAACTAAAATTAGCAAAGCTCACCAACTTTCTCTTGTATATAATGGAAGCAAAGTAGAAGATCCAGCAACCCACCTAGAAATTTTTATTCGAAATAGTATGTTCCTCTTCTGCTTCTTTTCTAACCCACCACGAAATGACCACCATGCAGAAGAAGCAACCCACAAACTTCGTGATTCCGGTAATTGATATAAACAATTTCCCCAATCAAGTACCCAAATTAATTAAAGCATGTGAACAATGGGGTTGCTTTAGGTTACTCAACCACCATGAAGTCCTTCCATTGACGTTGATGGCAGAAATAAAGTTCGTCGTAAGACCACTTTTCGACCTACCGGTAGAGATAAAGCATCGGAACCTTGGTGTCATTGTCAGAAGTGATGCACTTCTGACAATGACACCGATGTTCTGATGCTTTATCTCTACCGGCAGGTCGAAAAGTGGTCTTACGACGGACTTCATTTCTGCCATTAGGGTTAATCTAAGGACTTCATGCTAAAACAACCCCAGTGTTCACATGCTTCAGTTAGTTTGGGTAACTGATTGGGGAAATCATTTAGATCAATCATGGGAATCATGCAGTTAGTGGATTTCTTCATCTACATGGTGGCCATTTCATATATTTAAATGTTTACTTCACTAAAGGGGTTTTATCATTTAAAATTGAATTAGTTATTTAAATAACATAATTCGTCCAATTATTTATTAGTTTATACTTTTAACTTGAATAAACTATAAGTTTAGCCTATTTGCTTCTAGAATAACATTGTTCTTGATATATTAAATTTTGAAGGCCCTTGATCTTAGAGAAAAAATCATAAAAATTAATTCCACGCATTATTAATTCCACTTTCAACAACCATAACCTTCGACAAATTTATTTTAACGACGGTTAACTCATGCACACGTTCTGATACAAAGTAGACAAGATATTCAGGATCATTCGTGCACCCGACTAATCCTCAGCGACCATGGACCAATCTGAAAGTCAACCCATAGCAAAACACTATAAAGGTTAAAAAAAATCGAACATTCATCGTTAAAACACTGTAAATGTTACGTTTATGGTGTTTTTTGAGATGAAGGTTTGATTGTTTTTTGACCTTTACAACATTTTTGCTGTGGAATTTCATGCAAAAAGTATTGGTCTCACATGTATCATGGAAACAACTTGGTCTTTCTGAAAGCCAACTTCCTAATAGTTTAAACAATAACTTAAAGAGTAAATTACATATTTGGTCCCTGTGGTTTGGTGGTTTTAACACCCTGGGTCCCTCGATTGAAATAATTATGGATTGGGTCCCTGTGGTATGCGTTTTATAACGCTCTGGGTCCCTAAAAATAACGCCGTCTATTTTGGTCAGTTAGACCCATCATGTGCCGTGCACATGATGGGCATTTTAGTCATTTAATAATTATTTTTATTTTAAATTAAATTGATAAGGACCAAATATGTAATTTTATTTATTATAATTAAAAACCTTAAGGACCAAAGTGTTCCACCTACCACCACCATTATCATTCACATTTGAAGACCATCATCGTCAACTATCATCATCATCATCATCAACTCATCATCATCATCATCATCATCATCCCCATTAAAACACTCTTTCTGCAAAAACTCACTTTACCATCACCACCATAGTCAACATCACCACCATAGTCAACACCACCACCACCAACCACTATCCACCACCCATCACCACCACCATCACCACCCACTTTACCTAGTAGCACCACCACCCACAACTACCAAAACACATCAAATTTTCTCACAACTAAAATTAGATTCAAACCAAATCTTTTTTCCAAAATGCATACAAGAACATTCACTCTAATATTATTTTTTTTAAAAAGAAAATTTAATATTGTATATAAATTTGGAATGAACACTAAAAATTAATCAGATTTTGAAACCCCCAAAATCTAAAACCTTAAACCAAATCCACATAAAAAAAACCTAAATCAAAAACCCAAATCAATCTTAAATTTGAAAAACCTAACCAAACACTATTCGAAACCCTAAATCCTACAATAAATCAACAAGAAACAAAAACTGATAGAGAAGATGCAAAAAGAAGCAATTGGCTTTTCGAGATCCGAGAAAACGTCGACAAAGAGATGGAGACGGAGAAACGTCGGAGGGGGAGGGGTTGTCCCTGCTGTTCGTCCGTGTTCGTTGGAGGGGGCGTTGAAATCGTTGATGTCTCTGTTGAGGAAACGTCGACGGCGGAGAGGGATAACCGATGGTGGCGAGGATGTTGTTGAGATTTCTGTTGGAGTGTGAAGGATCTGGTTATTTGGATGATGATGATGAAGAAGAAGTAGTGGGGGAGGGTGAGGAGGAGGCGGCGGTGGTGGCGAACGGAGGCGGCGGTGGTGGCGAACGAAGGCGACGGCGGTGGTGGAGGAGGAGGGTCGTGATGAAGATGGGTAGTGAGGACTAAGGTGGTGGTGGTGGTGGTGGTGGTGGAGGGTGGTGATAAGATGGGTGGTGGAGGAGTGGTGATGGAGAATTGGAGATGAGGGTTAGTTTGCAGGAGATGGGATAAGGCTACCTGCACCCAACCCACTGAACCCACTCAACCCACTCACTTTTTTAATGCCACATCAGCTGCCACATCAGCTTTTGATCAACCCTCTCTTTACCCTCCCATAACTCTCTACAACGCACACCCAACCCTCTCCACCCTCTCACACACACCACACACACCACACACACACAACACACACAACACACACAACACACACAACACACACAAAAGTAAAGCGGGTTGGAGAAGCCGACGAAGCCCCAACCCGCCGGCTTCCTTCCCCCGTGCACCCAACCCGTTCGAACCCTCCCAGCCCGGCGGGTATACCCGCTGCCAAGCCAAGCTACCGCTGCGGTAGCCTAAAGAGGAGAATCTTTTTTTGTTTTTTTCTTTATTTTTTATTAATGCATAATAGGGTTAATTACATATTTGGTCCCTGTGATTTTAATGAAAAATAAAAAGATAAGTTAAATGACTAAAATGCCCATCATGTGCCATGCACATGATGGGCCTAACGGCTCATTGATGAACAGCGTCTATCACAGGGACCCAGAGCGTTATAAAACACATACCACAGGGACCCAATCCATAATTATTTCAATCGAGGGACCTAGAGTATTAAAACCACCAAACCACAGGGACCAAATATGTAATTTACTCTAACTTAAAATATATATAAAATGTTCCATTATACCGCTGTCAGGACTTGAACCTGGGAGTAGGGGTGTAAATGAGCCGAGACAACTCGCGAGCTACTCGAGATCGACTCGGTCAAAACTCGATCAAAACTCGATCAAAACTCGACTCGACTAAAACTCAACTCGAGATACTAACGACTTAACTCGAACTACCTGATACTCGGCTCGACTCGGCTCAATCCAAGAAAACTCGCGAGCTACTCGAAATCGACTCGGTCAAAACTCAGTTAAAACTCGACTCGAATAAAACTCGACTCGAGATACTAACGGCTCGACTCGAACTACCTGATATTCGATTCGGCTCGACTCGTTTACACCCCTACCTGCTGAAACTCCCGTGTTAGGAGAGCCGAATTTCTAGAGATCTGTGCTACAGCGGATGGCATTGTTGTTAGCATCCATCCATTATTTATTTATGTATTTATAGGGAAGCATAAGAAGCTTTTTCTTATAGTAAACTCTAATTTTGCCCCCCTGAAAATTAATAATTTTCTGAAAATGGGACATAAAATTTAATAAATGAAGTTTTCATTTTTCATATATGACTTATGCTTTGAAAATGGGATCCGAGTACTTTCGTTAAAATATTCGTTATATTTAGGAGTACAATCATTCGATCATGTTTTCCCTTTTTAATCCACCCATTTATTTTTATTTATTTATTATTATTTTTTTTGTAAAAACCATCGAACTATAGGAGTTGCAGATTTGATTTGATGCTAAAATTATGAGGGAAAATGAAAGGTTACTGTGATACCATTAAACATGATACCTATGATGTCGTCCTTGTGTATGTGTTTTTTAGCTGGACAATACCAAGATGTGAGGGAGTAGAGATACTAGTGAGACACCCGTCATCCTAGGATTTTGGTGAGAAGTTGAGTTAACAATGAGAAAAGTGTGAAATGATTATTAACCGTTGAATGATAAACGAATGCATGTTAGAATGGGATGCACCAATATAATATGTGAGTCCCAGGAGCAAGGTTCACACGTGGTTGATCAAAAAGCCGCGCGGACTCCACGTAACCAAAAAAAGTATCCACGTGTTAGGCAGAAAGAACGCCACACGTGAGGGGGCGTGTTGAGCAATGTCCCACATCGGACAAAAAGTGAACTTGTAATGTGCTTATAAGGGTCATGGGCTACTCCACTCATAGCCAATTGGTTTTGAGTTGGAACCCCACAAACTAACATGGTATCAGAGCCAAGGTCTACCACTCTATGGACTAACATGCCGGCACTCTCGTTACCCTCTCCTGGTCCTCTCGTGACCCTTCTAGGCTCTCTATCTAGCCTCTGTTGGAGGGGGCGTGTTAGAGTCCCACCTCTCCTGGTCCTCTCGTGACCCTTCTAGGCTCTCTATCTAGCCTCTGTTGGAGGGGGCGTGTTAGAGTCCCACATCGGCTAGACTTGGACCAAATATTCACTATATATGTTGGAACCCCCCCTTCTCTCCTCAAGGGCTCTTTTGGAGATTAATCCTGGGGTTCCACATATTCTAACAATATGCATTGAGCTGCACTAGATCAATTTAATCCTGGGGTTCCACATATTCTAACAATATGCATTGAGCTGCACTAGATCAATTTAACTTTGGCTTTATGAGAGATTTTCACAATGGAAATCTTGACTTATTGAAATTTCAGTAAACCTCAAGGACTAAAATTGAATTTCATTCTCAGAAATAAGAATCAGTTTTTTTGCTTTGTATTTTGTTTATGAAAAAACAACAATGAAGGTGGTTTAGCAGCCATGGCAGCAGCAGCTCCAGCAAAATGCTTTCTGGTGACTGGTTCCCCTGTAAGTTGTTCTTTTATACATTCATTTCACAATTCACACTCAGCATTCATGTGAATTCCTCAATAGAAGCTGAAATTTGAATTCTTTTATTTTGACTGACTCTTCCTCAGGGGGTGGGTAAAACCACTCTAATTGCTAGGGTTTTGGAGACACTCAGAATTTCCAACCCTAATTTGAAGATCCAGGGCTTCTTCACTCGTAATCATTCTACCTATTTGATCTCATACGATTAGGTTTTAATTAAGAGTTCGTTCTTTTGTTTATTACTGATGGATGATAATCTGAGAGGGAATTTTGGAATACGCAGGGGAAATCAGACAAGGAGGAGAGAGGGTAGGGTTTGAGGTGGTTACGTTAGATGCTCGTACTGCTCCACTTGCTTCTATTCACACTTCTTCTAGGTAACTATTTATATCTTTTATATATATACCTTTTGATCATTCAATGGAGACTTGTATATTTGCTACCCATATTATGTGCATTACTCCATTTGTTAGATGAAAATCATGAAGTTTTGTGGATCAAGATAGGTGGGATCAATAATTTGTGGTGTGAAATGGGTGAATTAGTTATATCAGCTTGAAAATCTGTGATAAGATGTATGCTGCTGGCTTGCTCAAGAGGTTTGGAATTGTTCTGGATACACTAGAGGTCCTATGTTCAAATCAAACAATTATGTATTGCGCAATGAATTACCAACGGAGTATCAATCGGTCAGCCAGATCTTATAAAATTGTCTAAAAGGAAATGCTGTGTTTGTCATGGGATGGAAGGAGCATTTCTTTCTTTCTGAAACAACATTGTTGATGTTTAGACATTAGCTTATAGTTGTCTAAATGAAAAAGGGTTCAAGCTACTACTCATACAGGATGATTTATAATTGTTGGCGAATTGAAAGTCGTAGGATATTAGTTATTAATGTTGGGATTTTAAGTTTAACCATAGACACTCTTTTTTTGCTTATGATGATTGATGAAGTACAAAAAACAGAATTTGTCAATGTGGTAGAAGACAGGAACATAAATCACTTAGTTAGGCTTCCTAATTTAATATGGATAATATACTAAAACTGTAAGAAGGAAAAACTGTGGGACGAATCATTTCCCCTGTAAAATGAATGGAATCTTTCTTATGAAGCTTTGGGACAAAAACTTAAGGCCCGATGTGGGAGCAAAATTTGGGTTATAAGACTCGATGGGTTGATTACTATTGTAACTTTTTTGACAATAAAGGAAACCATGCCTGAGATGTTAAAACTTCTGCCATCCGCTGGTTGATGGATCCTTGATATTTCTTTGGACAATACCCAGTGGCGAGTCCATTTTTACTTACCTGAATATGCACTACCATAAGAAAAACAATTCGGATATGCATTAAATACTTTTATCGTTTTATTTTATATTCTTCACCATAAAAATTACAAAGAAACCATGTCGTAAGTTTGAGATTTGAGCCAAGGCCTCTAGGTTATATCAAGCAAGCCTAACCACAACTTGTCATGAAAGTTGTATTTTTAAACTCCACCTTCGATATCCTACACTTTCTGCTTTGATATCCATGGTTTCTTGTTCACCATGGTGACTTGCTTTGATTATGGCAGTGCAGAGTCCATTAGATGGCCTACTGTGGGGAGATACAAAGTCGATGTGGCATCATTTGAGTCTTTGGCTCTGCCCGAGTTACAGGTCGGTCCAGCTTATCTAAGGTGAATAGTTTGTATCTAATTGTATATATATACTGCAACTCTGCTGATGTTGGAACATAGATGCTCATCCTTATTATGGAACACAAAAGATAAGTGAAGATATATAATCGAATAAATCCTCTATTCTCCAAAAAAAAGATCCCTTGTACAGTTTCACTTGTATGGTCTAATGGATGAATCCCACTTTAAAAACTAACTTCTCATATGGAAAATGTTGGTTTTTTTTTTGATACTATGTTTGACTTTGACATTAAAATGTATTCCGAGTTTCAATGTATCTCTTTATCCAATTTGTATGAAGTTGATGTTTGTTTCATTTCCAGATCAAAGAAGACACAGACCTCTTTGTGATCGATGAAGTTGGTAAGATGGAGCTGTTTAGTTCTTTGTTCTTCCCTGCAGTATTGCGTGTTTTGGAGTCTAATAAACCATTTCTAGCTACCGTACCGGTTCCAAAAGCTGGTCGAGATATTCCTGCAGGTATACACTTGATGCTGCGTTAGTTTTTCTTTTTCCTTTTTTTTTCTTTAGTAAGCGATGGTGTTTTTTTTGCAGTGGCGAGGTTGAAAAATCATCCAGGGGCGGCGGTGTTTACTCTAACGACAAGCAACAGGGATGCCATGAAAGATCGGATATATACCGAGTTGATGGAAAAGTTGGTGTAACCGTTTTTGCCCTAGATTATTAACATGATCCAATGAGTTCACTTAAAACTTATAAAAAATGTGTTCAGTTGCAAAATGAAATTTGCAGAGGTCTAATTTTATTGTTGGTTTTCCGGTGTGATTTTGAGATGACACTGAATATTATTTTTCTCCTTTTTTTGAGACGTTATTATCTGTATATCGATACGTACCTGCATGAGCAATATGTTAGGTCAAATTGTATTCGAACACGAAACCAACTTTGGGTTAATTTCTATTTGTATAATCAACTTTGTAAACATTTGTCAAGATTTTTAAGATCTTTAATAGTCGAATTACTAAAATTCCATGTGATCTTATCAAGATTATTTATTTATAATTTTATCACCCCAATGCATAAAAAGAAACTTTATATAAATAAATTTAATTGATGAAAAATATTAAAATAACATTTCTCTTTTCTTACCAGAGAGGTTTAAAGGGTTCTTTATATTCAAAGTTTTGTCTAGATTTAAAGACTTAAGATATGAAATCTGATGGAATAATTTATGAAGTCTGTTTGCATCCAGTAATCATAGCTTAAAACAAAAACAAATAAACAATGCCAGACAAGTGATGGCTTATCTGAAAATAACTTTTACAATGATTACAAGACAAATATTATGCATAAAGTGCGATAAATACATAATGTACTTTCGAAAAAATTACATGTCAAATGGTACGAACAAAAAAGAAAAGAATGTGATCTCTGTACACTTTCACCTCCAATATAATTTAACCAAAAAATCCTTTATTTCGACTCTCAAATCTGAAAAATCAAAATACAAATATGACGATCATGAGGTTCGCCGATCACTTTCAGCCGTTCGCAGCACCTCTTTTGCCATCGAAGAGAATGTTTGTGCATTGTCTTGCATTTCAGCTGTTTTCAAGTTGATTCCCTGCCCAAATTACAAAAATTTCCATCAGATAAGTTGGTTCTTGAGAATCTTTTTGGCCTAAAAGGTAGAAAGAAATATTTCTTGCTAAAAAACCATTAGCATCAAATGTAAATATGAATTTCCTTAAATAAAAGTTGACACTAATTAATGCTGGGTAAAGACACCACCTTTAGTTTTCTTATGTTTTCACTCAGCTTGTTTTGTGCCATTTTAGCTGCACTTGTGTCCTGCAATGTCAACACCAAAGAGATCAATATAATTTACATTTTCTATATGCAACCGTAAGTAACGTAACTTTTGACTTTACGGACTTACGAAATGGAAGTGAAGCGAAGTGAGAGTAACAAAAAGACCACAGAAACTAATGAGAATGGGTACTTACACCAGTCAAGGTGAATCCATATTTTTTCTTGATTTGATCTACAGAACCAGTCTTCTCGTCTCGTGGCTCTTCCTTTACTTGCACTTTCTCCTTTTTCACGTTCATCTCTTTCAATTTACCTAGATCAACCGTTTACATCAACATCCTAACTGACAAACACAGACAAAAGATGATGTTTAAGAGAAGTTGAACCAACCTTTGAATGCGTTAAATTTACTCGTGAGCTTCTGTTTGTTTAGCGCTGCCATCATGGTATTTCCTTTTGGTTTCACTTCTGGATCGTCAATGTCGATATCATCTAGAAGAAGATATGTAAAATGTTTGTTTAATAGCTAAACGATCATTATTCCGGATGACATTAGAGCAAAGAACCATCAAGGAATGTACAAAGGTCAAACCTATGTCCAGTTCGACATCATCTTCATCTGTGTGGAGATATTCTCGGGTTTCACTCTCCATCGGGAAGTTAGTTACGGAGAATAATGTCGACAGTTCTTCAAAGCTTTCTCTAGCAGATTCTGGTTCTGCTTCTGGCTCATGCTTTGGTTTGCTTCCTTTAATCATGGAGCTAAAGATTCCTGATGCATAAAGAAAGGTGGAGATATCAGTACCATATTAACCAGGCCAATTTGGAGCTCTAAGAGTTTATATTACACTGATAACCTTTTTCTTCTCTTTGTTGATGGCATGCTCTGGTTGAATCCCTTGGGGAACTATTAGATCCTTGTTATAAACTCGTGTTGCCGAGTCTAAATGCCTAAGAGAAATTAAATCATTGCCGTGAAACAATTAGATTGCGCATGGTGACATATAATTTATCCCAATTTGATTTTATTTATTACCTGAAGATTTCCCTTTGATGTAAAGCTGAAACCATAACAACTTCCTGATCACCATTCACCTGTACTCAAAGAAGTTATGATATAAGGTTAAAGCAGGCAGGATCTTCATGCTGTTTATCTAGGTAGACAGCTGATTTCTGAAGTCAAAAGTGTGTTACCATGATGAGATCACCATTTTGTGAAGCACAAATTGAGTTATCCGGTAGGGAATTCGGTTTTGAAGTTGAAAATGCAAGACCTCTTATTGATGTTGACTTCAAAAGGGATAATTCTGGCAGAGATCTGAAATTGCAGTCATTTAGGCAATTAAGTTCTAATTGTTTAGTTCAACTATTCTCTAGCATTTAGAGAAATGGGTCTCGATTTGAATTTCGCATTGGTAGATGATTTTGTTGCCTACTAGATGTTGAACAATTTTCAAAATAAATTAATAAGTCTCTCCTCTTTAAGATCACCATTCACCAACATGTGACTTTTTTATTGTGGAACAAATCATGATCTGAATGTGAAGAAAAGATCACCTGATTTCAATTTTGCCATTAGTAAAAACAAGTACAAGGCCAGTATCGGAAAATGTTGAAGCCCAGCAACAAATTGAGGAGTTGAACTTCTTTTTGTAGCAAACCTTCTTCACACCCTGAAAGAAAGTAAACCGGTGTTATCGTTTACATTTACAAATGAGTATTACTCATGTCAAAAAAAGTTGATTCTTCTAACCTGAACTACATGTGGAAGTGAATAGACGTAAGCAGCTTTCTCAGAACATAGTAGCAATAAGTCCTTTACTATGCCATCATCAAAGGAATTGCCTTTGTGCAACTCTGCACCCCTAGATGCATTAGATCCCTGCCAGATGTATCCTGCTCATCTGCAAAGTAGTATATATCGGTTATATTTTCGTGTGCCATAATTGTAAACTTTAGGGAGATGAAGCTTGACAGAAGAGGGCCTTTGGTCTGATGGTACCAATTTTATGGTCCCAAGCTGACATAATTAATGAGTTCTGTTTCGTAAGAAAAGGAGTTCAATAATATAAAAACCTGAAAGAGAAAGTATGATTTACTACCCAGCATTTGGATGAACAAGGCTTTAGAAGGTTTCTTGGGATGGACTGCTGCAGTGTTGAGTATATTTCCTGTTTCGCTCTCAAGTGCCCAAGCTGACGAATCCTTTGTTGCCGCCACTAGGACACTCTTCTCAAACCCATGCAAGCTACACATTCCAAACTGCAGGGAGATGACAGCGGTAGACAATTCGCTTGCTATATGTCTCTCATATAGTAAAGTTGGTCCTCCCATATCGATTACTGAAACCTGCATTAGTAGTTTTAGATTATAACGGCTCTCAGAACCCCATGGCTTTAGTAGCAAACTGCAAATATGCCTTGAACTATAAGTGTGTATCCCAATAAAGTAAGCTCGTCAGTGGAAGTAGTCTGATAAACTATAACCTTGGAAGGAGGGACGGTTGGAATGGGAGAAAAGAACAAAAGGAAAAAACAATATCTTACATATCCTTGATCCGACCCAACAGCAATATGCTTAGAATCATTGCTTGTACATATTGAAAGCACTGCTCCATTAACCTTCACAAGTTTAACACTTTGAATGATGTTGCTTCCTTTCTTTGAACTTCCTGGTATCAGTAGTCACATTTTAGAAAGACATAACATTATCATTGCAGAAGAGAATACCATGAAGCAATTAAAGAGTTTACCTTGCAAGGACAAAAAACTGCTCTCTGTGGCATATGGCTCAGGCTTAAATTTGAAGATTCTAACCTGCATCATAACGTATCATACTTTAAACTATGCAATTCAGATAGAAATGTTAAATGTAACATACTTCTACCATCTGAAAAGAGATACACTTACTGTTCCATTTTGATCTCCAGATATGAGGAGTCGTGCTTCCATATCATAACATAATGCAGTCAGGGGTACACCGCTTACAGCATGCTCATCCTCACTCTGCATAGTTGGAAGCGAGTAGGATAAGAACAATGGAAACAAAACCAAAGAGGATAAAGACGACTTTCATGGGCAACCAATGCTGCATGATGCTGTTAGAATGCAGCAACATAACCAGTTGGCTTCTTTCATTTTTCATCTGTTGTATTTCAGTCCAAAACTCCAAATCATTTTATGAAATGATGGTTCATTTGTCTTCTTCAATGAAAATGTGTAAAATTTATGAAATAACATGGACTAGTCTCCGCAGATAAGTTTGATACAACGAGGAATGATGATAAATTGAAATATTCACTTGTTTTAAGAGCAAAAGACACAACCATACGATACGTATACTTCCGAAAGTTACCTGTTGGTTAAATGATACAATTGGAATCAAAAGTGGAGATGATGCATCCCAAAAGTTAATGGCTCCATTGCTGTGTCCTGTTATATATATGTTTTTAAAATTTGAAAAACTGCTAAAAGCGGTTGACGAGGATCCATCTTTTTGCTTAGCCTCAAATGAGAAAAGTGAAGGAATCTTTTTCGAAAGCAATATGTACTCCTACAAAAACCAAGCGGCACATAAATATCAGGCAACTGTTAAGAATGACGATACAATATGATTATCTGTTTCCTTGTTTTATTATAAGAAAATAGTTTGGAAGATATATATAGGCATTTTAATGAATATGAAAACTTCATATTACCTCATCAGAAGAAGATAACATGCATGGATTGTCAGTGATGAACTTTGCCACAGTGATGCTTGGGTCAGCATAAGGTATTTTCACCTTTACCTCTTTTGGAAGTGACGGTGGAGACCTCGATTGGGCCTGAATGAGGTATTTTTCAATCGAAATATCGTCATACGCATAAACATGGCCTGACTTGCCAAGCACAAGAAAGCAATCTTCTTTATGTTTGCTCTGTTCATTGTAGGACGAAACAATCTCCATGTCAACACATGGCTCAGGTGAAGCAATTCCCATTTTGGTAGTGCGAGATTCAATCTGTTCATTTATTATAATAACCTGCCACAGAGGATCAAACAATTTTATCAGCAAAAATGTTCTTAAACCAGCACTAACCCAAAACAAAGGTTCCTCAACCCTGGAATTTTCCAAGGGAAGATTGGTCAGGTGATATCAGCCACATTGTTCGAACTGAAATGTCTATGGACATCTGGTTATGTACTATGCCATAAGGTTATGATTCAGTTTGTTCTCTTTGCCCTCAATGACATAAGTAGAATGAAAGTTGATCAACATAGAAGCAAACGTGCATTAGTACCTGTAACAAGTTTGCAGATGAAAAGTCAGCAGAGCCTAGAACATATAGTCGACTTGCCTTCCCATCAGCATAAACCCATTTCAATCTGGCTATAGGGACTTTGTCCAACTTATACCCAAGATTTAGTTTAAATAGAGGACCACTTTGGGCGCCACCGAACTCCTTATCAGTTGCCAGTTCAGTTTTTGAGTCTATGGTGTGTGGAATACTCCAGATTAGAAGTTCTCCATTGCTGTATCCAATAACTACTTTGCTTCCAAAAGGACAAGCCCAACATGCAGCTGTCACTTTTTTAGTGTCATGATTTAGCGAGTGCATCAAAGTTCCTCCGGTTGTAAAGATGGCTTTGCTATCTTGAATGTCCCATAATGTAACAAGTCCATCTCTATAAATTATAAGTATCCTGCATTGAGAAATGAACACATAATATAAGGTTCAAACTTCAAAATATTCTAAGCTATCGAAAGTGCACAATAGTACAACATATGATTAACATGATGTTCAGTGTTCACCGACTAAAACAACAGATGAATTGTTAAGAAACCAATATACCAAATGCCCCATAAACTAGAGTATGACCGCATAGATTCAAGATTAGAAATCACCTCTTACTTTCAGCACCTGGTTGAGGAAGTATATACATAACAGCAGCGCCACTGAGATCCTCCGTTGAGTTACCTGAAAAGGTTAACTACTCAATGAAGGAATCCAATAACATAATGTTGAGATTCGTTTCATTTTGTCCGAGTTATTGGATTAAGTTATGGAATATGGAAGAGAAAAATCAAAAAGGTACTCAATATCAGCAATAACAATATGCATTAAGAAAAATTATCATCCAGTCTATAAAATAACCAGTATGTACAGAGACCACAGCAGTTGTTCCAAAAATAACCAAGAAGTGCACGTAGTAAGTTTTAGTTCTTGCAAAAAATGTGGCTCACCATGAGTTGCTGAAAAAGGAATTCGATAATTCATTTGTGCTATATTACATGGTTCCTTGTCAAACTTCAGAACCGAAACATTACCAAATGAGTCTCCAACATACCTGTTGAGGAGGACATAAACACTGTAACCCAAAAAACTAGTAGGTGTACAATAGCTAACACCCTTATGTATATTGAGAAACACTTACATGTAAAAGGTACGTTGAAGGACAGTAAAAGATGTAATTTCATCCTTATGTATATGCACATGAGCTAACTTCTTCAAGTCTATGTCCCAAACCTGTGTACATACAACAACAGGTGTGATCTTAAATTAACTTAAGAGCATATCCGCGAGAAGTAAGCCTCCGTTAATAGAAGCTATCAGACAAGAATGAGAGGGGGTTGAATTGCATTGATTTAGACCAAAAGGGCTTACCTCAATATGATCTTTTGCATTAATATTTATAAGAAACTGTTGGTTATGGATGAACTGGAAGAAAGAGCACAACAGTAAAATTAGTTTGCAAGAAGTCAGTAAATAAATCCTCATCACGAATCATATGAACTGATGCAAAGAGAAAGGAAATCTAGAAGACGATATACCTGTAAAAATTTGCTTGGTACTGCCTCCGGAGATTCCATTACAGCTTGAGTGTTATCTTGTCCAAATAACTTAATCCGGCCATCTCTAAATTGTAAAAGAAAAATCCTATTTATCAGATACTGGATGAATGGTAAGAACATTCCATATACAAGTCCACTGGTACTTTGACAGTGTTTATGTCTTGGAAGTTTAAAAGTATCCTCTTTGGAGAACATGAATTAAAAAATACCAAGTAATGACACTTGAATAGATGCAAGATCTGTTAAAGTAGCATTGGTCTAGTGATTTCTATATTTTTACTAAAAGTTCATTTAACAAAAATAAATTGATTTCATAGTTACACCTCTCAAGTTTAAGAATAAATACTCAATGAGACTAATGGAAAGTTGTGTCTTTTCCTTCAATTTGTCTTGCATGCATTGTAATGTTGAATCATTTCTATTAATTTTTGTATCACTTCAATTTGTCTTTAAAAATCGAACTTAATAAACCCCAGATATTATATATATATATACACACACACACACATATAACCCACCTATTATGCTGACATGAACAAGATCCTCACACAATAAGTGGCAACATAAACTACAGTGTTTGAAATTAAGAGTAACAGAAGCTTACACAGTCGACAGAGCAAGAATCTTCTGAATAGGATCATGAGCCAACAATGTACATCCTGATGGAAGGCCATAATGGAAAATGGGGCGTGGATTTACATCGTCAGACTTTAAACTATCTGGATTTCCTCCAGGCTGCAGTACAAGCATTGATGGTCATGATTACAAGTTAAGCCAACACCATTAACAAGCCAAAATAAAGGAGTTATAGCCATTATTTAGTTTTATTTTCTTCTCATCAGGGAAGAAGTGCTAATATTGCATACAGGCCTTAAAGAGTTTATCTAACAGCTGGAGCTAATCATCCACCAGAACTTTGCATAGATGTCATGTACAAACCATCAATCAGCAAAGATTTGATTTCTTTCTGGATTGTGACAGTCAAGTTGATTAAAGAACTAACAAAACTTTCCATGTTTCGCGCTACGAAAAAACAACAGTATGTGAGCGTAGTACAAAAATTACATTGAATATTCGTTGCTTAAACACTATTACACTAATTATTATAGATTTCATCTTATACAACCAAACTTTATAACCCCAAATGAATGAGCATTTTACTTCAAAATTTACAAAAAACAAGAAACTGCACCCGCTTAGAAAGAGTGCACACTAGACCTTGGAATTCCTTTTAGTTACGACCGAGTTTATGACCTTATCATAAATTGATCATGCGAAAATTTATTATGGTTATCTGGAAAATAAAGTAAGAGGTGAAAAGGTTGAGCCTGTAAAAAGTTTCCTGGTGACATAATGGTGGATTTTTCTTATTCCCGGATTAATCAAGCTGATGGCCAGTGGATAGGAACCCAATTAATTACGTTTTGGTCGTTGAGTGGGGAGGGTCCTGATATTATAGCTTCACATGAATCAAACAGCCATACAACAAAAAAAGGCTTTCTGAGTTGTCTGTAGTTTAATTTGCAAAAAAGTTTAATTCTATTTGCAGATATTTCTTTACTATATATAATTTATCACGTCCTTAACAGATCTTAAAAATATGAAAACCTCACAACTATATAAAGAACATCAACATGATCATTTAGCTGCCCATCATGCTATCACCATCTAAATTATGTGAATGCTTCTGCTTTTATGATATTATAATATAAAGAAAACTTGGGAGGTGATGATCATCATCATACAGATAACTTGAATTGTCACTAAATAAACTAGTCTCCAGTTAAGGTGTGTATGTGCAATTTTGTGTGGGTCTAGCAGACCAGATCTGATGTACTAATTGGATCTGAGACAAAAAATCAGAGTACCAAATAATAATAACAAAAGTGTAGACCTTTCAAAAAAAATAACAATAAATAATTATAACAAAAGTATTGATTTGGCTGTTAAGATCAAGACACGTGGGGAGCTAAATTATTGGCAAAAGATAAAATAAAATAAAATATCCAATAGAAAAAATCACTTTTTCTTTTTGTGGATCAGGTGAGGATTAAGTGGAGATAACTAATGCTTTTTTCTCTTTCAAAAAGATTAAAAATAAAAGGAAAAGACGTATGCTTTGACTGTTTTGGTCATGGATGGAGACAACCTTAAAGGAAGGTAAATAAACTCATTTTGGCAACAAATTTATATTCTTGCTAATTGAAACAAATTCTTACCAAATAATGCCTTCATCTTTACCCCTTTTATGGTCATTCTTTTTCACATTACTTGTTTTGTTCAAATATTACAAATATTTCTATCCTTAGCAATTCAATTTTTTGGAAATCCAAATATTTCTTTTATTAAAACTTGATGTCAATGCTTTTTATTATATGCAAAAACCATATAATTATACACACACACACACACATTGACCTTGACCCCCAAAATATTTGAATTTTTTTGAATATTCCGGTTCCGTATAATTTTGAATTTACAGGCTATTACCTCCATTCGAGGACATTCCCCAAATTAAAAACACTCAATGTCTCACACTAAATAAAAAAAAATACATTAAATGCAAACAAGATGAAACCGCAATCGATCAGAGATCAGAGATCAGAGATTCAGAGGAGGAAAGCTCTGGATCTCTGTTTGAAACCAAAAACAAGTAATCTTAACACTTAAGCCTTATATTTCATCAGAGATAAAGACAAATCGGCAGTATAATCAAGAGCTCTTCAACAAGCAAACGATGAACAGATATATATTCCACAAAATCTCACGGAATCGAAAAACGACTAGATTTCAGTAAGCAAACGTATAAAAAGTTGAAACAAACGAAAAAAGGTACAGAGATCAAAACTTACCTTCTTCAACGAAGCCTTTTCGACTAGCTTTTTAACAAACATTTCTCAAATCAAACACCAATAATCACGATCGCGTTGTTAATACGCACACTAATTTTCCGGCCACCGGAGAAAAAAAAAGGCGATTTCCGACGGAGAGAAAGAGAGTTGAAGAGTGTGTGCTTAGTGAAAACCGCCGTGAGTAGTCGTCGGACGGTTGCTTACTGTTTTCCTAAAATTTTCTCTTTTTGGGAATTTATAATTTGAAAAAAAAGACAGCTTCAGACTTCAAAGAGACTGAGCATTTTGCGTATTTATTTAATCAAAATGTTTCATTTTACTCCCTTCATTTTTTGTCAAGAAAGCAGTAAAGTCCCTGAAGATTCTGATAGCTGAAATTCAAAACCCTACCTTGGTGTTTTTGCTTTTGGTCTCAAATTCTCAATACATGTTTTGAACAAGAAATACTTGTATGGTTGAATGATTTTTGAGGTTCAAAGAATTTTGGGTAGATCATTATTTTGTTTGCTCTTTTCATATAAGAATATTATGTCTTTTTTTAGATTGCTGTTAAAATAAACATATAATGTTTTTTCAATAAGATTTGAATATGAATTCATACATTTACTTATAAATGATCAATACCAGATACTTATTATATTGATCCTGGTACATGATATTATCATATCTTTCTCGATAAAAAAATATTATTTAAAATGAAAGGCTATATAAATTATGAAATCCCGATGATCTATACACACATGCAAGAGCCAAGATGTATGTTTATGTAGAAGAAAGACTTTCATGTGAGTTTAAAAAATGAAATTTTTTTTAAGGTTATTACAATTCAATCATCATAATTGGTTTTGACACAAAAACATGGGAAGTGAATAATTATTGGTTTTCTACTTTTCCTTAACAATACAACATTTTCTTCAAAATGTGCATATTTTATTTAAAGCTCAAGAAGTGTTTATGAAGCAGATAAGACTATATTTTCTTTGTAAAATAATAAGAATCAAAGCTTTGATCTTAGGTGATGGCATCGATACCTACCTTCTGTAGAATCTTAAATTAAGAAATAAATCCATATTTAAACTCAATCAAACATGGGTTCATTTGGATAATAATTATTTTTATATTAATTTTGGTTGGTAGCATCGTCTCAAAGATACACTTTTTTGAGATTGTAACAAAAGACGACCCCCAGTTATCATCGACTTTGATCATCTATAAGTAAGCAATGCTTTATGGATTGTGTCAATCACATCGTATGTTGTATGTAGAAGATCATACAAAAATATAAAAGCTTGTCAAATGAACAATGTCCATGCTTAATATTGATCAATGAAACTACAATATATATGAAAATCAATAAAATATATATCTAAACATTACTTTAAATTACATTGCATAATTCAAATTAGAACCATAAAACATAGAGGGACTAAAGTGTAAAGTTTAAATAGATAAGGGACCTTTGGTAAATAGAGTGTGATGCTATGACGCGTGGCAATTAATGGGGGTGATCCGGAAATTGCGAGAAAAGGAAACCGGGTTTAATGGTCTGATTTGGTACAACTGTTGGATAACGACAAAATAAAATCCAATTAGTAACGGCAGATGATGGATCATGTGTTTTGGACGTTTGGCCGTTGGATTTAGACGGTGGTCCCACTTTCTATATATATATTTTTTGTTGTTGTAGATCTGGTGTTTGGACATCTAAGCATTTAAAGGATATCACCGTCATTTGAGTTTTGGTCGGCTAACAAATTTCCTCCCTTTAGCATTATAAAATAATTTAAATACATTTCCACTTTCATAAATTATATAAAAAAGTACAATATGTAAATCTATATGTATATAGTTGGAGGTTTATACCACGTGTGAAGTGTGACACTACTTGAGACGAGATAGTGTGTTTGTGACTTGGCTAGCGAGCTTGCCTATATGTGTTGGTCTCTCTTTAAGCTTATCACATGTGATGATTGTCTATTTCAAACATTTTCGTAAATATGTTTGTTCTCATTTGAATCATTTCTCTCTCTCTCTCTCTCTCTCTATATATATAGAGAGAGAGAAGAAAGTTCAAATGTGATATGTCATATGTGTTTGATTGATTAAGTATGTGTATTACGTATAATCATACAATTAAAACTTCTTGCATTTTCTATAAATTGACTTTATTTTCAATTAAACCAAAACCTGCATATATATGGTTGGGTTACCATGAGAAATTGGGTTAACATGAGAAGTGAAGATCTTAGACGCACATTAGGATGCGAACACCGAGATAAGATGCACTAAAACAATTCCCTTCTAATAATACATGGGAGGGCACAAGATTAAAAGAGATCAATGGTTCAAATCCATATCAAGCTCCTTACCATCAACTCAATTTTGTGTGAAAAAAAAAAAGCTAAGGTGATAAACATAAGAATATATGTATATGCAAATGATCGTGTGGAAAAAAAAGTTACGATGAGAAGAGTGAGCACTTTTATCTCAAACTCATCTCATGGATTCCATTTGATAGGAAATTGAATCGGTGTACCACTCCTAATTTGCATCGAAGAATGAAGATCCCTTCTTACTCTTTCCATAATAACTCTACTTCTCATCAAAATCCAAATTATATGAGTCCATGATTACATGCACTACACATGAAAAAGAAAAAGAAAAAGAAGAAAATAACCTTCTGTTTATAATCATTATTATTATATATTTAGGTTAAAGGATTATTAGATGTTGGAAACCGCTTCTTGTTTACTATTCCACATCATCAAAATAAAACCCACTTAATAAATATACTTTTAGGGCCTGTTTGTTTTTTTTAAAAAACCACTGAAAATCACGGAAGTCTGATTCGGTCAGATGTAGAGCCTTTCAGACTGTTTGTTTTTTTTTCAGTCTTCAGAGGTAGTTATATCTGAAGCCCATCTGACCAAATCCACGACCCTAGGGCATCTGAAAACACACACTGCTCAACTCTTCCCCTCTGAAAACCAATCGCCGATCTCAAATCTTCTATCAAATCGCTGCTCAACTCTTCAATTGCTCAAATCGTCGGTCTGAGATCCTTCTATCAACACCATTTTTCCTCGATCTGGAAATCAATCTCGACTCCAAATCGATATCAGTTCTAGGTATGTTATCCATTATCATCGTATTTCTTTTCGATTTCGGGGGTGGATTGGACGTTGGAAGAGGATTTGGGATCTGGGTTTAGTGGGGATGATGATGATACAGTTGAGGGCCTTTTTGTTCTGATTTCTCTCATGGTTTTTGTGGTTTTGAATTGGGGTTTTGGTTTTGTGAGTTGGGGAAGGATCGATTTATGTGGATTTTAGCAATTATGGACTTGGGTATGTTAAAATCTTCACTTCAAAGTCTTTTACAAAAGGGGTTTTCATCATGTAATTGTTTATTGTACTGAAATGTTGTTCTTGGGACTCAAAATACAGCTTTTCATCATGTGATAAAGATTCAAAATCCAAGTTTATTTCCATTTCCAATCACAAGAAATAAGAGAAAACAGTATATATTTTCTCACCCCAATGTGCCAAGTATTCTAGTAATGGAGGTTCATATAATGTATATTTGCTTTTGTTCTAATCGCAGATCTAGAATTCCGTTTGGATTATGCTTTTGTTCGTCAATCTGGAAATCAATCTCGACTCGAAATCGTGACGGTTCTATGTATGCTATAATCTCCAGTTTTCTAAGTTCGTAATTGTTTGTTTAATCGATTTGGGTTTTGGGTTTGTTTCACAAGTTCGAACTTGTTTATTGTTTAATAGAGATCGATTTGGGTTTGATTCATAAGTTCGAAATTGTTTATTGTTTAATAGAAATCGATTTGGGTTTGTTTCATAAGTTTGAAATCGTTTATTGTTTAATAGAAATCAATTTGGGTTAGTTAATTCAGTGCTGGATTTTGTCTGTTACCAAGTTTTTAGTTCATTCCATTTCAGATTCAAATTTCAGACTTCAGACGCTAAAAAAAAAAACAAACAGTCTTATAGATTCAGATTTCAGACTTCAGCACCAACTCTAGTTTTTCAGACATGGAATTAGACTTCAGACCTCTTAAAAAACAAACAGCACCTTAAAGTACAATGCTTTAATAGATACCTTGAGAGTAAAATTGCCTTGGTAACAAATAATTTGAAAGGACAATCTTGTAATAAAAAATTTGACCCCCAACGCCCTAGGCAACACACGTGCTACAATGGCCGGGACAAAAGGTCGCAAGCCATGTCTTAGTCTCATTGTGGTTGATTAGCCTCTTGGACCAATGCTACAATAAAATTTTTTGGAAAATACATTGTTATTTCTTACATTTTATCCAATAAAAATAATAATTTGAAGGCACATTATTACAAAGACAAAAAAATACAATACTATAATAAGAAAGTTTATGAAAGTAGATTACTATTTGGTACCTTTAGCCCAACATATAACATCCTGCTCACAACTTTCCAAATGTGTTAACACCAATGATCTAAAAGGTGCACCATGCTAAATCTTTTCTTGACACCACAATGCCCTTATGTATATAGAGCTCTTTTTTGGGTGAAACCTCCGGCTTGTGCAAAAGCCAGAAAGAACCAAGATTAGTAATGAGGCAAAATACGAACAACGATGTAATCTGCTAAATCTGACAAACACCTCTTCCGACTACTTTGTAAGTATATATACATACAACATCAAACATGTGAGATTTCGTTTGTTCCTTAAGAAGCACAAGTGAATAACAAGAAAACGGATTAGGTTCATACCTTTAGCATTGTCCTCCCTTTGAACTTAAGCGTTGAGCTGCCCGCTCAAGACTTGGTTTATGACGAGTTAAGCCATGCCACGTCCCACATGAACCATGGTTCCAATTTCCGAGCTTAGCAATCTGTTTATGCAAGGCCAATAGGTCGACAAGGGGTGCGGTTGTTGGTCGACCATGAGCACACTGGACCACAACACAGATCACATTTTCCAGAAACCCAAAAAAGAGCAAAGAATAATAATAAGTTTCTTTTTACTTAACAAGTCACCTGAAAAGACAATGTAGTCCGCTTAAGCTCTTCAACAATAAGAGAACATTCTGAAGGGAGTAATGCATCTCCAAACATTATTGCACCTATTTATGAAATTATTAATCTAAGTAAGAGCATATAATGCTGCATAGAATATGAAAATATGTGATGATGGTTTTCTTTTCTTTCTTGTCTGTCTGTTTCATCGTTGAGGAGGATGGATTCATTTTTAACTTAAAACTTCATATAACCTAATTGACAATATTTAACTGTTAAAAATGCATCATAATGGTAATATTTCAAAGGTAAAAGATAAGCCTAGGGTACTAGGTTCATCTCAAAGATCAAAAGTGGACTTCTTTTTGGGACAGATACTCCAAGCTTACATATATAGACTTAGGTTCAGGTGAGACCAAGTTGTTTCCATGAGACCGGTGAGACCAAAGCTTTTTACAAAAAACTTCATAGCAAAACAATGTGAAAGTTAAAAAAAAGCGAACATTCATGATAAAAACACTGTAAATGTTTAATTCACGGTGTTTTTTGATGTGAAGGTTCGATTTTTGTTACCTTCACAACATTTGCTGTGAAGGTTCGAATTATTTATTTGTTACCTTCACAATTTTCTGAGCTGTGAAGGTTTCATTTTTTTACCTTGTTTTGGAAAAAAAATCCACGACAGTGTTTTATTACGATGAATGTTCGAATTGTTTTTAACCTTCATAGTGTTTTGCTGTGAAGTTCCATGTAAAAAGTGTTGGTCTTACCGGTCTCACGAAAAACGCTTGGTCTCACGTGAACCTAACCCTACATATATATTGCACAAAGTTCCCTTCTTCAGAAAATTTCAGGCCAGAATATACCTATTTGCTTTCAATACAATTAACTAATGCTAATAAGAATCCAACATTTCCTCATTATTGAAGGGCAGCCAAGACATTTTACAAACAGTGAAGCATTTCTTAAACGACGTAAAGTGAAAATTTTGTAATTTCCATGGGATGGAACAAGTGACAGAATTTGGCAGTCAATGTTGGAAAGTATATTAGGAAGTTATTATACCTTATTATAAAAGGGTCGTGATATTGCCATGGCCACTATTTATTATTCCACTGCAATTTTTATAAAATTACCCTTTTACCCTTTCTCTTCCCTCAGACCAACCCTTTTCTCTTTCTTCAAACCCTTTTACCCTTTTCTCCATGTTAGATCAGTCGAGCAAGGCGGTGGAGTGGTTGCTCGAGCCGAGCAAGGCGATTAGATTACGATTAGCTTCCGTCTCTCGATCTGTCGTTTTCCGGCGTCTCTCGATCCGTCGTTTTCCGGCATCACATTGCACAACCACCGCCATAGCCACCACAGCAGGTGAGCGAAGGAAATTGACAGAAAATATCACAGATTTAGAAGATCTAACCTACCAGCAACAAAACAGTAACAATAATTATAGTAACAATAATGTTTCAAAATGGCCGGCGTGTAGTAGTGAGACGAGCAAGGGTTCTGGACTGTCGTTATCTCGACTGGAGAATCGAGTGAAAGCTCGAGAATGACCACCACAATCACAATTCAGCCTCACCGTCGGAGATAACCACCGCCACAACCACAATCACCAGCAGCACCACCACCGCCACAACCACAAGCACCAGCAGCACCACCACCAGCAGCACCACCACCAGCAGCACCACCTCCATTTCTTCTTCCTGCTGGACAGTTTCGAACCGTCGGTGACAACGACGATTGGTGGTGGTAGCAGCGGTGGAGGAGGAGGAGAGAGTTACAACTTGAACTTCTCGATGACATCACGTCGTCCTCCGGTGGCGCCGTTGCTTCGGGTTACAGTAGGGGGACCCTTTAGTCCAATTTACCATCCTCCCTTTTGCCTCATAATCATCACCATATCCAGAGGTTTCAATCATCTTCTTCCATTGACGGATCAACACCTGCAAATCTTCCTTTCTTCATGTCCTCACGGTCATTACCAAGGTCTGGCAAGGAAAGAAAAAGGGTTTGAAGAAAGAAAAAAGATTTGATGGATTTGAGGAAAGAGCAAGGGATTTGATGGGTTTGAGGAAAGAGAAAGAGAGAAAGGGTAAAAGGGTAATTATCTAAAAATTGCTGTGGAAAAATAAATTTTGGCCTTGGCAATATCAGGACCCATTATAAAAGTGTTAATATTTTGTTCACGGCTGCCTACATCATCAACAGTGGCCTCAAAACCTCTAATGTTTCATACTCCTATCAACTGCCTTCTAGAGAGTTCTCCCACAGGCCACAGCTCATCTCCTTCATCCTCTCCCCCTCAAAGTTTTTGGTTGTGTGGCATTTATTTACAATCACAATCCTCCTAAGGCAGTCAAATGCATCTTCATAGGGTACTCCTCCACACAAAAAGGGTACAAGTGTTACCATCCTGCTTCTAAGAAGTTCTTTACATCATATGATGTCTCAATGGTCCTCCTCCACACAAAAATGGTTCTCTTTAGGAGGAGCATATACATGAAGAAACACACTGGGATCCAACCATATCACTACCAATATTACTTGCACCATCTTACCGGTCATAAGTCACCTTCACCTCCTTTACATCAACCTACAGTTACTCCCCCTTTACCTGCACACATACTCCATCTTCATCTACTCCCCCACCTTCACACGATCCAAATCCATCCTCCTCCATGAGACATGATCAACCATTACATCAAAGAGAATAACTTATAAGCAATAAACCACTTAATGTTTTTAAGAAAGCCAAATCCTCCCCAGACTGCTCGACTATTGGATCCGAAGGTAAGTCCAGATTCTAAAAACGAAGGTACGAAGTCATGGGAGAATACAGAGCTTCCAATCGCCATTAGAAAATAAGAAATCTACTCAACACCATTTGTCTACTCACTTAACCTATGCAACTTGTCTCATGAGTAGGCTTTTACTGCAAAAGTTGACATATTAGACATTCCAAAACATGTTCATAGTGGGCTTCTTGATCCAAAATGGAAGTCAGGTGCTGAAGAAGAAATGGATGCTCTGTTTAAGAAAAATACTTGGGAAATAGTTCATCTTCCACTTGGAAAAAACGTGGTTGGGTGCAGACGGATATTAAGCGTGAAGTTCAAACACGATGACGAAGCAGAGAAGTACAAGGAGAGACTAGTGGCTCAAGGATACACCGAAACACAAAACATTAATAATGAAAAGACATTTGCTCGCATGGGAAAGATGAAATCGATAAAGGTATTACTCTCTCTTGCTGCAAATCTTGATTGGGAGCTCTATCACCTAGATACAAGAAAATGCCTTCCGATATGGACAAGCGGAAGAAGTATTTATGAAGATGCCTCCAGGATTGCATGATGAAAATACCAAGGTTTGTAGACTCAAATGGTCCATCACTCCATCTATAGGCTCAAACAATCACCACGTGCTTTGTTCAGCAGATTCAGTTTAGTAATAAAGTCTCATGGGTATAAATTACTATAAACAAGAGCAAACATACCACTCTCTATTCATCAAGCAAGGAGAAAGTGGAAAGTGGGTCATTCTCATTGTATACATGGATGATGTGGTAATCATTGGCAATGACCAAGAAGAGATAAATAAGTTCAAGGCTCACTAAAAGACCTAGAAGCTTTGAATGGACTTTCTTGGAATGGAGGTAGCCTGAAGCAAAAAAGGAATATTTGTTACTCAAAGGAATATACCCTCGACTTGCCACGGGAAACTAGAAAAACTGCTGCCATCCAAAAGAAATTGGAAGCAACATGTCATCAATGATGATCTCTCTAGAAGACCATGACAAACACCAGATAATGGTGGGCAAGCTAATATATCTCACACTCACAAGGCCCGATATTAACCCATAGTGTGAGTGTAATAAGTCGGTTTATGCATTGTCCTACTATAAGACATCTGAAGCAGTCGACAGAATTTTGAAGTACCCTGAAGGAACTCCAGGCAAGGGAATTTGTTAAGAAAGGAAAGGAACGAAATGTTGAAGCATTTACAGAGTCGGGGTGGATCAGAAGAGAGTGAGTCCACAACATGCTATTGCACACAGTATGGGGAAATCTAGTCACTTGGCGAAGCAAAAAAGCAATCAGTAGTGGCAAGAAGCACTGTTGCAGAAGAGTAACAGGTAACTGTGCAAGATGTCTGTGAACTAATTTAGATGGAGAAGCCTTTGAGAGACCTAAAACGGTCCTATGAAGCTGTATAGAGAAAACAAATTTGCAATAAGCATAGTGCATAATCATGTCCAACATGACCAAATGAAGCATATGAGAACTGATAGAAATTTTATAAAGAATGAAACTAATTCAGGGATGATTTATATCTCTCACGTTCCATCAGAGCATCAGGAAGCTGATGTTCTTACCAAGGCAGACTATAAACCAGAATTTGAAGTTTTTGTTGACAAGCTGGGAATGATATCTATTCACAGCTTGCGGAGTGTTGGAAAGTATATTAAGAACTAGAAAGTTATTATATCTTGTTATTGAAGCGTGAATATTCTGTTGAAATAAGGAAATCACTGATTGATTTCATTGTGATTTCCTTGTTCTTTCCTCTTTTTAGATAGCAGTGCTTCTTTATAAATTGTTTGTATTCCAAAGAATACTTTTATATAGCCTCTTTGTTCAGACAGTTTTGTATCTTGAAGTAGCGCACTATAATGCATGTAGAGAAGACATGATGCTCTTAAAGACATGGAGATGAATTATTGAGATGAAAAGGACTGTACCCCTGCAAGCTTTGAAATTTAGCACCCGCAGAACAGCAGGTGGTATTGCTGATGATCCGTCAGTATCAGCAAGCTGGTAAATAGGTCAGAATTAGAAATAAAAATTGCACGGTGAAAAGAATTGAAAAATCAAGGATAACTCAAAGCAGGCCTCAAGACAATAAGCAGGTTACATTACAAACCTGTTCTAGAAATTCTAGGAGATCTACATCCGTTAGACTGACACCCAAAATACAAGGCACCTGTTTTGCCAAATAAAAAAAAGTATGTTACACTAATACAAAACTAATACCTTCGTAAGTTGCAAACAGAATAAGGGTTGTTTAAATTGTGAGGGAAGTAGCAAATTAATATGAATAATGAAGGGGATTTAAGATGATAAAAATATGGCTCATATCCTATAATTGCCATTAAAATTTTTCCTTTTTTGCTGGTTTGAACCATTGACTGTGAATAAATGTATATCTTAGGAGTTCCTCAAAAATTTATATAATGAGGTCTATTATGTAAAAATCTCCAGACTTGAGTGTAAACATATAAAAGTGCACACTTCTAATGTGATAAAGCATAAAAAAGATGACGAGAAAGTTAAGAATTTTGACTTACTGCAGTAAGTGTAGCATTGCACCGCTGATTGTGCAAAAAGTTCAAATTCCTGTGGAAGGAAAAGGAACACCCTTTCAGAAATGTTTAAAAAAACATGCAACTCTATCTCAAACCGTAGGTGGATCTAATTACTTTTTGAAGGACACTGAACTCTGAGCATGAAAGTTGCAGACCCAACCCCATTTCTGGATCTGCTCAGAATAATTGTTCAGTAACTGGTACCCAATCTCCGGCAAAACCTGAATCAAAGATATAAACACTCCATCAGAAAAAAAAATCCCAATCCGAAATACTTGGTGGAAGTTAGAGAAAGGGCACCAAATTTCGGAACATAGAGAATACCAGTTCTTGTTCTGCATCCAGATAGGTGATCGTTTTCATTTCCCCAGAGAGCACCTACAGAATTTGGTGATCCCTTAGGCCACATTACCACATCACGAAACATTTGAAAGCTGAAAAAGTACCTCTTTACCTTTCGTCTCAAATCTTCAAGTCGAATTCTTTCATCAGCAGCATGCTGCAAACAAAATTCTAATTAACGTTTAGCTAGAGAAAAGACATGCAAATGAATCTGAAGCTTCGAAAGAGTTAGTATGCCTGGTCAATAATAGCAAGTATTCCGGCACCCACAACTGGAATGAATTTCTTGTCAACTTGCCGAAGAACTTTAGAATCCTCCAGGCATCTCTTAGTGACAGACTTGGGTAGCAGAGAATCACCAAGGAGGTGCAATATCCCGGAAGATATGTCGAGTATACTGTCCTGGTTGATATGATCATCAGGATCTATGCTCTGTCAATAAACAAACAAGTATCAAACTGAAAGTTTATTGCTCAATTCCGTTGTGGTTAGAAATAAGCTAGAATGTATATAATGAGATTTGTAAGGGTACCCAACTGTAGGTCTATGAGAGCCATTCCGCCATTTTCCCCCAAAATCTAATGCACCTTGATTTTCCATTGAGGTGAAACCTGGGGATTAGATGTTTAATGTAAGTAGGGATGTAAAAAACCGAACGAGCATGAATGGAGGCTTGTTCATGTCCGTTCGTTTAACTTAAATGAACGAATGGTAAACGAACGATTTTCTGTGTTCATGTTCGTATTCGCTCATGTTCTTGCACATTAAGATGCTATACGAACATAAATAAACGCACGTAAATGAACATAAACAAAAAAAAAACAAAAATGAGCAAGAAACAACCACCATCAATCATCATCTCGTTCCTCTCCGAAAATTTTATACAAAATTTAATCTATTATCATTAGCTATTCCAAGCAATCACCAATTATCCATAGTAAAAGAGCAAAAAGTATGTATAAAGGTACAAGTGAAACCTACAATTAACCAAGATACCTGAATCTGTATTGTAAACATCATGTGAATGGGCCGCCTCCCCTTGATAATCTGAAATCTCAGCTTTATCAATAACTTTCTTCTTATCATGTCTAGAAAGAAGGGAAAACAATTACATGCAATCAAATATACAGATTCAAACTACCACTAAAATCAAATTTAGTGTTATTACCTAGCCTTAGACCGCAAGTCAATTGCAGAATCTTCATTAAGTGACAAGTGATCAACACCTGATGATTTCTGTATGTGCTTCAGATGACTGTCTTCTGTATACCAAATAGATAAAAGTTAGTTATAAGACCTTTCGCTATATGGCTGTATCATGTTATGTAGAGATAATAAGTCCAGATAACACCTTGCAATGTCGAAGCATTAGGAAGCGTCTCATGGCAGGATTTCCCTAATTTAGCAGTCGTCCAACTATTTAGGGCAAATAACTTTTTCTTCCCTCTGTAAAATGGCGGGGCTGAACGGCTTCTTCTCGGGTACTTATCCTGAAGTCTACATTGAGCGATCTTGCTCTTTCCCCAATCAGCATAAGATGATGTTGACACATGATGCGGTGCTCCTACAGTTACACAACTTTTATGTTTCCCACTGGACTTGGAACATGTCCACTTTGTTTCATTCAAAAAATCACACTGTCGTGGAAACAAAACAGTGTCAATTTGAGCAATCTTGCTCTTTCCCCTATCAGCATAAGATGATGATGATGACACATGATACGGTGCTGCTACAGTTACACAAGTTTTATGTTTGCCACTGAACTCGGAACATGTCCGTTCTGTTTCATTCAGGAAATCGCACTGCTGTGGGAACAAAATTTCACTGTCAGTTAGAGAGTTTCTAATATTCTTTTTGCAACTCCCATTTCCCTTGAGGAATGAGGAGGCAACCATATGGCTGGACAATGAGCTGTCCTTTTGGGGAGAGTTATATCTCATGTTATCAAAGTCAAAGATATCTTTTTCTACTTCATCAGCCAAAAGGTCAAATCCATTATCTTTGTAGTGTTTGAAGTTCGCTTTAGACACAACGACTTCCGGACTAAACGTAGAGGCAGGCCAATCGAATTCAGAAGAATGGTGACTTGATTTAGAGCATCGAATTGACGCAACTGGACTGGCCCAATGACTGTTATCCTCTGTAAAGCATTCTCTACCAGTGAACGGTGAATTAAATGACCCTTTTGACAAAAAAGAAGGGTCTGTACCCAAGTTGCAGGTAGTGGTATTCCTAGGAGGCAACCAAACGGCTGCAGCCTCATCCACCCATGGTTCAGAACCTTGAATGGTATAATCGTCATCCTCATCCAGCATATCCATGCAAAGCCATTTATTAGAGTCATCAGCTTGAAATCTGAACTGGTTGTTAGCTCTTTTGCTTCCAACCACAGGTGACAGAGCCATATGAGAGGAGCAACTTCTCAGAAAGGGCCTAAGATCATCATCAACCTTCTCCTTGTCATCATCATAATGAAAAGGAATAGCAGATGGTTCTTTCACAACTAATCTGTCATCAATTTGCAGAGAGTTTGGATTCCATTCAGCATCTAAAAGATGGTCCACATGTCCACTAGACTGCTCCCTACTACACTTGGTCTCTAGGTAAATATCTTCTGAAGAAATGTAACTATTAGGTACTCCCAGATGGTTGCCACTCTCTTGCAATATGGAGGTTTTTCTTTCAGGCAGGGATCTGGAACTAAATTCTAGCAAATTGTCCGCCAGACAGTCGAAGTCCATTTCAATTCCATACTCTTCGAACTGTACAGCATTTCTTTGAGATCGGGTACTTGAATATCCACCGTATGACATATGTGTTTGCTCTTCTCTTGGCATATCTTGTATCCTGGGCCTCTTCTTTGGAAGTCCACAATCATTCAGGAGATCTGATTCACATGATTTTAGCAACAAGAAGAATCAATGCACAAAGAAGAATCAATGCACAATTCAACTAAAAAATTGTACTGCAAGTCATTTATATTATACACTGGTCCCATTTGATATCAAGCGTCAAGCATCAGCATATAAATTAGGGAAAATTGCCGAAAAAGGTAACATAAATGTCCAAAAAATCCAATCAGGGGAACGTACATTTTTTTTTGCTGAGAAAGGACTATACATTTAATTTTGTCAAAAAAAGGGAAAGAGTAACCGGTAACTTGTACAACCGGTTACTCTTCCCCATTTTTTGACAAAATCAAATATATAGTCCTTTCTCGGCAAAAAAATATACGTTCCCCTGATTGGATTTTTTAGACATTCATGTTACCTTTTTCGGCAAAATCAGTAAGTGGTGGTGGGAGTGGGTGGCAGGGAGTGGTGGGGGCGGTGGGTGGTGTGGAGTCGTGGGTTGCAGCGGGTGGCGGTGGGTGGCAGGGGACGTGGGTGGTAGGGGGTGGCGGCGGACGTGGGTGGTGGTGGTGCTTGACTCACCTACCTCATCTATACGCAATTAGATGTTGAATTCTAAGAAAGAGGGGGGATGGGTGGTGGGTGGCAGTCGGTGGCGGTGCATGGCGATGGCAATCGATGGCGGTGCGTGGCTATGGCAGTCGATGGCGGTGGGTGACGATGAGTGGTGGTGGCAGTGGGTGGTGGTGGCGGTCAACTCCGATCAACGTTGATCAAAGGTGTGATGGTGCTAACTGGACTATCACTTGGACAAATTAAACACGTCACCTGGTTACCTGCTGACTAAGCAACCATCAAGTTAAATCATGTCACATTCCTTTTTTTTGACAAAATCAAATACATAGTCATTTCTCAGCAAAAAAAAATGTACATTCCCCTAATTGGATTTTTTTGACATTTATGTTACCTTTTTCGGCAATTTGATGGTGCTGACTGGACTGCCACTTGGACAGACACGTCAGCAGGTTACCTGCTGACTAAGCAATCATCAAGTTAATCAGGTCACATTCCCTTTTTTTGACAAAATCAAATGCATAGTCCTTTCTCGGCAAAAAAAAATGCACGTTCCCTTGATTGGATTTTTTTGACATTTATGTTACCTTTTTCGGTAATTTTCCCTATAAATTATCATACAGTTTAATGAGCCCATAAACTAAAATATGAAAAAGGCAATGTTTCTGTTTTACCTTATACATGTAATGTGCTAATTATAGAATATGTTTGTTTATTAACATATGAACATCAGGTAAGTAAGTTGGCCTGTCGTGTCCAGACAGACTTCTTGTAGCTGACAAATAGAGACAACATGATTGAGACTCAATGTAAACAGAACCTTTTGCAATGCCCACAAAAGTAAGAGATTTTTATATAAAATCGAAAATCATATAAATAATTATAAAGGAAACATAACATAATTAAAGATGTTACATCTCCTTATTTTATGTATTTATTGAATCGTGTAAATGGTGTGTAGTAAAGATACCTACTTAACATCGGAGCTTTAGGAAATTAAGATTTACAATACAATGTCCATAAATAGTAAAAGTATGACACTTACTAATGTGGAGCAGAAAGACTACCGATGTAACAATCTTTTACTTGCACTAACTATAGCAATTAAACCTAAAAAAAGAATACCATTTTACTATAAATAGTAATACCGAAGAAAAGAAGGTAAACAGAAACGTAATTTTTTTTAAAAAGTGATATTACCATCTCTGGTTGCTAAGGCATCAGCTCCATTCCACATATCATCCTCTTGAGACATAAGCACACCTTGACAGGTTAGAAGACATCCGAAATCCAATTTAAATATTTGATTAGAAGGTAAACATAAATGTCTGTTTAAAAAAGTAATATTACCATCTCTGGTTTCTAAGGCATCAGCTCCATTCCACATATCATGCTCTTCAGACATAGGTGCACCTTAGAAGACATTGGAAGTCCAATTTAAATATCTGATTAGTAACTGAACAACTCAACTACTACAAATAATGATCCAAGTTCATAAAAAATTGTTGTTCTTGAGTTACCACAAGGCATTCCTTGATTCCAAAAGCATGAAACGGCTTTCTTAACGAAAGTAAATATAGGATCCCAGTCCTGAAACAACGATACAGATAGTTCAATGGTCAAAATAGAAACCAAAATTCCAAAAGTAGAAGTTTACAAGAATAAACTCAATAAATAAAGTAAAGCACCATAGCATAAAAGGAAACATCATAGGTCAAAGGCTATAAACAGATGTTACCTTGAATGCAACACAAGTCTTGGTGGGTTCAAAGCTTAAATCATAATGAGCTCGTGGGCAAGTTAAGTTCAATATGTAGGTTGGAGATGCCTGACACCTGCTTCGCTTTCCACATTGGGACCTAATGTCAGCCTTTAACAAATCTGAAGAATTGTGCACGGTAGCCACCTCATTCAGTAACTTATGTAGTGGGCCTCTAGATATATATCTTGAACTGATATCTTTGTTTAAAGGTCAAAGAACAAATGTGGTATATAAGTTAACCCATTTTTATCAGTAAACCATTTATCTTTTGCCCAAAGGGTGATTGGCCCAGTGGTACCAAGACATCGATAAATCCCAACCTTCATGGAGGTCGAGAGTTCATGGAGGTAAGAAGGGTGGGTGAGTATTTTCCACATATAGATATTATATACTTCAAAACCCATTACAATGAAGCATATAAGCAATGCAAGAACAAGGATACAAAAATACTGGAAGGCCTGCAAAATAAGCAATCTTGAAATGAATGATGCCAAAAACAGAAGAAGAAAAAAAGAATTTGATGTATTAATGTCAACGAACATACCTTCACAGAGAAAGTTTCATAAGGCCCAGATATGTATCCAGAAAGCCTTAATTCGCCCTCTGATGCATCCAACTTATGTAGAGAACTGGTAACCTCAGTTCCAAAACCACTTATCAATAAAGGCAAAGGGGATGATGAAGGATACAAGCAAAGAATCTCATCACCGCTGCATGAAGATGACATGTCTTAACTTCTTAAACATAAAAACTAAAAACATATAAGCTGGTGTGGAAGTAATCACCTCTCAATATCAAGCACTTTGAAGCACATTCCCAGGTGAACAAGAGCAATTCTCAGTATGCATTCTTTAACAGAATGCAGAACCTTTTTGGGGCTTCCAATATATGCGATACCATGAACACATTATATCAGTATTAGAAGCAATCAGTTCTATACAGAAATTTAAGAATCTTGAAACACTATATGTTTATGAATTAAAGCGAAGCAAATAACCTAGACTGTAAATGCCTCCTCCGAACTGGTTGGTTGTAGAATAAATCACGAACAACAACTGCAGCAACCAAGAGACTGAATTTATCCAAGCTTAGCAACAAGCAAACCATGGTTTCAGAGGAGAATGACATGAATCAAGAAGTTTTAATTATCTAACAACTAACACAGCTTAAGGATACCATGGTTACCAGAAAACACTATTAATAACTATATACATCTGAAGGTTACCGACCTTCTTAGTTATAGCAAGTATTTGTCCTATAAATGATGTTGACAGATATTAAGGTGATGCAATGAATTTCTATCTCATTTATATAAATGCGAATGAGCTTCCATTTCTTGGTATCTTATTTAGTTATTTCTGCACACATGAATTTGATCCACCAGCCTAAGTGAAATTCAATCATCATAGCATGAATGCCAGTAAGTATTACTAAGAAAACAAAAGAAAAAGGTCATCTAGTAAGTAGTGACTAGTGCATTAATTTACCCGTTGTGCCAACATCTTGTCTATCATCATCAATGCCTAGATACAAGCATTTGCAACCCTGAAAAATAGGAACAAGAATTAGGAAAGCAAACTGCCATGAAATGTTAATATAAGAACATTTACAAACTGTATAGAGACATTTAAAAGATGCATACCTTTATGACCTTGCGATACCCATTTGGCATTCCATGAGCCTTTGTAGCAACTTCCAACAAAGAAACGTCAGAAATTGAGCTTAGTGCTTCCCCACGAAAGCCAAAGCTTTCTGGAACGGTGTTCATATCAGCCAGCAGCTCGAACTTAGAAGTTGCTTCAAATAACATAAACACAGTCATACAACAATAAACAAAACTACAAGAATTGTCTAGAACCCAACAATTTCGAACTCAATAAGCCTTGTCCCATGAGACTTTCTTCCATAAAGCAGTCATTTATTTTCAGCATTAATATACTTTTGAGAAATAGACACGTTAAATATAAGATCATACATATTGCTCATCAGAAATGAAGTAAATATACAAATGCTATGCAAGGACTTCCATGCTTTTGTGCTATGGGCACTTGTAAGAAAGATGATCAAACTCAAGATTGAGTTAGGTTTAGATACAACCAACATTTTTTGGGACACTAAGCATTTGACATTTGGGAATTTGTGGTTCTATATCGTATTACAATGTATTTATTAACTTCTCATTATAATTATATCTTATCGGATGAGGTTACTCAATTTTCCTGCGTGGAAGCTAAACTTTTATGCGAGAAGGTTAACATTTAGAGGGTTAAAGCAGTAAGTTTAACTTTTTGTTATTAAGAAGGATCACTTGAAACAGTCATTTAAAACTCATGTCGCTTAGTTCTATCACATGGAACCTAATGCATTTATATCAGAGAACTTATTTACTCGAGCTGTAGAAATGTAGGAAAGTAGGGACGAGGGCTTGATACAAATCAACCACCGTCCAATGTTAATTTAGTTCCCACGCAGTTAAAGGTTCTAATGTAGCTCAACGTAACAGCATGATGCATCAACGTAATGAACATACAAATCCGTCATGTGGATGAATATGATACTATTTTATGGAACATATTGTGAATTACCATATCTTTGACCCAGCAAAACCAATCCATCCCGTGTGATACCACAACCTGCAAAACAATATATTTAGAATATAAAGAAAAAAAAAAGATGGAAGTTAGGTCACATATCACTCTTCTGGAATTAATGTTGATTACCATTGTCTGTAACTTTAATGTAGTTAGTACCGACACCTACCGCTACAATCACCTGACAAAACCAAGTGTTGGCTTCAATTAGTTGCACTCTTGAAAATGGAAGAGCAAAATGTGATTTAGCATAAATACATAACAGGTCAATCAAAACATATGTCAAAGCAAACCCACACATCAATCTTTAACCTTACTTTTGCAGCATAGATAAAGCAAGATTAACATCTCTACACAGGTTCATTGAAATACAGTTGAATTCAGAACTAAGTAGTATTTAGCCATTTAAATGAAACTACATAGCTTACAGGCCAGTAGACAAATAGGAGCAAGAATTCAAAAAGATATTAGCTTGTTTACACTTTGTCATCTTTGTAAAGGGCTTTATGGCGGGAGTTAAGTAAACAGCCAACCAATCTAAATTTGCCACACGAACATGAAATACATTTGAATTATTTGAATTATAAAACTGCAAAACCCTAGCTGCTTCATGAATTAGTTTTATGCAACAACTTGAGCTATGGCAGATTTGTTGATCCAGATCAAAATGTTCAACTCCGGTTTGTAATTCCAATTACTACCAACTTCTGATACAAAGGAATCATGTTGGATACCATAATAACTCTCACCTAAAAATGCATTTCCAATCTCATTAAATTTAGTCAAATAAATTATGCATAGAAGATCTCGACGAGCTTATAATTACCTTTGTGGCACCAGCATCAAGGCTGTTGAACACGAGCTCTTCTACAACCCTCGTCAAGTCGAACAAAATGATGCCCGAACGCATGGAATTGCGAACAGATTCCGGCAATGGTTTGATACTCCTCATCTCACAATAACAAGATAACGATACCAGGTTTTCATCATTCCACTACTCTGTCCAACACAAGCACACTACACAGTTTTACTTTATTAACACAACCATACATCTCTGAAACCCCATAATAGCCTTCTCTTCAATCCCATTCACCCAAAATATAATAGTAAAAACTTCAAGATTTCAAAGTTTCATAACAGAAACAAAATTCAAGATGCAATTTGATATAAATAGTCAAAACTTCACTCCATACCTCCGTCCTCCAATTTTTGTTGTTAAAACGTTTAATATAAATCACAAAATTAAGCATATTCAACCCAAAACTTAGGAATTTTGATTTCATAAAGAACAACTGAAGAATACTTTGAGAAAAAACCCTAACTATATTCAAAAAAAGAACATCATCACCAGAAAAACCCTACCTGATACGTAACTTGTTGATTCTAAATCAGCAGAAACCCAATTTTGCTCTTCACTAGATCACCATCCTCCGATCATCTGACCGAAAACAAAATCGATAACCAAAATCAGCGCCATAGAACAATAGAAGTGAAGGTTGGTTGATAATTTCACTCGTCAACAATTAGGGTTTTTCTGGAGATGAAGAAGGAAACCAGAGATGATGAAGTGAACCTGTGTTTTTTTGGAGATCGTATAACGGGAAACGGTTTTTAAAAAATATGAAATACAAAAAATAGAGCGTAAACTTACGATATTTGTCCTTGTGGTTTGGTGGTTATAGCGATTTTCATCCCTAACCTCTATTAAAATTGCTTTTTTGGTCCCCCGTGATTTGCGAATCGTTTGTTTAAAGAGTCCATTAAATCAATACATGTTCTTTAACGTGTCTCTTAAGTTTGTTTAGATCAAAAGATGGGTTTGAGAGATATTGGAGCCACACTGCTGCAACGGTTTAGGTTTCAAGGATAATCTTGTGATTTTATGTTTCTTTGATGATCTTGGAGTCGGGGATAGATTAAAATGCATATTGGTAGAAAGAACGGTATTACAAGTGATGTATTATGGATGGATGCATTAAATGGTTGTACATAAGATGGACATATAAAATATAAACAATGAACTACGACCAACGAAGATGAGGAGGGATGGAGATGATTTTGGTCTCTATTTTAGTCGGGTGATTTAGGTCTTCGTCATCGATGGTTTTCAAAGGAAAAGAAGTGATCCTAGCCTTCATATGATTAAATATCATACTTGACCGGTCAAAAGTTGGCTTTTGACGTTTCAAGAATTTTCAACTTTAACTAATCAAAAATTACGGCTATGTCAAAAATAGTGGGACGATTTCGTTACTTTTTACAAACATGTGAAAACAGGGTTCTAGCTTCTGACTTGATCTTGTGCTAGATTAGCAACTCATATGGAGGACATTTAACTCCCTAAATACCTCAAGTACTTATTGCACCTTGTTTTGGGAAAGAATGTCAATTTACATGTAAAGGTTATTATGTGCTCTTGTTATCTATCGTCTTTTATCTCTAATTCAATTAAAATGTTGTCTTGTTTTTGCAAATATTTGAGAAAGTAAGTTGAGCCATAAATATTTTGTGGTCATCAGTATTGTATGCTTACAGTTTCTTGATGAAAGTTTCTTGACAATGATAGCTCCAGCTACCTTCTTTGAAAAGATTATTACATGCTTGTTGATTGTTTGGAATTAAAATTATGTACAATAGAAATGACCACTTGAAAACAAATTTAAGTGTTTAAACTAGGGGTGATTTTGTGGGTTGACCTATAAAATCGAAAACCAAACTAGAATAAAATTTGAATCCGATTCTGGATCACGATTTGATTTGGATCAAAAAGCGAAATATTAATTGAATGTTAACTGAATGAGCGGAAGCTTATCAAACTAAGAAACCATTTAACCAAAATTAAACTTGTCATTTTCAAAAAAAAAAAAAAATAGAATCCTCATAGTAAAAGAAAACATCCAATTTCACCAAACATAATCCTTTAGAAAACATGCGTAAAAAACTATTCAAAATGTTATTTTAAAAAAACAGTAATATCCTCCCGATACTCCATTTAAAACCTCATACTACTGAGCTGCTGGACCTCGAAGCTTCATGTGGTGGCTTTCCCTTTTCCATTAGAAGTTGTACATGTCACTAAAAAGATTGAACAACAACAAGTAAGCTTTACGCTTAGTGAGCACACATCTAATACCATATACACCATGCACACATCAGCATTATAACATAGTAATTACCAAGCTCATAACATCATCCCTCCGTTACGGCTCAAACCGTCAAGGAAATAAATGGCACTGGTATTAGACCTCTTACTCCAATTATCTTCCCTAGAGGTATTGCTACCATCATAGGTATTATTATAATACCCGGTTAATTATATAAGTGGTTATATATATGTGTGTAGGTTTATTAAGAAAAGAAAGGAATTATTTTTCTATTTATACTATTAATAAATTGGAAGTCAACAAGTGGTGGTATGAAGTATGTGGTGTCGTGAGTTAAGGCAGAAAGGTATTGGTGTTGGTTTTGAATTTTTGATCAAACTTAAGGGTTTAGTCTAGCAAATCCCAATTGAAGTTTCATTATGGGTTTAAGATGGAAGTCGTGTGCAACGTGAGCGACTTTTATTGGGTTTTCTTGTTTAAGCTTAACCCTAACTTCCTAAAATATCAATCATTCGGCAGAGGAGACTCGCAAAGGAATTGAGTTTGAGCAATCGAGAGTGTAGGAAGGAAAGGAGACGACAAGGGCAGTCGGTTCCATCAATCGTCGTCGTTTTAAGGTAAGTCTCCATTCAAGTATTGAGTTTATGGGATCACCGGTTGGATTACGATTTTTGGGTGTATTTAGTTTAGAAACTAAGTTGTCTCTATGGCTTGAATACTATCGTTCGTGGCTCGAATGTCGATGTTTCGGCTAGAATCTCATGGCAGCAATAAGGGTCGTTTTAATCGTCGTTAAGGAGCCAAAATTCTGCACTTTTTCACTTATAAAGTAATTCAAAATTTTGCCTAACGGAAGTACGAATTGTTGGCGTTATTCTATCGCTAGGGGTGCGTTAATTTCCGGAAAAGAACGATCAAAACGACTTGATTTTCTGTTGCGTTGCTGCTGCGTTTTTGGCCATTTAAGAGGCGTTTAATGCCCTTTTGGACTGCTATTTTCGTGAGAGGGGGCTGCCAAACAGTAGCTTCCATTGGAAGAGTAGTTTGGGTGCTTATAAAATTGGTTTTGGAACTTCTAATCGTAGCTACTGCCATGGGTTTTCTTATGGATTTTTACTTACTTTGCCAATTATTTTACTCCTATAGTTAGCTTATGGGAGTTATAGAATTTGGTTTAGCTTAGTCTTGTTTATAGACAATGATGTCTTCAAGTTACCCTATAATAATTATAGTAAATTGTTGGGTATTTATAGGTCGGGATTAAAGGAGTAGGTACTTGGCGGTCGATAAGGTTGTGAAGCTTAAGGTACGGATATCTTAATTCATTTCGCTTATCTGCTTCGTTTATACATGGATATATGAAACTTAATATTTCGTTTAACTCCGGTTGATTAATACTTGATTATTCAATCGCCCTTACCGTTTGTTCTTTTCACTCATGGTTGGTTGACATCGTTACTTGTAATGATGTGCATTTAAACTTTCTTTTAACTTGGTTCGAATTACTTGCAACCGACCGATTCGTTCCTTACCGCATCATTGTTCGATATCATACGTTTGTAAAATCCTATTGCCTTAGAAATGTATTTTTAACGTTCGATACCGGTAAAGATTTCGCATTTTCTAAAAGAGTATATTTTCTCTTTCGGTATCATCTAGCATGATTTCTATCTATAAAAACTATAATTTTGGTACTTGTGATTTAAATTGTGAACTGTTTGAATTGAGTTCTAAAATTGTTAAGGCTACTTGTGGTAACATTATCTGTGTTTGGCCTTTTTGTTGGTCCCAAGTAGGTGACCTTCAAGCTAGGATAGTGTTTGGGATTATAGAAGGGGGGGGGGGATGAATATAATCACACAATGTTTCACTTTTAAATTCTTGTTATATTAACAATATGAATTTACAGATTGTTGCGGAAATAGAAAAGACAAATAGTCTAAACTAAACAATCTAAGTTCTTTCACTATGCACTAAGTGAGAAGATGTAAGAAAGAAGATAGAGGGTAATAAGAAAGAAAGGACTTGAGTATTTTTGGATGCAGAAGAGGTATGGAGAAAATCTTCTCCACGTCCAATTTATACTCCATGCATTAAATGCATGCAGACCTACTTTTGTGTACGTGTCACAATGTAAGTGGTCCTTTGTACTATTTACTATAAACAATTACTCTTAGCATGGTGTGCAAAAGAGGAAGTGTGTAAACAGTTGCCTTGAGGTCTGATAAGTACGGAGGGAACAGTAAAGAGACTGTCCTTATGTACTTTTGTGTCAGTAAAGGCGGATAATCCTTTTGTGCATTAGACTAAGACACTTTTCTAATCCTTCAGGATCAGGATACTGATCAGTGACTAGGGTCCTGATACTGATGAAGTTCAGGGTCACTTGTATCCTGTTGAGCCTTCAGGATGTCATACGATATTGAGCAGCCTGCTATCACTGAGTTCCGTCTTCAGATCACGAGCATGCTGTTCCTGTCATCAGCTATTTCTTCGACGTCGCTGATGGTTCTTTGTGTATGATCTTAATGTCTTCAGGAGGTCTTCACTTCAGTGGATAGGATCAGTAGACTGCAGAACAGACTCGTTCGTCTCCTGATCCTGATCCTGATTACTATAAAATTAAGTTACAGCATAAGTAACATGGAATAACACTGAACAGATTCAGTGATAATTCCTCAAGCTATAACAGAAGTAAAAACCTATTCACTAAGTAAAGATTCAGGATCATTATCATTTCATCAGGTCTTAGGAGAGCTGGATCAACAATCTCCCCCTAAATGATAATGATAAGACAACAGAGAAATTGTCTAAGTCTAGAAAGAAAAAAAATTTCTAAGTCTAGATAAAATAGTAGGAAATAGAACTCATAAAGGTACATGTCCCATTGACTGTTTTGAGGGATCTTTTTCAGTACTATGATAGAGTGAAGTACTATGCACTGAAATGCATTTTCATTAATCTTAATAAAGGTTACAAGAGTAAGAAAAATACACGAGTACATGAATAAAGTACTGAAAGAAAAGATTACAAAATATTCTAACTATCAGAGTCTTCGCTAACATATTCAGTCTTTACTTGTATTGGAACTGGAGTATCACTGAATGCGAGTCTGTGATTGAGTATAGCTCTGACAGTGCGAATGATCTCTTTATTGTCTTGGTTTTCTTTATCCTTGTGAGCAGTGAAGAGGACTGAAACCAAGTGTTCATATGGTGCTTTGTGTAGCTCGCTGAAACGCTGAAAGCGTAGGATCTTTGAGTTGTCGCTTACACAAATACCATGAACAGGTTCTCTGATGACTTGTCCTTCAGAGAGAGAGACTCCTAAAGGGAGTGAAAGATCAAGCATCGAGAGATCCAGAGGCTTGACAACCACCCTGGGCATGCAGGGAGTTGGTCTTCTTGTTGAGGTGCCTGCAGATCTTCGAATAGGTTGCTGAGGTAGGACTGAAGAGTAGTGGAGCAGGTCATCAGGTATTTCCGTTGTCCTTCTGATGCGTGCAATAAGTCCTTCGATGACTTCTTCTACTTCAGCCCGATAGTTCTTATTGGCTTTGGGAAGTAGGGATCTGATCTCGTTCCACTCTGACAAGTTGTAGCGATCTAACTTGTCCAGAGTGTGTTGCACGTCCTTGACTCCAGAGCGTTTGACGGTGATCCATGTTTTTGCTCTTTTGCCGCGAGTTCGGCTGAGATGGATTCCAGAGATAGCAGCACCATGTTTTCTTAGGTGTAGACGATCTCTGCACCAGTCAAGCTCAGTGTTTACTTCTTCAGTCTGTTCCTCTGCATTTTTGTTGAAGACCTTCAGAGCAGCCTTTTGTGCAAGAATAGGATCTGCACTTATTTCAGCATCTTCATCCACAAAATCTGATGCAAGCCTTCGAGCGGCTTGAGCAGAGAGGAAGGCTTCCTTCTGCTTCTTATTATGCTCCTCCTGAGCCTGTACAGCAGCGTTGTATTCCTCCTGCGAAAGATAGGCGAACTCGGAGTCACAAGAGGTACGAAGAGGAATTTTTACTCTTGTACTCTCGAGTCGCTCTATCACGGCGTTTAAACGCCCATCCCTGTTGATAATAGCAGAGTTGTCAGGGTAATTCTCACCTTCAGATCTAGGAGAGTTAGAGGGAGGAGATCTGGGAGAAGAGGCAGGGGTAGAGAAGTCATCAGAGATGAATTCATCATCTGATGAGAGGCAAATGGTTTCAGGAGGGGCTCTTATTTCAGGGGTTCTAGAAGAGGATGCTTCAGGGTTAAAGCGGGTTGGTTTAGAGGGAATGGATTCAGGGTTAAGAGGAGTTACTCTGAAAGTCATTCTGCTTAATTCGGCTCTTATCTGTTCTGATGGACTATTCTCCATGAGGCGAATAATCTCACCAGTGACAGAACCAAAGTTCACATCCTGAAAGTCAGAGTTTTCTTGGTTTTTGGGTTCAGAGGTTGTTTTAGGAGAAGAATGGGGTGTTGGTTCAGGGGTAGGTTGTTTGGATGGTTGGTAGACAACCATTTGAAGGTTGTTTATTGGAGAGTCTTCAGAGGAGGTATCAAGGGTGATGGTTTCTGGTGCAGGTTTAGGTTTAAGGAGAGAAGAGATTGGTTGGTTATCAGAGGATGAGGGAGAGGATGGTAATAGTAACGTACCAGGTGCACCGAGGTTCTCCCCCTGAGATTGTGCAGGCCCTGGAGTGGGCGTTGGGGTTGCAGCCTTTTCGACAAAGATATCGTCGTCTTCATCATCATCTTCATCTTCTTCATCTTCCTCGTTCATTCCCCCTTGTTCGTTGGTTCTCCAGTTGGTGGAGGGGGAATAAACGGACTGGTCTCTAGGCTGTCTCTCCCCCTCAACAGGTGCCTGGATTAAGGCGGTTGTTGATAAGTTCCTCTGGAGGAGAGAGGCCATGTCGCTAAGGACTTTGCGCGAGATGAAGGAAGAGGAGATCAGGGATTGCAAAACATCCCTGTCTGCAGTGGTGAATGATGGAGGCGGTGCAGGAGCAGAGGTGAGGGCGTTGACAGCAGTGGTGAGGCCAGTCACCTGCTCCTGGAGGGCGCGGAGGCCTGCTTTATGAGCATCCAACCTCTGAACCACTGTTGATTGGAAAGTGGTGAGAGAGTTGGTGCTGTTGTTGATGGTGGTGGAGAGTGCAGGCAGAGCAGAGGCCTTCAGGTCATCAATAGATGCCTGAAGGTTGTTGGAGGAGGTGGCCACTTGTGAGACCTTGTCATGGATGTTATCCAGACAAGGAATCGTAAGGGTAACAGCCGTAGGCGGCGGAGTGGCGACGACGGCGGCGGCAGCGGCATTGGCGGCGGCGGCTTCAGCGGTACTGGCAGCGGCCTTTGCAGCGGCAAGCTCCAGTTCCAACGCCTGGAGGCGTGTCTGGTGCTCGTCCTCCTTCTGTTGGAGAGCTGTGCGTGCCTCCTGCAATTGTCGTTCAGCGGACTGCCGACGTAGCTCAGCTGCGTTCAGCTGACGCTCGGCGTCCGTGAAGACGAAGTCATTGAAGGGGTCATCCTGATGAAGTTGGGGATGCCCTTCAGTGGCTGCTCCTAAAGAACCTGTAATCAAAGTAGCTAAGTGAGTACTAGACGACTCAGTAGCTTTCACAGAAGAAGAAATGGCAATATTATGCTTAATAGTATTACCTGAGGCTAGGAGGGTATCAGAGCGATTACCCTCCACGTTCTCTGAGTGTTCGAGATGAACAACCTCAGGTTCTTGTTGTACAGGAGCAGAGATAGAAGTATCTGCAGGTGAAGAAGTTTTAGATAAAGGAGATGGTTTATTAAAGAGTTTAGGCAGGGTAATGTAGTATTTCTTACCGGCCGCCTGTTTCTTTTTCTTCTGCGCCTTCGACTTGGCGCGTTTTGGAGGAGGTGGAGGAGTGGCAGAAGAAGGTTGGGGGCGCTTCAGGAGCGCAGATGAAGTGGTTGCAGCTGGGGAAGTCAGTATGGGGTTAGCTACTGACATAGCATGCAGAGAAATAGAAGAATGGGGTTTGGAAGAGAAGAGAGAGTACATACCTTCAGTGGGAGAGGTGGAGTGCTCTTCATCCGCCTGAACTGGTTCAGGAACAACCAGAACAGTGGAGAGAGGGACGTCGTCAGGTTTTGGAGAAACCTGATCCAGGAACTTAGGCCCGAGGGCGTAGTTGTTGGAGTTCCCGATTTTGGGGTAGTTTGGCCCCATATGCAGTTCCAGGACTGCCGAGAAGAATCTGGTGAAGGCGACGTTGACGACCCGCTTCGTGTTCCTGACCTTCTTGACCATGTCCTCCCATATGCAGCGAGCATAGTCAAACTCGCGATTTTTGATCGCTGAGAAGACCATGTGCTGAATCATGGTGGGGAACTGCTCCGTGCTTCCTGTCTTGCCAGATAAGCACATGCCAAACGTATTCCATATATAATAGAATGTAGCGTTCAGGCCTGTCTTATGGACAGTCGCAGCAGTCTTGGGAAGCATGACGCCATCCTTCACAGGCCATCGGTAGCCAATGGCGTCCAAGAACTCGATGATTTCGTCGGAGGTAGGAGCAGGAGGGAAGCGTTTCTTCTTTGGGAAGTTCAGTACGTTCCTCAGAGTTCCGAAGCCAAAGGAAATGATATTTTCCTTGATCTGGAGCTTGATGACCTCCCTTAGGACACCTTTGGAGTTCCTTTCCTTAGCAACAGTGGCAGTAGACCATAGTTGTTGCAGCATCGGTTTGTTCGGCTTTGGGTCTATTGTGAAAGCCGTCTTCAGGGGGCTGCTCAGGAGGAAGTTCTTAGCAGGCAGCAGATATTCTTTGCCTTCTGGAATGTCAAACAGGCCAACGACGTTGTTCTGTTTGAACTGTACGTCGTGCTGCGGAATTACGATCGGCAGGCTTTCAGTAGCGGTTTGCAGAGGTGTAGCTTCGGAAGAGAGTTGGGCGTCCAAGGAGGAAGTAGTAGCAGCCATCCTGTTAAACACAAAAATAACATATGTGGATGATTAAAGATCCAAAATATGCATTTTTCTTCATTTTTTAATGAACACGGAATATGTTCATAAAAATGGTGAAATCCTTTATACTTGGAATGGATTAGATACCAAAATTCACAAAAGGAATGTGTTTTGGTATTAAAAAGAAACTTTTATTTTGATGAGAAGATATCAAAATAAGAGTTTATGATTTTTCTTAAAAGAAATAAGAAATTCATATAAGATGTTTTAACAAAAATCTCAGAAGATTTTGGGAAAAACTAAGATCAAACGGAGTGATCTTAGGGTTTTTGGAAAAACGATTAACAAAATAAGCTGTTTAGGTGAAGAAGGCCAACTTACAATGTAGAAAGAACAAGAGAAAAGAAACACTTACGATGATCTTGTTAAGAAAAAGTGGTGAGTGTTCTTGGTGTTCTTGAGAAAAAAAAGATTTCTTGCTTTTTCTTGCTTGATTGCTTAGAGAGAATTATGTGAGCGTAAAGAGTGTGAAGGATTACGAGTGAGGTTTTTATACCTCGTGGTAGGAGAGAGAAAATGGATGAGAGAGAAAAGAGCGGCTAAATTCAAACGTAATGATGAATAAAGGAGGTTCTACGCGCGTTCACGCGCCTGACACACGTAGTGGGGAACAGGAAACGTCCCATTACGTGTCAGTGCAGATGAAAAGTTTGTTTTATTTGAAAAGATAAAAACCGCCTTTTCAGGGGATGATTCCATTTTGGTGAAAGATATGTTTTATAGGAATCAGAGTACTTATCAGATAAGTACTGTTTTGGGAAAATCCTCTTATCACATTTAATGCGACAAGGTTTCAGGAGCAGAGGGAAGAAATACTTACCTGAGAATCATCAGTATTCGGATATTGAACAAAGATTTTGTAAGTACTGAATAGAGTCATCCTCTGATGAGAGTTAGTTCAGGAGTTGTTAAAGAAAGAGTCCTGAGAATGATTATTCTATAGGATTTAACAACTGTTTGTCCTGATAAACTTCAATCATCAGGATTTAACATCCCAAGTTCACTGATGAGCATATTAAAACGCGTCACATCCAGTGGTTTGGTAAAGAGGTCAGCAAGCTGATATTCAGTAGGGACAAAATGGAGTTCAATATCACCATTCATCACATGATCCCTGATGAAGTGATATCTCACTTCAATGTGCTTTGTCTTGGAGTGTAAGACAGGATTATTGGCGATGGCTATTGCTGAGGTATTGTCACAGTAGATAGGAATTTTAGAAAGTTGTATGTCATAGTCCTGAAGTTGATTTCTCAGCCACAGGACTTGAGCACAACAGATTCCTGCTGCAACATATTCAGCTTCAGCAGTTGATGTGGACACAGAGTTCTGCTTTTTGCTAGTCCAACTCACCAACTTGCCACCTAGCAGGTGACAACCACCAGTGGTGCTTTTCCTGTCAATCTTACATCCTGCAAAGTCACTATCAGAATCAGCTGTTAGATCGAACCCTGAGTCCTTGGAGTACCAAAGACCCAGATTAGGAGTTCCCTTCAGATATCTGAAGATCCGCTTTACAGCGGTCAGATGGGATTCTTTGGGTTCAGCCTGATAACGAGCACATAGACATGTAGAATACATGATATCAGGGCGACTAGCTGTAAGATACAGCAGAGAGCCGATCATTCCTCTGTAGAGAGTCACATCGACAGATTTCCCTTTGGAATCCTTGTCAAGTGTCAGAGGAGGAGCCATTGGAGTCTTCATTGGTGTACAAGATGTGAGATCAAATTTCTTCAGCATCTCATGTACATATTTACCTTGATTGATGAAAATTCCCTTTTCAGATTGCTTGATCTGAAGTCCTAAAAAGAATGTTAGTTCGCCCATCATAGACATTTTATATTCAGATTTCATGAGCAACTCAAACTTTTCGCAGAGTTTGGGATTTGTGGATCCAAAGATAATGTCATCGACATATATCTGGACAAGAAGGATATGCTTAGGATATTTCTTTAGAAATAAGGTGCTATCGATCTTTCCACGCACAAAACCTTTAGAGAGAAGAAAGGTTGAAAGGGTATCATACCAGGCACGAGGAGCCTGTTTTAACCCATAGAGAGCCTTGTTTAACTTGTAGACGTGATCAGGAAACTTAGGATCTACAAAGCCAGGAGGCTGAGCCACATAGACTTCTTCATTAAGTTTTCCATTCAGAAAGGCATTTTTAATGTCCATCTGATAAACCTTGAAGTTCATATGTGCTGCAAAAGCTAGGAAGAGTCGAATTGCTTCGAGCCTAGCAACAGGAGCAAAGGTTTCATCGTAATCAATGCCTTCTTCCTGCCTGTATCCCTGAGCCACAAGGCGAGCCTTGTTTCGAATAATCGTACCAATCTCATCAAGTTTATTTCGAAAAATCCACTTGGAACCAATGATAGTACGTTTTCGAGGCCTAGGGACGAGAAGCCAGACATTGTTTCTGATGAACTCTGCTAGCTCTTCCTGCATGGCTGAGACCCAGGCAGGATCACGCAAAGCATCATCTATTTCTTTAGGTTCATTTTCAGAGATGAAATTAACATAAAGACAGACGTTACCAGATTGACGTCGAGTTTTAATGCCAGAGGAGGGATTACCAAGAACTTGATCAATTGGATGATCCTTGGTCCATCGAAGAGCAGGAGGCTGATACACCTGTCCAGAAGTGGAAGCTTCATTTATTGATGGATCAGGGAGTAGATTTGTAGGGGTAGGCTCACTAACAGTGGTTTGAGAAAAGTCTTCACTGTTAGTGGGTTGATCAGGTTCAGATGGTATGATTTGAGTGATTGGAGTGGCATTTATGAGAGGTGGAGTTGCTGAATCAGTGGGTGGTAAGGGATTTTCTTCAAAACCATCAGGAAGGTCTTGAGGAGATGGATCAGCAATAGGAGGTTCAGGGACTTGAAAGAAAGAGTCAGCCCACTGATTGATTTCAGAATTATCATTTGGGTGAGGGAAGGTAGGACCCGATTCATCAAACTTGACATGAATCGTTTCCTCTATAGCTTGTCTTCGTTTGTTGAACACACGGTAGGTTTTAGAGATGGATGAGTATCCAAGGAAGATTCCATCATCAGATTTGGAATCAAACTTTCCAAGGTTATCTTTGTTGTTCAGGATGTAGCAGACACAACCAAAGATATGGAGATGTTCGATAGAGGGTTTCCTGTTACGAAAGAGTTCGTAAGGAGTTCTTCTGAAGCGTTTGACTATCAGAGATCTGTTTTGAGTATAGCAAGCAGTATTTACAGCTTCTGCCCAGAACTGAGTGGCAAGATTGGCTTCACTCAGCATAGATCTCGCAGCTTCAATCAGCGTCCTGTTTCGTCTTTCAGCAACACCATTTTGCTAAGGAGTTCTTACAGAGGAGAAGTTTTGAGAGATACCTTTCTGCTCGAAGAAGGTTTCCAGGGTACTGTTTTTAAATTCAGTTCCGTGGTCACTCCTGATTGATCGAACAGTAAGGTTGTTGAGTCTTTCCATCTTCCTGACGAACAGGATGATTTCTTCAGGAGCATCACTCTTGGCACGAAGAAAGAATACCCAAGTGTATCTGGAATATTCATCAACTATTACCAGAGTGTATTTCTTTCCAGCAATGGATTGGACGTTGACTGGTCCAAAGAGATCCATGTGGAGAAGTTGTAGAGGAGAGCTGATGGAGGAAATTTGCTTGGACTTGAAACTAGCCCTGGTCTGTTTTCCTTTTTCACATGCTGAACAAAGAGACACCTTTGTGTAGCGAAAGTCAGGAAGACCAATGACCAGGTTGTTGATGCAGAGTTGATTCAGCGTCTTGAAGTTGAGATGAGATAGACGCTTGTGCCATAGCCAATTTGTATCAGTGGAAGCACGGGATACAAAACAGAAGTTGTCAGTGGAGGTGTTCATGTTGATGATGTAGATGTCTGCTCGTCTAACACCAGTGAGAATGACTTCCTTTCTTCTGTTCTTGACTTTGCACTTTTTCTTAGAGAAGAAACTTTGTGATTCTTATCACACAGTTGACTGATGCTCAGAAGATTATGCATCAGGCCTTCAACATAAGCAACTCTTTTGAAAGTAGTTACTCCGTTGGTCAGTGTGCCATACCCTCGGGTTTGGCCTTTACCGTTTCCGCCAAAGGTCACAGCAGGACCTCTTTCTTCACGGTAGTTGGAGAGGACAGATTTCGAACCAGTCATATGTCGAGAGCATCCACTGTCCAGGTACCAGATGCCCTTATCCTGTAAAATTTAGAGTTTAAGTTTTCTTTGGTACCCATAGAACTATGGATCCAGAAGTATCAGTAGGACTGGTTGAGTCAGTGTCAGCCTTTACTGAATTATCAGTTCTTGAGGCTGGAGTCTTGACTGAAGGAACAGTCTTGACAACCTTCTTTCCTTTGACTGATTTCTCAGTCTTGGGAACCTTCTTTACCTTAGCTGATTTTTCAGCTTTGGTAGCATCAGGACACTTACTCGCAATATGGTCATTTAATCCACAGTGATAACATTTGCGATATTGAAAGCGTTTAGTGTGGTCCAGAAAGTTTTTGAACTTTAGGTGAGCAGGACCAGCACCAAGTATGCCTTTAGCATTGGACATTGGAGGAATTGGTTTCTTCTCCTGAGTCTTTTGCTTCAGGTCAATCTTCAGTCTGGGAGCCGGATTTTGAGAGAAAGATTTTGATCCTGAGACTGAAGGACCACCACCCAGAACTTTGTTCTTGGGTTTAGGACTCTTGGTCTTTGAAGGTGTTACAGTCTTTAATTTTTCCTTGACTGTGTTCTTTTTGCTCTTAGGAGCACCTTCAGAGTGTGTGATAGAAGGAGAAGGGATATTTTCAGAAGCATTAGGAATGGGAATAGAAGAGACAAATTTTCCAAATTTGAGCATGGAACTTTCATACTTAGTTTCTTCATACGTATATCTATGAGTGAATCCAAGACCTCTTTTGCTTTTGTCAGATCTCCCTGAAGCTAATATTTCATCAACTTTTTCAGAGGCGTCACTCCATCCTTTGATGGTGACTTTTTCAGCATTTAATTGAGCAAGGGCTTTTTCTTTGGCAGCAAGAGCCATTTCTCTTTCAATACAGAGAGTTTTATTTACAGTGACCTGGTCCTTATAATTTTCTTCCAAAATGGTAAGCTGTTTTATTTTTTCTTGACATTCTTTGAGTTGTCCTCTAAGATCAATATTCATTTTTTCAGCAGAGGTTTTACCATTAAGAGCTTTGTAAAGATCGAGAGTGACCAGGTCCAACTGAGTTAAGCTTTCAAGAGGGATGAGAGGAATAGGTACCTGACTGGAAGAATCAGTCGCAGAGGTTGAAGCTTCAGAGGTAGAAGAAGAAGCTTCAGGAACCTGAGTAGGAATCTCTTCAGGGACCTCTTCTATCTTAGCCATGAGAGCTAAGGTAGGTTCCTCAATAATGGCCATAAGTGCCACTTGAGTGTCTTCCTCATCAGATGAGTCATCAGAGGAGACATCATCCCAGTCGCAGTCTTCTGCGATTAAACCTTTGCCTTTACGCTGAGTTTTCATCTTTTTGTATTTTTCTTTCAGGCGCTGGTATTTGGGATTCTTGGAAGAAGATTTAGCAGAGGAGGGAGCAAACTGACTTTTCCTGTACCTGCAATCATTAGCAAAGTGTCCTTTGCCCTGACAGTTGTAGCAGATAGCAGTAGCCTTATCAACAGGGTCTGATTTAGGCTTGTCAGTAATAGTAAGATGTTTCTTTTTGTGGAAGTTTCCCTTTTTGGCAAACTTCTTGAAGGATCTGGTTAACAAAGCAAGAGATTCATTGAATTCAGGATCTTCTGACATGTCAGAGTCAGAAGATTCTAATTCAGTAATAGTTACTGAAGAAGAAGTGGCGACAGTAGGAACTGAGTCAGAGACCAATGCAACAGAGTTACTTTTGGTATCTTTAGAATCTCTTATGAGATTCTTTTTCAGTTTCTTCTGTTGTTCACGGTTAAGAAGAATACCGTACAGCTCACTTAGTGTGAGTGTCTTTATGTCCTTTGACATAGTTAAGCAGGAGGTGTAAATTTCCCAATGTTCAGGAAGAGCTTCCATGAACTTGGTAACCACCTCAGAGTTAGAGTAGGTAGTACCGATAGTCTTCAGATCAATCAGCAGACAGTTGAATCTCTGATGTAGCTGGGAGAGAGTTTCATCATTTTGATGAATAAAGCTTTCGTACTGTCGAACCAAGAAAATCTTTCTTGATTCCATGAGAACAGTAGTACCTTCATATTGAACACAGAGAGTGTCCCATATCTTCTTAGCAGAGCGAAGGTGACAGACAGAGTGGAATACATCGTCAGGAAGTGACATGGCAATGAGAGACCTAGCCTTAGTGTCAATGTTGACCAGGCGTCTGTCTTCATCATTCCAGTCAGTTACGGGCTTCACCAGCTGCCTTTCAGGTACAACTGGTTGGCCAGCAGCAGCAGGAATGGGGTGGACGGTTTGTGTAGGCACATGTGGTCCATTTTCCAGAAAGTATGGAATCTGGGGATCAGAACCAGAGAGAAAGAGTTCCATCCTGGTTTTCTAAAGAGAGAAGTTATCCTTGTTAAACCTAGGAGGCTTTCCAGCAGAGCCGGTATCAAAGTAGTTATCCTTAGCTTGAAGAGCCATGGAATAGAAAGGAGGATCACAAGATTTTTCTAAGAAGAAAATGAGAGCTTGTATCTGCTCTGATACCACTTGTTGGTCCCAAGTAGGTGACCTTCAAGCTAGGATAGTGTTTGGGATTATAGAAGGGGGGGGGATGAATATAATCACACAATTTTTCACTTTTAAATTCTTGTTATATTAACAATATGAATTTACAGATTGTTGCGGAAATAGAAAAGACAAATAGTCTAAACTAAACAATCTAAGTTCTTTCACTATGCACTAAGTGAGAAGATGTAAGAAAGAAGATAGAGGGTAATAAGAAAGAAAGGACTTGAGTATTTTTGGATGCAGAAGAGGTATGGAGAAAATCTTCTCCACGTCCAATTTATACTCCATGCATTAAATGCATGCAGACCTACTTTTGTGTACGTGTCACAATGTAAGTGGTCCTTTGTACTATTTACTATAAACAATTACTCTTAGCATGGTGTGCAAAAGATGAAGTGTGTAAACAGTTGCCTTGAGGTCTGATAAGTACGGAGGGAACAGTAAAGAGACTGTCCTTATGTACTTTTGTGTCAGTAAAGGCGGATAATCATTTTGTGCATTAGACTAAGACACTTTTCTAATCCTTCAGGATCAGGATACTGATCAGTGACTAGGGTCCTGATACTGATGAAGTTCAGGGTCACTTGTATCCTGTTGAGCCTTCAGGATGTCATACGATATTGAGCAGCCTGCTATCACTGAGTTCCGTCTTCAGATCACGAGCATGCTGTTCCTGTCATCAGCTATTTCTTCGACGTCGCTGATGGTTCTTTGTGTATGATCTTAATGTCTTCAGGAGGTCTTCACTTCAGTGGATATGATCAGTAGACTGCAGAACAGACTCGTTCGTCTCCTGATCCTGATCCTGATTACTATAAAATTAAGTTACAGCATAAGTAACATGGAATAACACTGAACAGATTCAGTGATAATTCCTCAAGCTATAACAGAAGTAAAAACCTATTCACTAAGTAAAGATTCAGGATCATTATCATTTCATCAGGTCTTAGGAGAGCTGGATCAACACTTTTAGTTTGATATGTTTTGAGCATATTTATGATTATATTATGTCGCATTTGTGGTGACATTTTGACTCCGGATAAGTCGAGCTACCAACCACCTATGGGGGTACCATAGGCACGTCATTGTGGCACCGATGGCGTGACACTAACCGTGGCAGTGTGATCAGTCCACGGCGTCTCCTTTTGTGCTCATGTGGGAGCTATTGTGTGTGACCGGTATATGATTTTAGGAGGCGTATGGGTCGACCCTAGGTTATATGTGTTATATGGTGAATGATGGTGTAGTGCCCAACGCCACATCTCACATAAGTACGTGCGGATCTGCAGTCCAGCGTACGGGCCTGTGTGGCTATGTCTGACACTTGTCACGTCGGTTGATATGCAAGTGTATGCGTTATTTGAGCTCGATAAGTCCATCCTTATGTCTTTGTTTGATACGTGATTTATTAATTCTCTGCGATTGGTAGTCGCATCATCTGATATTTGAGATTGGTTTTTATGCGTTTGAATTGTGTGCCTTGCTATATTTTGTTATCCGCTCACTGGGCATTTGGCTCAGCCGTGTTATTTTTGTTTCTCACGGCAGGTAATCAAGGGGGCTGCTAGGACTTGTGACGAGAGTATCAGGTCCTCAAGTTCAGGAATAAATCAAGAGGTTTAGCTTAGTTTAGCATTTTTTTTATACTATTTATTTTCCTTTCGTTAAGAGATTGATTCTTTTGCAAAGGTTATGTTGGATCTTAGTATTTTGTGGATTGATTTGGTTATTGGAGGTTTTAAACTCGTTGTTTGGAGTTTTAAATATTCATTGGAGACTATGTGTTTGGATATTTAATTGTCATTTCTTTATGTTTAGAGTAACCTCCCTTCTTCGGAACGGGGGTGTTACAATTATGGTATCAGAGCTCTAGGTTTGATCTTGTAGAAAACCAAATAGGTTTGACCTGTGAGTGTTGGGTAGAATGGGTTTAGAATTTATTTCGGTTAGCTTTTTAGTTACTCCTTGTTTCGTATTTTGATAATTTTGTTCTCTTAATTTAGGATGCCTCCTCGTCGATCTCTACGTGTGCGAAGACGGCAGAATAATAGTTCTGGAGCTTTGAATTCGGATACTACTGAAACTGAAGTGGACCCGGCTATTACGGCGGCCGTGAATCAGGCACTTACTAATTTATTGCCAAATATCATTGCCCAAGCGGTTGAGGCGGCTCAGCAACACAATAACGGAGATGGTCAGCACAATCAAGGAGGACAAAGTGGAGGTAACTTGAATGGGACTGGAGGTACTACTGGAGCAACACCAGGCGGGGCTATTCATGTGTAGCTCGAGAGGTTTCAGAAACAAAAGCCTCAATCTTTCAGTTCAGCACCGACTCCAGTGGATGCAGAAAACTGGATCTCTCATATACAGAAGATCTTTGAGGTTTTGGGATGTCCAGAAGAGCATAAAACGAAGTTAGCTGCCTACAAGCTCGAGGGTGATGCACAGAGATGGTGGTACGCGATCAAGCAGGCTAAAGGCAATGCATATGTTGATTCTTTGTCTTGGATGGGGTTTCGTGAAGCATTCTATCAACAATATTTCTCGGCTGCGGAAAAGAACTCATTTGTGAGGGAGTTCGCCATGATTCGCCAGAAGGATGACGAGTCAGTATCCGAGTATTTGGCGAGGTTCTTGAGGCTGGCAGGTTTTGCTGGATCATTAGCTGGGTCAGCATCTGAACAGGCTGAGAAATTCAAGTGGACCATTCATCCCAGGTACCGTTCCAAGTTGATCAATGAGAAGTTCACCGATGTGGCAGAGGCGGCAGATGCTGCTAAGAATATTGAGATGGAACGACAAGACTTTTTGATGTTCAATTCGGATGGGAGTAGAAAAAGAAACAGAGAAGCGGGGCAACAAAGTCAGCAACATGGAAGCAGCCGTGGAAATCAGAGGGGCCAAAGTAGTAACAGGCGTCAGGGGCAGTGGCATGGCCAGAATCAGGGACAGAAACATCAGACTCGTTCAGGCAATCAGGGAAATCGGGGCTCGTTTCCTCCATGCAAATCCTGTGGAAAGCATCATTCGGGAATATGTTATAGGACTTCCGGAGCTTGCTTTTTGTGTGGTGAGGTTGGACATATGGCCAAGGATTGCAAGAATCCTCGTGACACCAGCAAGGGAAACGACTCGAAGCCAACTGGGGGTCGGGTGTTCGCTTTATCAGCTAGTCAGGCAGCCAATTCAGGTATGATTTCGGGAATTCTATCGATTGGTACACGTGACGTTTATGTTTTGTTTGATACGGGGGCAATCTATTCTGTGGTCTCTTCGATAGTTTCTAGGCATCTTCATGTGCCTTGTTCGTTGTTAGAATCTCCCTTAGTTATTCGTACACTTTTGGGTGGCTCAGAGGTTGTATCTCGAGAGTATAGAGGCTGTCCGATTAAGATAGGAAACCAAATTCGTGAGGCTGACTTACTTCCCATTAGTATGTTTGATTTCGATGTCATTTTGGGGATAGATTGGTTAAGGAAGCACCGAGCCTTTATTGATTGTGAAGCTCAGCAAGTGATTTTTGGTGATAAAAATAAGCCTGACTTTGTGTTTCAAGGATCACAACCAAAAAGAGAAGCTAAGATCATATCGGTCTTGAAAGCTCAAAAGCTTTTCTCTCATGGATGTGAAGGGTATCTAGCGTATGTTAAAGATACATCGGTGGAAGAGCGTTCCCCTGAAAGCCAACCAGTGGTTAGGGAATTTCTTGATGTATTTCCGGATGAACTTCCGGGAGTGCCACCCATTAGAGAGGTTGAGTTCACCATCGATCTGATTCCTGGGTCGGAACCTATCTCAATAGTGTTAGTAATTATGTGCAGAAGTTGACAAACCAGTGATTACACATCCAACGTTACAAGACACTCGAGGGTCACACCTGTGAGGACCTGTAAACCGAATAAGTGAGATAGTCCCAGTTGGAGAGATTAAGGTTTATAATAGTCAATTATAAATCAGTTGGGCATTTTCCGTACTAAATCCCAAAGTTAAAGGTTTGTTATTAATTGTATATTTATTAGATAAATAAATATATAAGTTTATTAATTATTAGATTATATATTTATTAAGAAAATAAATATATAATAGGTTAATAATTAATAATACAAATAATTATCTAGTTATTCTTTCTTTAAGGAAAAGAAAATAATATTTGCCAAAGATAATTATGAAACTAATTATGGAAACTGAATTGTATGGAAATTCCTCCATATAAAATAAGCTTATGGCTTATCAGTTTTAATTAATTCAGTTCACCGAAAAACAAACCAGAAAATTCTCTCCCTCTCTCTCTCGAAAAACCGGCGCCAACCAAGGCCGGAAAACCAGTTCGGTTTTTCGCTCTTCGATCAATTATGGTGTTTTTCCAATATACTGGGGACTCAATCCTACTAGAAGGATTTTCGTTTGATCGATCACGGGTGGATCTAACTCGAGCAATCCAGGTAATAATCCTATTACTTTACAATTAATTTAATAAAACGAACGATCGTGGTTTTTCGGGTTTTTTATCAAAATCGCTTCTGCAATAATCGAACCCGTTTGGTTTGATCGAATAAACCTTGATCAGTTTGGTCATTAGGTTTATAGTAAATTCAATCCAGTTAGGTTTGAGATTTACCGTGTTCTTCGTGTCAGTTTGATTCGGGATCACAGCAAAAACCCAACAGTGGTATCAGAGCCACAGGTTTATTCGTTTTATTCTATTTTAACCGTTTAAAGATCCGTTTTAATTGTTTCGTTTGTATAAAGATTTGATGATCTTCGTATAAAATTTAATCTTTATCAGTTTGGGTAAAGATTTAATTTTATCAGTATAATCTTTGTCAGTTTGTATAAAGATTTGATGATTATCAAGTTTCGTATAAAATTTAATTTTTATCAGTTTGGGTAAAGATTTAATTTTATCAGTATAATCTTTATCAGTTTGTATAAAGATTTGATGATTATCAAATTTCGTATAAAATTTAATCTTTATCAGTTTGAGTAAAGATTTGATTTTATCAGTATAATATTTATCAGTTTTATAAGGATTTGTATGTATCAGTTTTGTATAAAATTTAATCCTTATCAATTTTTGCAAAAGGATTTAATTTTAATTTTTCCTTATACATGTTTATCGTCAAAAAATCCATATACAAAAAAAAAAAAAAACATTCGCGAAAAAGGGAATGGTGGCGATCACCGAGGAATGGTGGCAGATAGCCGACCGTTCACCGATCGATCGCCGGTTGGCCGAACCACGCCGAGACCGAGGGCAAACCACCAGTTCGGTGGTGGCCGTGGTCGATGGATCGATTGCCACCCGGTGGTGGTATTCGATAGTGGTGGCGATGGTTCTGTTGTTGGCCGCCGGTGATGGCAGTGACAATTTCATTACTGCCGTCGTCGCCGGCTTATGGTGGCGATGATGGTCAGTTTGCTATTATCGCCAATGGGCCACGAAACCACCAATCGTCAGCCTCGATTAGGCGGATTGGTGGTGGCGGTTGTTTGTATTGCCGGTCGCCGGCCAAGACGATGACGGCGGCATTTTGCTGCTGTCAATCGTGGTCGGTGACGGCGCGGTACGGTGGCGAGGTGCGAATATTTTTATTTAACCGCTGCCGAGCGGCGATGATAGCGGTAGTTGTTGTTCATACGCCGGTTGTCCCGGAGATAGCCGGTAACAATGAACACACCGACGACGACTAAGGGTTTCAACCCTCGGTTGCTTTCGAGCGTTTCTCAAATCCCTTTCGGGCCCAAGCTTACGAGTTTGGTAACGGGGCGAGACCATGAAATTTTGGACCAAGTTTATGGCCCAAAAAGGTTTTATGGGTTTTAGGCTTTTATCCAAATTAGTTTATTTTAGATAATATTTAAGCAATTATATTATCTTGTAAAATTAATTTTAAAGGGAATTTTGGTTAATAATTATCCCTAGTAAAATTATGTTTATCAAACAGAATATTTGACTCGTTTTAAGTTAAATGGGTCTCGTGTCATGTTTTGGCCAGTTAGTCAAACCACGGCACAGTTCACGGGCCAGTGTTGACTTAACCGACCAGTTTGTTCGGTAGACCCGGTTTGATATATTTGGATAAAAGGCTAATATTTTAGAAAATTGGTTTTGATTTATAAAATAGATTTATAGTCTATAAGTCTTGGTAATTTTATAAATTAAGTAAAAACTAATTTCAGATTAAAATATTAGTTTTGGTTTATGAAACAGTTTGTTTTATAAATCAGTTAAAACCATGTTTTGCGATAAACAAGACGGAATATATTTTAGCGGATCTAGGATTGCTTTACGCTTTATTATATTGCTTATTTTTATGCTTTATATACGAATTGCGTAATTTGCTTTAAATTATATATCAGTTTGCATATATATTTTATGTCCATTATAGTATTTGCCAACTTAGACCCTTTGTTTTAATTTGGGGAGGCCTGCGTGCCATTTACAACCCCTTTGTAATATAATGACCATAGGATAGTTTTATTTTTCTTTTGGAGTTCCATCGAAAAATGCCGAGGCCAGTGGGAGCTACGCGAGAAGATTGAAGATCTATAGATAATAGGTCATCATTGGTCTTTTAGGAACAAGTTGGCAAATCTATAATTAGTTAATCTTTAATTGCGTGGTTGTTGACATATTAACTGCGTGGTTGTGATTTTATTTTTGATAATTATATGTTTATTAAAATGTTTTAAAATAAGAGATTTTTTAAAACTAGATAAAATCACAAGAGCGGACAGGTTTTATAATTAAAATTACCAGTTTTTATAAACCTTTTTGAAACGGTAGATTTTATTTAAAACCTCAATAATAAGACTGTTTTGTATAAAAGGGCAAACTGATAAAACAGTTAGTTTTGGTCAACAAATATGCTATCAAAACAGGTAGTTTTGATTAGCAAGTGTGCTTATTAAAACAGTTAGTTTTTAATTAGCAAGTGCTCTTTAAAACAGTTAGTTTTTAAAAATAGCAAGCATGTTTAAACAGGTAGTTTAAAACGTCAGTTGCCTTTTAAACAATCAGCTTTTCAAAATTACAGTTTTTCAAAATACTGGATATTAAAAGGTTTTTCAAAGTTAATTAAAAACCCCGAAAATCATAGATCAGTAGTGCAACCCATCTAGGGGCACCTCCGGCATAAGGTACGCGGGCGTTGTAAGTGAACACACCTTGAGCGTCCGCGTTCAAACCGAAGCTAGAGGGGATTAACAAGACTCTGCGAATTATCTCCGGGTGGTACCGGCCAGAGTAAAGTGTCCAAGTCCCAAAATGGTGAGATCTGTTTTGGTTCTGTTAAGTTTACCGGGTGGTACCGGGCCAAAAAGCACTTAGAGGGACTGAAACATGTACGGATAATTACCGTTGTCCCGAAAAGATCTAGGAGTCATGTCAGTTAGATATGATTGGTAAAAGTCCTTACCAACCTAGTTAGTACGTGGGCCTGGTGAGACGTGAACACACCGGTCATCAGGGCGTATGTAATTAGGATCCTGGTGCAATAATTGATCATTTAAGGGTTATTGATATTTATTGGAAATAGTCTTTCACAGTTACTAAAACCAAAGTTTTTAAAATGTGTAGATAGCAAACACTATTACCAACACTGATAAACTCCCTGTTCGCTCCATTCTCGAAAGGACAAATTTACTAGGTATAATTTTCTCGTATGGGAGCGCAATCTGATGATTGTGCTCAGACACGAGAGAAAGTAGTATGTCCTAGAAAAGCCTCTAGGTGAAGGCCCCTCCAGCAAAAGCCACTGTCACTGTCAGGAACGCTTATAGAAAGCATTCCGATTACTTGCTGGACGTAGGCTATCTTATGCTTGCGACTATGAGCCCAGATTTTCGTACGAGGCTCATAAACACAAATGCCTATAACATGATCCGCCAGTTGAGGGACATGTTTCAGACGCAAGCACGCACAGAGCGTTATGATGCCAGTAGAGCACTAAACGCGTGCAAGATGGCAAAGGGGACCTCAGTTAGTGATCATGAAAAGGCACATTGATCACCTAGAGAGGCTCGGTCGCCCAGTTTCATTGCAGTTAGCAAGGGATACGATACTCAGGGGACCAAGACCAAAGATGTGCTTATGGTCAAGAATGGTAAAGTAAAGAAGAAGCGTGGGGCATGGGAACACCAGTAAGGGAAAGGGCCAAGTTCTGGCTACCCTGAGTGCACCCAGTGTTTATAATATAGGCAAAGGCAAGGGTAAAAAAAAGGGTTAAGCCTAACAGAGTAATAACCGAGAATCAATACTTCAAGTGCCATGAAGTCGGTCATTGAAGGCATAACTGCCCAAAGCGTTACGAAGCAGATATAAACACCTCAGGTATTCGTGACTGCTTCAGATTATCACTTTCGCTTGTTAGTTTACAATTGTGTTGACACCTAGAAGCAAATGTTTATTTGCAGGTGGTCATTAAAAGTGAAGTGCCCAGATTGCAAGGATCAGCATGCAAGATTACTTTTAGATATTATCAAGACAATTTTAAACTTTTAAAACAATCTTGTCTTTCCAAAATTTGAATTTTTGTTTTTTGAATTCTTATCGGTTTCAAAATTTAAAACTATTGTCTTGATATCTTTATGCATGATATTTTGAATCTGTATAAGTCAAATTAGACTTGATTCAAAATTAGATCCGAGATGTTGCCTATTACACTAACAGTATTATTTCAATCAAAATAGTTTGAAGTAATGTATATGAAAACTGTCAAAAACACACGAAATTATAGGAATGTGTTTTTAAATAAAACATTTATGAGTAAAAGATTATGAAAGTATTTTATGATCAAAATTTATTACTCATATGTTTTAAGAAGAATTTAGGATATTATTTCAAATATCATTGATAATATCAGTATTTATAAAACTAGGAAAAATCCAAGTTTCGGAATTAGGATTTAATATAATCCAGTTAAGTTTTATAAATGTTAAAATTCTCGTGTTTATTACTTGAAATAGAATTGACTAAGTAATCAAGTTTTGACTAAGTCAATAGTTAATTTTAAGTAATAGTTGGTTTTCATATAGGTTAGTGGGAGCCCAGTTTATTCTCTATCTAGTGCATGATAAAGAATAAAAGATAAAATTATTGATTTAGTATATATCTCGGAATTCATGATCCAGGAAGGATGTAAATTCATAAGATATACGAATCTATCTTTTAGTCAAAAGGGTAGAACGAAAGTTTCAAAGTCTTTGAAACTAAATAAGGTCATAATTGACTTCGAGAGAAATCAATAATTAAAGTGTGTTGGAATAATTATTAAAGATATTAATTATCTTTTAAAAAGTGTCGTAAACACTAGAATAAATTTCCTGAAATTTGCCAGCTTGGTAAATGGAAATTTTATCTGATTTCAGGTAGAAATCATTCATCTACACAGCAACTAAGGGAGGTTGCAGTTTAAACTTTACATATTCAGGGAAACTAGGAATTATTCCAGTATCTCCAAGTTCAGGGAATATGGTAAAGAAAAGTCTAATCCTTGTTTAAAAGTGTTTGCAAAACAAAGATTAGCAGAATCAAGAAGATTGTATCAAATGATACAAACTTGTATTGTTTTGGTTGTTACTTTGATTAATACGGTAAACATTAATCAAAGGGTTTAAACTGAAGTTAGGTGATGCTTCGTTTAAATCAGTTTTTAGTAAACGTTGAATAGACACCGTAAAAGTAATTAAGAAATGCTATTAATTTTGTTATTATTACAGAGTGTAATATGGACTATACAAAATTAGTTTCTTTATAACTTTTATATTTTGCATGTTTCATAATCCAGGAATGAGACTAGTTTCCAGTCTTTCATTCGAAATTTGTCCGTGACAACTTATCGTGGTGGGAACCCGTTAGGGCGTTAAAGTCATTGTGAGCCTCTGGGTAGTTATGATCAGTGGTTGAATAACAGCTACAAGTGATGTAGACCAAAAGCTGCACAGATATTCGATAGAGTAGCGAGTATCGGACGTGATCCGCGGTTGAGATTACTTCTTGGAATTTGTCATAAGTAACTCTCACAGTGGTTGTCCTTATCACCTGAGGTATTTGGTTTGATATCATGAGGACTGTTGGATACTTAGTGCGTTCAACCGCTACGCCGTAACAGGGTGGCTATAAAGGGCGTAACTAGATTCAGCGGAAGCCGTGGTATTAAATGCAGATATGCAAGATGGGATTTGCACCTCTTCTATGAAGAGAGATGTTTCTGGGCCCCTTAACTGACTGAACATACTGATGAAGTGCATGGCCATGCCCAAACGAACTGATTAGTTCTTTGTCGTTTACCTATCAGTAGAGGTCAGATAGTCAAGAAACATAATCTTGAGTACTTAGAGTTGACTTATTCCAAGCTCATACTCAAAGATGAAATATCGTGATGCAAAGGGAAAAACCAAGATATACCCAATTTATGAACAGTGGTTTCATAAATGTTATTTCCATGTGGAAATGTCTAAATCACCTGTCTGGGTATAAGAGTTCTTGTAACCTGGTTAGCCTAAGTGCCTATCTAGGGGCCTCCTTAGGTCCGTGTGATCAAGGCGGGTATTGCCAACTTGCACAAGTGGGAGTCTGTTAGTAATTATGTGCAGAAGTTGACAAACCAGTGATTACACATCCAACGTTACAAGACACTCGAGGGTCACACCTGTGAGGACCTGTAAACCGAATAAGTGAGATAGTCCCAGTTGGAGAGATTAAGGTTTATAATAGTCAATTATAAATCAGTTGGGCATTTTCCGTACTAAATCCCAAAGTTAAAGGTTTGTTATTAATTGTATATTTATTAGATAAATAAATATATAAGTTTATTAATTATTAGATTATATATTTATTAAGAAAATAAATATATAATAGGTTAATAATTAATAATACAAATAATTATCTAGTTATTCTTTCTTTAAGGAAAAGAAAATAATATTTGCCAAAGATAATTATGAAACTAATTATGGAAACTGAATTGTATGGAAATTCCTCCATATAAAATAAGCTTATGGCTTATCAGTTTTAATTAATTCAGTTCACCGAAAAACAAACCAGAAAATTCTCTCCCTCTCTCTCTCGAAAAACCGGCGCCAACCAAGGCCGGAAAACCAGTTCGGTTTTTCGCTCTTCGATCAATTATGGTGTTTTTCCAATATACTGGGGACTCAATCCTACTAGAAGGATTTTCGTTTGATCGATCACGGGTGGATCTAACTCGAGCAATCCAGGTAATAATCCTATTAATTTACAATTAATTTAATAAAACGAACGATCGTGGTTTTTCGGGTTTTTTATCAAAATCGCTTCTGCAATAATCGAACCCGTTTGGTTTGATCGAATAAACCTTGATCAGTTTGGTCATTAGGTTTATAGTAAATTCAATCCAGTTAGGTTTGAGATTTACCGTGTTCTTCGTGTCAGTTTGATTCGGGATCACAGCAAAAACCCAACAAATAGCACCTTACCGAATGGCACCAGTGGAATTGCTAGAGCTTAAGGAACAATTGCAAGAACTTCTTGATCGTGGATTTATCAGGCCGAGTGTGTCTCCTTGGGGTGCTCCAGTTTTATTCGTGAAAAAGAAAGACGGCTCTATGAGGCTATGTATCGATTACAGAGAATTGAACCGGGTTACTATCAGAAACAGGTATCCGTTGCCTCGTATAGATGATCTGTTTGACCAACTTCAAGGAGCTAAATACTTCTCGAAGATAGATTTGAGGTCGGGCTATCATCAGTTAAGGGTGAAAGAGCAGGATGTCTCAAAGACTGCTTTTCGCACCCGATACGGGCATTATGAGTTTTTGGTGATGCCTTTTGGCTTGACCAATGCTCCGGCTGTTTTCATGGACCTGATGAATCGGGTGTTCAGTGCATACTTAGACAAGTTTGTCATCGTTTTCATTGATGATATACTTGTATTTTCTAAATCTAAAGAGGAGCATGAAGATCACTTACGCATTGTCTTGGGAACCCTACGAGACAAGCAGTTGTATGCCAAATTCTCTAAATGTGAATTTTGGCTCGAGCAAGTGGCGTTTTTGGGTCATGTGGTGTCAGCTAAGGGGATTATGGTGGATCCTGCAAAGGTCGAGGCCGTCACTAATTGGCCGAGACCCACTACAGTGACCGAGGTGCGAAGCTTCTTGGGGCTTGCAGGTTATTACAGGAGATTTGTAGAGGGGTTTTCTTCCATTGCACTTCCTTTGACTCGGTTGCTCAGAAAAGGGGTGAAATTCTCTTGGGAAATGATCAAGAGAAGAGTTTTGAAGAGTTGAAGAAGAGACTTGTTTCTGCACCGGTGCTCACTTTACCATCAGGGACGGGAGGATACCAGATATACAGTGATGCTTCCAAGAATGGTCTCGGTTGTGTATTGATGCAACATGGAAAAGTCGTTGCTTATGCCTCTAGACAGCTCAAGCCATACGAAGTGAACTACCCCACTCATGATCTAGAGTTGGCGGCGGTGATCTTTGCCTTGAAAATCTGGAGGCATTATCTTTATGGAGAGACTTGTGATATTTTCATGGATCACAAGAGTCTCAAGTATATATTCACTCAGAAGGAGCTTAACATGAGGCAGAGACGTTGGTTGGAGCTTCTCAAAGATTATGATGCGAGAATTCAGTACCATCCCGGTAAGGCCAATCTCGTTGCAGATGCTCTTAGTCGTAAGAATTCAGGGAGCTTGTCTTGTTTGATTTCTTCTCAGACGCACGTTATTCAGGATTTGGAGCGCTTAGGTGTGGAGGTTTATGCTAATCAGTCAGTCGGGTGTCTTGCAAGTCTTATGGTTGAGCCCACTTTGGTTTCGAGAATCAAAGAAGCTCAAAAGCAAGATGGAGAGTTGTGGGCCATATTGCAAAAGATTGACGATGGTAAGCAAGTTGACTTTCGAGTCGACTCAGATGGCATAATGTGGTTTGGTAACAGGTTGTGTGTTCCTAACGATCCAGAAATTCGCGAAGCCCTACTAAATGAGGCTCATAGCTCACCATTCTCTATACATCCAGGTTCCACTAAGATGTATAGAGATCTGAAACAAAATTTTTGGTGGAATGGAATGAAGCAGGATGTAGCTAACTTTGTGGCGAGATGCCTTACTTGCCAGAAAGTGAAGATCGAGCATCAGCGGGCAAGTGGGTTTCTGCAACCATTGGAGATTCCAACTTGGAAGTGGGAGGATATCTCAATGGATTTTGTTACCGGTTTACCGAAGACGCCTAAGAAGAATAATGCCATTTGGGTTATAGTCGACCGATTGACTAAGTCGGCGCACTTTCTTCCGATTCAAGAAGGGTGTTCAGTTGATAAGTTATCAGAACTCTTCCAGCGAGAGATTATCAGACTTCACGGCACACCCGTATCTATAGTATCAGACAGAGATCCTCGTTTTACCTCGCGGTTTTGGAAGGGACTTCAGAAAGCATGGGGAACCAGACTTCGGTTGAGTACGGCGTTTCATCCTCAAACGGATGGACAATCCGAACGCACAATCCAAACATTGGAGGATATGTTGAGATCGTGTGCTTTGGAGTGGTCCGGAAGTTGGGATGAGTACTTGTGCTTGGTGGAGTTCGCGTATAATAATAGTTGGCAAGCAAGCATTGGTATGGCTCCTTTCGAGGCTCTGTATGGTCGTAGATGTCGGGCACCGATATGTTGGAATGAGGTTGGTGAGGCCGTTATTGAAGGGCCAGAACTGGTAAGAGTCACTAACGAGAAGGTGGCAGTGGCGAAAGAAAAGCTGAAAGAAGCTCAGTCTCGTCAGAAGAGTTACGTCGATCGTCATCGGAGAGCTTTAGAATTCCAAGTTGGTGAGCATGTATTTCTTAAAGTGTCTCCCTTTCGAGGTATTCGGCGGTTTGGCTTAAAAGGGAAGCTTAGTCCGAGGTACATCGGTCCCTTCGAGGTGTTAGAAAGGGTTGGTGAAGTTGCTTATCGATTAGCTCTTCCACCTCAGTTATCTCATGTACATAACGTGTTTCACGTTTCGGCGCTTCGAGGTTACCATTACCATCCGTTGCATGTGGTGCAATATCCGTTAGATAAAATCCAAGAAGATCTCTCATGCAAAGAAGAACCCGAAGCTATCTTAGACAGAGAGGAGCGAGTGATGAGGAAGAAATCCATACCGTTCGTCAAGGTGTTGTGGAAAAATCACTCGGAACGAGAGGCCACTTGGGAGATGGAAGAATCGTTACAATCAGAGTATCCGCATCTTTTCGAGAACCTGTAAGTATTACCGTTATGGTTTATATTAGCTTGATTTCGGGGACGAAATCTTTTCTTTTGGGGGGAAGAATTATAATACCCGGTTAATTATATAAGTGGTTATATATATGTGTGTAGGTTTATTAAGAAAAGAAAGGAATTATTTTTCTATTTATACTATTAATAAATTGGAAGTCAACAAGTGGTGGTATGAAGTATGTGGTGTCGTGAGTTAAGGCAGAAAGGTATTGGTGTTGGTTTTGAATTTTTGATCAAACTTAAGGGTTTAGTCTAGCAAATCCCAATTGAAGTTTCATTATGGGTTTAAGATGGAAGTCGTGTGCAACGTGAGCGACTTTTATTGGGTTTTCTTGTTTAAGCTTAACCCTAACTTCCTAAAATATCAATCATTCGGCAGAGGAGACTCGCAAAGGAATTGAGTTTGAGCAATCGAGAGTGTAGGAAGGAAAGGAGACGACAAGGGCAGTCGGTTCCATCAATCGTCGTCGTTTTAAGGTAAGTCTCCATTCAAGTATTGAGTTTATGGGATCACCGGTTGGATTACGATTTTTGGGTGTATTTAGTTTAGAAACTAAGTTGTCTCTATGGCTTGAATACTATCGTTCGTGGCTCGAATGTCGATGTTTCGGCTAGAATCTCATGGCAGCAATAAGGGTCGTTTTAATCGTCGTTAAGGAGCCAAAATTCTGCACTTTTTCACTTATAAAGTAATTCAAAATTTTGCCTAACGGAAGTACGAATTGTTGGCGTTATTCTATCGCTAGGGGTGCGTTAATTTCCGGAAAAGAACGATCAAAACGACTTGATTTTCTGTTGCGTTGCTGCTGCGTTTTTGGCCATTTAAGAGGCGTTTAATGCCCTTTTGGACTGCTATTTTCGTGAGAGGGGGCTGCCAAACAGTAGCTTCCATTGGAAGAGTAGTTTGGGTGCTTATAAAATTGGTTTTGGAACTTCTAATCGTAGCTACTGCCATGGGTTTTCTTATGGATTTTTACTTACTTTGCCAATTATTTTACTCCTATAGTTAGCTTATGGGAGTTATAGAATTTGGTTTAGCTTAGTCTTGTTTATAGACAATGATGTCTTCAAGTTACCCTATAATAATTATAGTAAATTGTTGGGTATTTATAGGTCGGGATTAAAGGAGTAGGTACTTGGCGGTCGATAAGGTTGTGAAGCTTAAGGTACGGATATCTTAATTCATTTCGCTTATCTGCTTCGTTTATACATGGATATATGAAACTTAATATTTCGTTTAACTCCGGTTGATTAATACTTGATTATTCAATCGCCCTTACCGTTTGTTCTTTTCACTCATGGTTGGTTGACATCGTTACTTGTAATGATGTGCATTTAAACTTTCTTTTAACTTGGTTCGAATTACTTGCAACCGACCGATTCGTTCCTTACCGCATCATTGTTCGATATCATACGTTTGTAAAATCCTATTGCCTTAGAAATGTATTTTTAACGTTCGATACCGGTAAAGATTTCGCATTTTCTAAAAGAGTATATTTTCTCTTTCGGTATCATCTAGCATGATTTCTATCTATAAAAACTATAATTTTGGTACTTGTGATTTAAATTGTGAACTGTTTGAATTGAGTTCTAAAATTGTTAAGGCTACTTGTGGTAACATTATCTGTGTTTGGCCTTTTAGTTTGATATGTTTTGACCATATTTATGATTATATTATGTCTCATTTGTGGTGACATTTTGACTCCGGATAAGTCGAGCTACCAACCACCTATGGGGGTACCATAGGCACGTCATTGTGGCACCGATGGCGTGACACTAACCGTGGCGGTGTGATCAGTCCACGGCGTCTCCTTTTGTGCTCATGTGGGAGCTATTGTGTGTGACCGGTATATGATTTTAGGAGGCGTATGGGTCGACCCTAGGTTATATGTGTTATATGGTGAATGATGGTGTAGTGCCCAACGCCACATCTCACATCAGTACGTGCGGATCTGCAGTCCAGCGTACGGGCCTGTGTGGCTATGTATGACATTTGTCATGTCGGTTGATATGCAAGTGTATGCGTTATTTGAGCTCGATAAGTCCATCCTTATGTCTTTGTTTGATACGTGATTTATTAATTCTCTGCGATTGGTAGTCGCATCATCTGATATTTGAGATTGGTTTTTATGCGTTTGAATTGTGTGCCTTGCTATATTTTGTTATCCGCTCACTGGGCATTTGGCTCAGCCGTGTTATTTTTGTTTCTCACGGCAGGTAATCAAGGGGGCTGCTAGGACTTGTGACGAGAGTATCAGGTTCTCAAGTTCAGGAATAAATCAAGAGGTTTAGCTTAGTTTAGCATTTTTTTTAGACTATTTATTTTCCTTTCGTTAAGAGATTGATTCTTTTGCAAAGGTTATGTTGGATCTTAGTATTTTGTGGATTGATTTGGTTATTGGAGGTTTTAAACTCGTTGTTTGGAGTTTTAAATATTCATTGGAGACTATGTGTTTGGATATTTAATTGTCATTTCTTTATGTTTAGAGTAACCTCCCTTCTTCGGAACGGGGGTGTTACAATTATCATATCCAATAACATGCAAGCTTAACACATAACCACACATGCATAACAATCATATATACATAATCATATAAGGTATAGATAGAGTACTCACCTACTAGATGACTAGTCTCACACACTTTCGCACACAAAAGCTCAAGAGAGGTTACCTGTATCATACACATGCATAACATGTCAATACATAACCCAAAAGTGAGTTCAAAAGTCCAACCCAGACCCCTTTTCCGAAATGACATAACTAGGCTAGTCCAAATTCTACCAAACTTCATCAATTACCCTTTTCCATCATCCCTTATGGAAGTGCATATCAAAAATCCCCAAATGAACTCGATTGAAAAAAGTGAGAATTTCATCCGGTGCAACCGGCGGGTACTTACCCGCGGCTTACCCGCCGATACCCGCAGTTCGTGTTCCAGCCGCGGGTTGCGACCAAAACCTAAGGATTTCACTTCCAAATCCCAAATTCGACATTTCTAACCATATACATGTTTCTCCATCATAACCAAACGATAATAGACATCTATAAACATCCAATTGATTCAATGAACATGCAAATTGATGGTTAATTGACCATCATCCTTAACGTAACCCTAACCCTAAAATTTATAAATGAAAAGGTAACTAAAAACACATACCTTGCTCGCGTGAAACAAACAAAGACTTAATCCGCAAGCAATTGCTCCCAAAGATTGGTTTAGAACAACCAATTTTGTCTCCTCTCCTTGCCCTATCAAAATCGCCTTCTCCCTCTCTCGTCTCTATGAAATTGATCAGTTAACAAAAGAAGAGGAAGTGAGGCTCTTCTCCATTATATACATGCCACTAACATCCTTCTACTTCCAATATTTACAAACTAGCCATTCTAATCCTGAAATTACACAAAACTAAACATAAATTCGACTTAACTATAACAAAAGCCCGTTAGTTTCATAACTTGGGAAACGGGGCGTTACAGAGCTAAAACCAGATTAGATGTATTTTTCTCGAATGAACTTCAATATGGTTCCTCAACTATATCATTTTCCTTGACATGTAAAATTGACTAGTTTTAACAACTTCAACAAACTTCAGCTTATTTTTTCTATTAGTTACATCTAAATGAGGAGCAATGTGGACACTTTACATTTAAAACAATTTTGATGTTAATAAGACATATGAACCCACCATCTCTCTTCCCACACCCCTCTGTCCTTTGTATTTATCAACATCCCCAACCACCACCCTCCACCATTAACATCCATCACAAATAAATAGAAAACCTTCTGTGGCACAAATGTCTTTTTCTTCTGCTTATTAACTGTTGGGGAAATTAAGCACTCAAATACTCTCTTATATTATAATAGAGTTTCTCAAAGAAAAATAAAGAAATGAAAACAGACGAAGTGGAGATTTACTGCCAAAAGACTTGCATTCAAAAAGTAAAAGGACTAGGCTATATAAATAGCCTTACACACATTCTAATAAGAAAATAAAAGTACCACCCCACTAACCTAAAACTAAGCACATGGTATCCTTCTTACCCATCGTGCAAAACATTGAACAACTACCACCAATTTACTAATTCAAACTAAATAAACACTTAAATAATAAACAAACTAAATTAATCAAGATTACACCAACATTCACCCCCGTAATCTTGATCATGACGACCCATTTCTTCATCAAAGCGATACCGGTTCTTCCTCTTCCTCGGCGTCTTCCACGTCCGCTACTTTCAACATGCTTTTGTTCACTTACCCACATGAGGCGACCTTGCTCTCGTACCGTTGATGCACCTGCGTTTTCTGCGGCCATTTCCTTGCTTAAATTTCGAGTTTCAACACCGGTCTTGATCTCGAACTTTGCTTCTTACTTTCTTGCTTCTTGCTTCTTGCTTTCTTGCTTCTTGCTTTCTTCACGGTCTTCGGTCTCACGCCGGAGCTTCGGTCTCTCGGTCTTCTCGACGGCGTCGGTCTTTCTTCTTTCGATCTTCACGATTCCTTCTGCAATTCGCATGAACATGCTACTTGCTGCGTTCTGCTGCTTCTTTCTTCAGATCACCATATGTGATCATTCTGCTGCTTCTTTCTGCTTCTTTCTTGCTGCTTCTTTCTTACTGCGTTCTGTCGGCCACCAACGACAACCTTGCTGCTTGCTTCATTCTCTCGGATGACTACATAGATTTTGCAATCATCCCTCTCTTTCTTTCTACGCACCAGGTATGAACCTGGGAGCTCTGATACCAATTGTTGGGGAAATTAAGCACTCAAATACTCTCTTATATTATAATAGAGTTTCTCAAAGAAAAATAAAGAAATGAAAACAGACGAAGTGGAGATTTATTGCCAAAAGACTTGCATTCAAAAAGTAAAAGGACTAGGCTATATAAATAGCCTTACACACATTCTAATAAAAAAATAAAAGTACCACCCCACTAACCTAAAACTAAGGACATGGTATCCTTCTTACCCATCGTGCAAAACATTGAACAACTACCACCAATTTACTAATTCAAACTAAATAAACACTTAAATAATAAACAAACTAAATTAATCAAGATTACACCAACATTAACTGCAAATTCAATCAAGCATCAGGCATCCGATTCCTGATTTGAGGGCTCTTCAACTTTACCAAGATAAGAACCTAAGACTCGCAAAGTGCGTCTTATGATTCCTTTACTATTTTTTTTTTGTTTTGCAGGACATGCTAGATTTGAAAGATTTCTATGACAATTTATTTTATGTTGCTGCAACTATAGTGAACTGTTAATTTTAATAGTATTTTGCTTGGGATTTTTAGTTTAATGTTTAGCTACTACATTATAATGTGTCACAACCAGGTTAGTTTTTTTTTTTCCATTTTATTTGATCTCTATTGAACTATGTAAGTAATGTGATAACTTGATTTTCCTGATATGAAGGATGCTATTGATATTCATATATCATTAGATATCCAAAACATATATAATCAAATGTACTACATGCATATCACATTGGTTTGCAATTTTGATTAATATTTAAATGCCAATTTTGTAGTTAAACTTATAGCACCATGACCATTCAACTTGATTATATGTTTTGGCTACCCTTATATAGTATGTTTTAATTCATCCTTATTATATGTATCGTTTACGATTCTCTATAATAGTTATTGTGTTTGTTTTTTTTTACAAACCACACATTTTGTATATTTAGTAGACTGAATTTAGACTTTCAAAATTTATAATTGGTTGAACCGTAGGTCTAAAAGGTCAAGTAAGATTTTTTTCATTATTTTGTGTTATAATATGTTACTTTTGACATTTTTTTCTTTTAAGCATTCTGCAGAAGTTATGGATTTCAAAAAACTTATGTTGTGTTCATTTTTACTGTAATGGAAATAATATGTGTGTGAACTTTCAAGAGTTTTTGCTTTGATTGTATTTTCTTGGTAGATGAAAACAAGTTAATTGTGTTATTGTGTGCTTGCTCGTATCTCTTTTATTTTTTTGTTGTGCTTTGTGATTGTGAGAATTGAAAAAGGTGTTACTGATACTCTTATATTACGTTTGTTTTCTCTCAGACTTAGGCTCTTGGAGGGCTTGTTGTTCGCTTCTCTTCATTATCTCTTTGCCTTGGTTCCTCTTTGTTCTATGTTTATATGCTTCACTAGTTATGTACGCGCACAATGCGACGCAAGATAAAATAAGAGTGTTCTCATTAAAATAACTAATTGTTCTAAGAGAATGTTATATAAAACCAAACAAAAAAATTATATCTAAAAAATTTACAGTTAGTTTATATTACGATTTTAGACGTCTTGAAAAGTTTTATAGAATACTTTCTAAAGTTTTGAACACCTGAATATAAATGTAATTATTACATGAAAGGTTTGAATGGCGTTACCTTTGGAATCGTAAACCGATTTTTCTTTTTTATATTTACTTTAAAACCTTAGTAAGTTGTAAAAGTTACTGCCGCATGTATTAAAAAATGTTTGGACTTTAATCATTTAAAATAATAGAGTTTAATAATTTGCTACTTCAAAAGCTAAACTATTAAATATATAAAAAATTGTTATAGTTTTTCTAAGTTGGTTATTAATATTGTTAAATTGTTACTAATACTCTTATATTATGTTTATTTTCTCACTACATATCCAACCCTCTATTGAGGTGAACCGTAAGCCTAATTCACTCTTTACCTTGGTTCACTTTATTATTCTTTAAGTTTATATGCTTTTTTATATAACTTTGGGAGTCAGGGTGTTGTATAATAACAACATCAAAAATTGTTGTTTACTTTAATGTTTTAAAACATTTTCCCCACTATAAATATAGAAGTTATAGACCCTTGCTTGGAAAGAAATCCCCTATCACCTCTATTTCTTGCAGCTGTAGAGAACACAGCTGATCTTGCGGTTTTTTGATAGGGTTTACTTCTGATACGCTAAAAGGGAAAAACCTAAGTACAATACATACAATAATTTTTCGTGAAGTAAACCCGTTTTTGATATCCTGTGTGCAAAGGCTAAAAAATGCCCCCACATCATTTTTTTATCAAACACAACATATTATATTTAAGCGGTTTGGAACATCGTTAAACTGGTATGCTGAGTTTCATGCCGATTCTTATTAAATATAACAAAATAATACAACTAAAATAAGAAATAAACAAAAACCTAAATAACATAACATATACTTACACCACCTAAAAAAATGTATTTATGCTCTTGAAACAAAAATAACAATTATATATATATATATATATATATCATATTTGTGCTCACTTAACCTATAGAAATTGAAAGAAAATAAAATAAATAAAGTTAATTTTAACTAGAATAATACAGTTACATTAAATTACATTAATGTCACACAAGTTAAAAAAATATAGGAAAATCATTCGTACATTCAGTACAGGTACAAAAGTACAAATACAGAATTACAAAAACACAAATATAGAAGTACAATAATACAGGTACAGAAGTACAAAAGTACAAAACTACAAAAATACATGTACAAAACAAAAAAAATCTCAATCTGGGTGTAAACGAGCTGAGTCGAGCCGAGTATCAGGTAGTTCGAGTCGAGTCGTTAGTATCTTGAGTCGAGCTTTGACCGATTTTTGACCGAGTCGAGTTTTAACCGAGTTTTGACCGAGTCGGTCTCGAGTAGCTCGTGAGTTGTCTTGGCTGAAGCAGAGTCGAGCCGAGTATCAGGTAGTTCGAGTCGAGTCGTTAGTATCTTGAGTCGGGTTTATTTGAGTCGAGTTTTGACCGAATTTATTTGAGTCGAGTTTTGACCGAGTCGATCTCGAGTAGCTCGCGAGTTGTCTCGGCTCATTTACACCACTAACCAAAAGTAAAAATTAAAAATTATATCGATAGGGGTTGAATTAATGTGATTATGAATTTCAAATTGTGTAGGCCTCGTGGGTGTTAGGTTTGGACAGGAATTCTCTAGACCATCTGTTGCAACATTATTGTGAGACTGAGGCAAATAACGAGTATATTTTTCATATTTGTACATGTATCATATCAAAAATTGCTATTTTTCGTTTTCAATTTCTTGTAGATGCCAAGACTGGTGATGGCGTCCACTGACTAATGAAATGCTAAGGTGGGCTAGTTAGTTGTTCATTGCGATGTTTCATGTGCCATTCGTTTTTGCACGGTTTTCTTCACGTTTGTTTTTCTTTCAACAGAGAAAGTAGACAAAAGACACATTATCTTCTGCACATATACGATCGTATGAAAACAGAGTTGCTTTCGTCATCAGGATATCGCAAGAGTCATGAGGCACGTGGTGTGATTCTGTTAATGTGAAGGATATTATTAATTCAACATTTAAATTATTTTATGCATGCTATTAATGTGAAGGATATTATTAATTCAACATTTAAATTATTTTTAGCAATATTCTTATCTTTATATCGACTAAAAAAGTTTTTGGAGGACATTACCAAATTTGAAGATACCTTTACGGAAGAAAAAAAACAAAAACGCAGCTTTGAGAAAAGAAAATGCCGAGGCTGAGGGAGCTATTACGACTGTTGACTGGGCGATTTACCTATTGCATTGCGACATTGAAGTACAAGAGACGAGAAAGGAGCATCTGGATAAAAAATAAGTAGGATATATGGTGGCATCACACAACAAGTTCTAAAATTAATGCCACTGTCAACCCAAGTGACCCTCCCTCTCTTTGTCAGGTTTCATTTTCTCTCCCTCCATAAGTACGTATGCCTCCATCTATGTAACACCCCAAAAATTGGAGTCAACAAAAACTTTCATTAACGAAAGGTGGTAATACAAAAAATGCCAAAGCGTGAGCTCTTCCCAAAAATGGGGTATAAAGTAATATACAATTACGATGTCTGTAATTCAAATGAAGCGGTATAATAACCAACAAGTCTAATTCCTAACAAGGAAAAGACTACAAAAGGGTCCTCAGTTTCTACTATCAACTCGCGGCCTAGAAGACCGGGCTCTTCACACGATCCCCCAAGCTCACTCTAAACCCAAGCATTTACTTTGGAGCAGCGCCACTAGCACCTGAGAGACACATCGACACCATGCAAGTGTTAGGCCAAAAGAGCCTAGTGAGTTGTACCAACAAGTACGATACATATAGAATCATGTTAAAACATATGATGTATACATAAGAGTATTTAAACAACATAATCAAAGTATACTTTTACGGGTTATCTTTTATCTTCGGAAACAGTGGGAGCGACCCACCTCTACCAACCAATATCCCATCACTCGTTACTTCCAAACACCTCGATGCCATATCTACCATGACACACCATCAGAGGCCCGCGCACCTCAGAGCAACCCGAGAGCCGGCGACATAGGGGCATTCCTATTTCAGAACCTCCCAAGACTGTTTGGTGTGGAAATATTACGTTGGTTCGTCCATTGTTATTTATATAGCCGTATATCCGCCACCAATCCCATCACTCGTTACTTCCAAACACCTCGATGCCATATCTATCATGACACCATCCACAGAGGCCCGCGCACCTCGGAGCAACCCGAGAGCCGGCGACATAGGGGCATTCCTATTTCAGAACCTCCCAAGACTGTTTGGTGTGGAAACATGGTGCGGAATATACTTAATTACACACAAACGTGTTACGTATTTTCACCCGGTCTAAGAGACCATTCTATACTGTGTACCTCGATGCCATATCTATCATGACACCATCGGAGGCGTATACGTACTGTCTAGAAAGACTCATACAATTATCTAAACCTTTCATAGGTATTAATCGAGGGTCTCAAGCCCTTCATTCATTTCACATAAGCCAACATGTTCGGGATTTAATTCCTTCACATCATTCCGTGGCATGCATAATAACACGTATTTCTCATAAATACATTCATCATATAATCACATGAATATAACTCATGCATTAGTAGCATACGATAATCTACTCCACGTATACAATAATCCAAGTCAAGCCATTCGTACAAGTATACTCATTCATTTCATGGCAATCCTTAAACCTAACAATTTAGGCATTTCATCCAAAGATCATGTTTATTCACAATAACCAAGCAAGATATGTAAATCAAACAAGATGATGTGCTCTCAGTTTTCACAAAAAGGGTTTAGCAACTCACCTTGAGACTCGTAAAGCCAAAAGCCCCAAATTTCGCATAAAACCCTAGATTGAAGCTTGAGTGAACACTTAAACTGATAAGGAGTTAAAACCTTGGATTAGTTCCAGATCTACGACATATAAGACTAGATCTACACTTAAAATCCATAAATAGAACTTACTTCCTCAAGATCTTGGGTGAAAACCCTAAGATGAAGAACCTCCAACAATGATGAAGGGATGGTGAAGAAGATGAAGCCATGGTGATCTCCACCCTTTAAACTAGTAGATCTAACCTCCAACACTTTCAATAACATGAAATCCACCTAAAATAACACCAAATATAAGACAAGTATGGAAGAAAAGGTTGGGAGATGAAAAACCCCCAAATCTAAGCTTAAAACTCGAAGGGGATGAAGAGATTACTTACACCAATGATTTTGAACTCCAAAATACTTGAAATCCATTGATGTAGTCTTGAAGAGCTCGAAAAACCGAGAAGATAGCAATTTGAATCACCAAAATCGGAGTTGTAGAGAGAAAGATATGAAGAAATGAAGAAGATAGCTTAAAATCAAGTTTTCAGCTCAGATCAGCGGTATCGGCGGGTCTGACCCGCGGCTGACCCGCCCTTACTCTGAAACCCGCCTGAAACCCGCACGGTTCACTGTTTTGGCCATAACTTCTCCGTTATAGCTCCGATTTTGCTCCGGAAAGAACCGTTGGACTCGTATTTCAATTTCCCATCCAACAAGACCATAAAATCCATGATTTAACCTAAAGTCCTATTTTTCATATTTAACTTAAAAGATCCATTTCTGCATTGGGCCGAAGTTGAGTTATCCGAAAATTGCGGGTGTTACAATCTAGGGGTGAGTATCGGACGGGTTTTTCGGGTTTTCGGGTTTCGGGGGAAAAATGGAGGCCCCGATACCCGACTTTTCGGGGGTCGGGGTTTTCGGGTTTCGGGGATTTCGGGTTTCGGGACGGGTTTTCGGGGCACGGTTTTTTGCTCACCCCTACCTCCATCTCTCTCACGTTTCATTATTCTCAATCTATTCAAAATGAGCAGATATCATATCTTTGGCTTCTTCAAGGGGGACAATTTGTCCCCCAAGGTGAACCCACCAAGACAACGATTCATCCACAAACACCTGGGCCGAAGCCGCTACTACCTTGGGCCGCCATTCTCTCAACAAATTCATGGGCCAATTTCATCATCAAAATAGAAGCAAGTGTTGTTGGACTCATGGCTACACATCGTTCGGCTTTGCAATTCATATTTTAAATACTATTTGATTGTAGGATAGACTAAGAAAGTTTATGGAGGACGTTACCAAATTTGAAGATACCTTTACAAAAGAAAAAAAACAAAAACACAACTTTGAGAAAAGAAAATGCCGAGGCTGAGGGAGCTATTACGATTGCTGACCGGGCGATTTACCTATTGCATTGCGACATTGAAGTACAAGAGATGAGAAAGAAGCATCTGGATAAAAATAAGTAGGATATATGGTGGCATCACACAACAAGTTCAAAGATCAATGCCACTAACCCAAGTGACCCCGCCAGTGGCTAAAATATGCTTTTAACTGAAAAAAATAAAGAAGTACCGACCGTTATAAAGTTTTGAAAAATAACCCAAAGTTGACTGGTTGTTCCAGGATACAAGAAAGCACAGGGATAATAGATGATCAGATCTTAAATGTTGACTGCTTTTTGATTAAAAATTCTTTTAGCATCATAACTGGTTGTTCGGTTTGATTTGGTTTTTGGTTTTTGGATCAAAAACCAAATTAAAAATTGAAAACCGAATCAAAGACCGAAAACTAAAAAACAAAATGGTTTTGGTTTTTCCAAAAACCGAAATATTCCGTTGGGTTTGGGTTTTAACCAAAACCGAACCGAGCACACTCCTAGCTTCTAAATAAGCTTTAAGTTATGTTTGGCAAAAATAAATTACCTTATATTTTAGGCATATGTTTTGGTGGACATAAGTCGGTTTATTAAAACGCTACGTGGATTAACTTATAAGGAGTTTTTTTGTGACATTTTCCAATTATATATCTATATATAATAAAAGAGTAACTTATTTGCCACGTGTCGTGCTCTGGTGAGCCGGCTGCCACGTGTCGTGCTCTGGTGAGCCGGTGCCACATATAATTTACATTTTAATAAAAAATTCTACAAAATAATCTATATATATATATATTAAAGAAAGGTTTTTGCTGATGTCATGATTATGAAATTGAGTCATTTGATTGACCAATTAAAAAATAATCATCAAATGATGATGGCATCAATTATTCTTATTATTTTAATACAATAATTATCTTTATAATCTACATTTTTTATCCTTATAATTATTTGATTAAATTACTTTTTATCCATTAGTTTCTCATCTTTCACTTTACATCCTTATCATTTTAAGATAATAATATATATTAATTAAAATGTATTAAAATTTTTGTTTTTTCTTTTTAATAAATTATACCATTATAATCGTCTCGACAATACCTTCAAAATGAGTTTAATATTGAATATTTTTTTTAATTTAACTACATTATTAAAATTAGATATAAATTAATTTGTTTAGATTTTATTATAATTCTATTCTTGATATTCTTGAAATTTAAAGATTTTATCTTTTTAACCTAAGTATTTTTATAGATTATTTATAAGTAATTAAAATTTATTTTATTTAAAACTCCATTGTTGATATTCTTGAAATTTAAAGATTATATCTTTTTAATCTAACTATTTTTATAGATTATTTATAAGTAATTAATTTTTTATTTAAAATTCTACAAATAAAAAACACTACATATTTTATTTTTGAATCCCTCCAGTTATAAAATTAGATATAAACTAATTTGTTTAGATTTTATTACAATTCTATTCTTCATATTCTTGAAACTTAAAGATTTCATTTTTTTAACCTAATTATTTTTATATATTATTTATAAGTAATAAAATATTATTTTATTTAAAACTCAATTGCTAATATTCTTGAAATTTAAAGATTCCATCTTCTTAATCTAACTATTTTTGTAGATTATTTATAAATAATTTTATTTTATTTTATTTAAAATCCTAAAAATCAAAACACTACACATATTTTATTTCTGAATCCCTCCAGTTTTAAAAGCATTCACGAAATTCAAATCTTTTGACAAAAGAATAATAAATTTTCAATTTTTAAAATTTTAACAGCTTATCTCTATATCTCTACCTGTATCTCTAACTATCTCTATCTCCATGAATTGTGGGCTTATATCTCATAACTTCGCATCTCCTCTCTGTTTGTTTTGCTAACAGTACTTGGATAGATCCTTCTTCATGATCCTGGGTTTGTATTCACCTTGACCCCTACCACTATACTATTAACAGCTCATTTTCGTATCTATTTATCTCTGTCATTATTTTCTTATGTACTACTATTATAAACACTTGTGCAACCCTTTTATGTGTATTCACTGTGGTCTCATTTAAAACAATATATTATTCTTTTAATTAAATATAAATTAATAATAAGATTTGTTTTATATAGATTTACTTTTATTTTGAGTAATTACTTTTATATTTATAAATAAATGATATGGTTTAGTTTTTCGAATGTTTAGATTCTTCATACTGTTTGTAGGTGACGCTCTTCTCGGCTCGGGTCTATCCTTCTACTTGGCATCTCGGTGAAGGGGCTATTTCGGCTTATGCCTCATAAGTTGATCCCTTTGCTCGACGCTTTTTCCAGCTTTCTGTTTTGTTTTCCTTAGTTTTAAATCGTTTTAGTTTGGCATTTTTGGGTGAATGAGTGTTTCTGTTTGGTCCTTTTCGTTGCTGCGTAATTGTTGGGCTTTGAACTTTGTAAGTGGTTTTTGGTTCCTCGGGTGGTAGTGAAATTTCCATGTTGTGTAGAAAAAGTTTCTTTCTAAGAAATACAAATAACAACTCAGGAGCTAATATTCACCACAATTCATATTTATAATATAAGTTTCCTGATATGATTTAATTTTTTTAAAGTATCCCGTGAATTACACGGGATCAAAACTAGTTTTTATTTATATAATAATACCAAGGGAAAATTTCATTTATATCCTTAAAAACTTGTTATAATGCGTATATATCTTTACAAAGTTTGAAATTACGTGTATATTATTCTAAACCTCTAAAACTCACGTATATATCCTTCTCTCTAATTTAATTAGATTTATTCCTTTAAAAAGTATAAATCATTATCTATTAGTTGATTTTTTTTTTCTAAATTACTAAACTACCCTTTCTTAATTTCAAACCCAAAATCAAATCATCGACATTCCTCTCTAATCGGTCGACCTTCCTCTCGTCAACCTGCAATCGTCGACCTCCTCTATGTCGTTTAATCTTCTTGTAATCTGTTGATCCAGCTCTCCTAAGACCTGATGAAATGATAATGATCCTGCTACTTTACTTAGTGAATAGGTTTTTACTTCTGTTATAGCTTGAGGAATTATCACTGAATCTGTTCAGTGTTATTCCATGTTACTTATGCTGTAACTTATTTTTATAATCATCAGGATCAGGATCAGGAGATGAACGAGTCTGTTCTGCAGTCTACTGATCCTGACCACCGAAGTGAAGACCTCCTGAAGACATCAGGATCATACTCAAAGAACCATCAGCGACGTCAAAGAATTAGCTGATGATAGGACCAGCATGCTCGTGATCTGAAGACGGAACTCAGTGATATCAGGCTGCTCAATTTCGTATGACATCCTAAAGATTCATCAGGATACAAGTGACCCTGAACAACATCAGTATCAGGACTCTACTCACTGATCAGTATCCTGATCCTGAAGGATTAGTGTAATGTCTTAATCTAATGCACAAAAGGATTATCCGCCTTTACTGACACAAAAGTACATAAGGACAGTCTCTTTTCTGTTCCCTCCGAACTTATCAGACCTCAAGGCAACTGTTTACTCACATCCTCTTTTGCACACCATGCAAAGGGTATTTGTTTATAGTAAATAGTACATAGGACCACTTAGAATGTGACACGTACACAAAAGTGAGTCTGCATGCATTCAATGCATTGGGTATAAATAGGACTTGAAGAGATGTTCTCCATACTTCTTCTTCATCCTAAAATATACCCTAATCCTTTCTTTCTTATTTCCTCTATCTTCTTTCTTTTCTTATCTTCTCACTTTAGTGCATAGTGAAAGAAAGCTTAGATTGTTTAGTTTAGACTTATTGTCTTTTCTATTTCCGCAACAATCAGTAAATTCATATTGTTAATATAACAAAGAATTTAAAAGTGAAATTTGTGTGATTATATTCAACCCCCCCTTCTATAATCCCATACACTATCCTTACTTGAAGGTCACCTCATTGGGACCAACAAGTGGTATCAGAGCAGATACAAGCTCTCATTTTCTTCTCTAAGAAAAATCTTGTGATCCTCTCTTCTCTTATCCATGGCTCTTCAAGCTAAGGATAACTACTTTGATACTGGCTCTGCTGGAAAACCTCCAAGGTTTAACAAAGATAACTTCTCTCTTTGGAAAACCAGGATGGAACTCTTTCTTTCTGGTTCTGATCCCCAGATTCCTTACTTTCTGGAACATGGACCACATGTGCCCACACAAACCGTTCATGCCATTCCTGCTGCAGGCAACCAACCAGCTTTACCTGAAAGGGAACTGGTAAAACCTGTGACCGACTGGAATGATGAAGATAGACGCCTGGTCAACATTGACACTAAGGCTAGGTTTCTCATTGCCATGTCACTCCCTGATGATGTATTCCATTCAGTCTGTCACCTTCGCTCTGCTAAAGAGATTTGGGACACCCTCTGTGTTCAATATGAAGGTACTGCTGTTCTCATGGAATCAAGAAAGATCTTCTTGGTTCGACAGTACGAAAGCTTTATTCATCAGAAGGATGAAACTCTCTCCCAGCTACATCAGAGATTCAACTGTCTTCTGATTGACCTGAAGACTATCGGTACTACCTATCCTAACTCTGAGGTGGTTACCAAGTTCATGGAAGCTCTTCCTGAACATTGGGAAATCTACACCTCCTGCTTAACTATGTCAAAAGACATAAAGACACTCACACTAAGTGAGTTGTACGGTATTCTTCTAAACCGTGAACAACAGAAGAAACTGAAAAAGAATCTCATAAGAGATACTAAAGATACCAAAAGTAACTCTGTTGCACTGGTCTCTGATTCAGTTCCTACTGTTGCTACTCCTTCTTCGGTAACTATTACTGAATTAGAATCCTCTGACTCTGACATGTCAAAAGATCCTGAATTCAATGAATCTCTTGCTTTATTAACTAGATCTTTTAAAAAGTTTGCCAAAAAGGGAAACTTCCATAAAAAGAAACCTCTCTCTATAACTGACAAGCCTAAATTAGAACCTGTTGATAAGGCTACTGCTATCTGCTACAACTGTCAGGGCAAAGGACACTTTGCTAATGATTGCAGGTACAGGAAAAGTCAGTTTGCTCTCTCTTCTGCCAAATCTTCCTCTAAGAACCCCAAATACCAGCGCCTGAAAGAAAAATACAAGAAGATGAAATTTCAGCGCAAAGGTAAAGGACTTATCGCAGAAGACTGCAATTGGGATGATGTCTCCTCTGATGACTCATCTGATGAGGAAGATACTCAAGTGGCACTGATGGCCATTATTGAGGAACCTACCTTGGCTCTCATGGCTAAGATAGAAGAGGTCCCTGAAGAGGTTCCTACTCAAGCTCCTAAAGCTTCTTCCTCTATGGCTTCTGAAGCTTCCACCTCTGCGACTGATTCTCCCAGTCAGGTACCTATTCCTCTTGTCCCTCTTGAAAGCTTGACTCAGCTGGACCTGGTTACTCTTGATCTCTATAAAGCCCTGAATGGTAAAACCTCTGCTGAGAAAATGAATATTGATCTTCGTGATCAACTCAGAGAGTGCCAAGAAAAAATAAAACTGTTAGGAATTATGTGCAGAGTTGACAAACCAAGTGATTATACAATCCAATGTTACAAGACACTTGAGGGTCACACCTGTGAGAACCTATAAGTCGAACAAGTTAGATGAAATCCCGAAATGGAGAGTTAGGATTTATAATAGTGTATTATAAATCTATTGGGTAATTTCAGTCAGAATTACCAAAGTTGGAGGGTTATTAATTAATTAGGATATTATATATTTGTTAAGATAAATAAATATATAATAGTTAATTAATAAAGTTTTTATATATTAGATAAATATATAAATCGTAATTATCGTATGCAAATTCTTTTCCAGCTAATTAAATAAGGAAAGGATTTGAGATAATTATTATAAGGAAACTGGATTCCTTACAAACTGTATTTTTCCTCCATATAAATAAAGCCTATGGGTTAAGGAAAAACATTAAGCTTTTTCAGTTGAAAAATCAGTTTTCTGTCTCCCCTCCTCTCTCCCAAAAACCGGCGCACAAACCCTTTCCCCCTTCGGGTCGTTTTTGGTTGTTCGGGTTTCACGGTTCTGCTAGAGGAACGTTCGTTGGTTGATTACGGGTGGACTAATTCTCAAGCATCCAGGTAAATAAATCTAACCTAATCCTTTAGGTTTAGAGCTACAAACGATTAAGATCATTAGGCTTTAATGGGTTTTTTAGCTTTTATCGCTTCCGCATGATTAGATCAGAAACAGCGTGTTTCTGATCACGTGGGTTTTAACAGTTCGTTTTAAACCTACGAGATATATCAAACCAGTGAGGTTTTGATAGATCTGAGATAATCCTCGGATCAGTTTGACTCGAGGATACCCACAAAAACCCAACAGTGGTATCAGAGCCATTGTTAAATCGTTTTTAGCTGTTTATCAGTTTACCAGTTTATCTGTTATGTATGTGATCCGTTAAAAGGCTGTTTCTTGCATATCAAGTTTTTAAAAATCTGAATTTCATTAGGTTTAATATATTTACATAAAAATTCGATTTTTATTTTTTTTTTAAGAACTGTTTATCGTACGAAAACCCGGAAAAACCATCACCAGGTTGGTGATGGCTGCGGTTGTGACACCATCACCGCGCCACCAGCGTGGTGGTTGCGGTTGGTTGCCATGACCAATCGCCTGGCCAAACCACCAGAGAGGTGGTGGCGGCGATTTCGTGTTTCCTCCGGCTAACCACACGGTGGCAGCGGCGTCGTAATTATCAACCACCGCACCACGATTTGGTGGCGGTGGTAGCGTTTGATGGTACGGGGGTGACAGCGGCTCAAGGCCGTTGACATCGTCGGAACACAGCAAAACGCCTGCCAAGCCGCCGGCTGCCTTACGGCCATGCCAGGCGGCGGCGGCGATTGACTCTCGAATTCAATCGAGCCACCGAAGCCGGAAGCGGCAACGGTGGCAGTAGTGTTAATCAGGACCGCCAATGGGCGGGGTGGTGATGACCAAATCACATGACACGATCGCGGCTAGACCGCAGCTGCACCACCAGCGTGGTGGTGGCGGCGTCAGCCTTGAACGGAAACCACCACCGTTCCATCAATCATGGTGGCGGTGGTGCTGATTTAAAAACATAGCCGCCAAACGGCGGTGCCGATTCGGTCAAAGGAAAACCACCGAGGTGGTAACAACGTCTATTGGCAACCGCCGGCTGCCCTAAAGGCCACGCCAAGGCGGTGGTAACCGCCGAGTGACGGCGGTAAAATCAAATCCAAACCACAACCACCAGAAGCCGCTCCCGCGGTGGTGGATGGTAGTGCTAATCGAAGGCCGTAGGACACACCACCCGATCGGTGGTGGTGCCCGAACCCATATCGAACCACGGTTGACGCCAAGGCCAAACCACCAGTATGGTGGTGGCCGGCGGTTCTGATAATGGTTCCGCGGTGGCCGCACGACGAACGAACCACCAGCGTGGTGGTAGGCGACGGTTCCTGATCATGGATCGTACCTAGGGTTTTTCGTATATTTGGGCCAAAATAGTAACGAGCCCAAGGCCCAGTTCTTTGGACCAAGTTACGGCCCAAAAGAGATCGTTTGGTTTTCTTATCCAAAATATTTTATTTAAACCAGTTGGATTGTTTTTCGGGTTTAATAAATCTTTTATAAAAGCTAAATTTTTACCAAATAAGCCTAACATTGTGTTTTTACTCAGAGGCCAGTTTTAAATTTTGGGTCAATAAAACCAGTTTGATATAATTTTGGATAAAAGGGAATTATTTTAGCTAATGAGTTTTATTTATAAAAGTGTATTTTTTAGATAATACTGATTTTAGTCTAAAATATTGTTTTTGATTTATAAAACAGTTTGTTTTATGAATTAATTAAAACCAAATTTGGCGATAATAGAGACAAAATAATTTTAACGGATCCAGTTTATTACTCGTGATTATATGATAGCTTTTATTATATAGCATATATATTTACGTAATTGCTTGAAGCTCGATATATGTTTTTCAGTTTGATTTTACATATATATCTATTATAGTATTTGCCAACCTAGACCCTTGACAAATTTATGGGGAGGCCTGCGTGCCACTTGCAACCCCTTATGTAATAATGACCCTAGGATAGAATTTTTTCTTTCTTTTGGGATGACGAGGCCAGTGGGAGCTATTCTTCATCTTACCGGAGTACTAACAAAACATGGCGGGGCCAGTGGGAGCTACGCGAGTTTTGAAGCTTTTAGTAGAATAGGTCATTATTGGTCCCTAGGAACAAAATTGGCAAATCCTATAATTATCTGTTTTACAATTGCGTAGTTGTTATAATTATCTGTGTGCATGATTAACTACGTGGTTGATGCTAATAGACTGTTAGTTTATTAGATATGTTTTAAAAAGGGAATTTTTTAAAACAAGAAGAAAATAGGTTTTATTAACTTTTCAATCGAAAACCTTTAAAGTGAAACACTTTAATAAAACCTAGTGCATTGTTATAAAAGAGCAAAATTGATGGAACAGTTAGCTTTTGTCAGCCGGAAAGGTTATCGAAACAGGTAGTTTCGATCAACCAGTACACTTTAAATCAGTTGATTTCAATCAGCCGATGTTTTAAACAGTTGGTTTAAAATAACATGAATATTTAAAACAGTTAGTTTAGAATATTAATTACTCTTTATAACAACGTATAGATGATTGTTTTAAATAAAAGGTTAAGTTGATAAAAACAGTTAGTTTTAATCAACTAGGTGTGCTATTAAAACAGCTAGTTTTAATTAGCAAGTGATTTTAGAACAGTTAGTTTTAAAATTACATGTATGTTTCAAACAGTTAGTTTAAAACATAAGTAACCTTTATAAACAATCAGTTTTTCAAAATCCTGGAAATAAAGTTTTTCAAAACCCCGAAAATCATAGATCAGTAGTGCAACCCATCTAGGGGCACCTTCGGCGTAAAGTACATAGGCGTTGTAAGTGATCACACATTCGACGTCTGTGTTCAAACTGAAGCTGAAGGGGTTACATAACTCTGCGAATTATCTCCGGGTGGTACCGGCCAGAGTATAGTAATCAGGTCCCCAAAATGGTGAGATCTGTTTTGGTTCTATAATGTTCACCGGGTGGTACCGGGCCAAAAAGCACTAAGAGGGACTAAAACATGCACAGGTAGTTGCCATGGTCCCGAAAAGATCTAGGAGTCATGTCAGTTAGATATGATTGGTAAAAGTCCTTACCTACCGAAATAAATACGGGTCTGGTGGAGCAAGAACATTACGCACATCAGGACGTATGAAATAAGGATCCTAGTCCAATAAATTGATCATTTAAGGGTTTATTGATATTTTATTGGAAATTAGTCTATTTACAGTTGCTAAGACCAAAAAGTTTTATTTTGTGTAGATGGCAAGCACTGTTACCAGCACTAACAATCTTTCCCTCCGCTCTATCCTAGAGAAGGATAAGTTGACCGGCTCTAACTTTCTTGACTGGGAGCGCAATCTGATGATTGTACTCAGACATGAAAGAAAGTGGTATGTGCTTGAAGAGCCCCTTGGGGAGGCACCTCCGGCAAACGCTCCGGCTGCTGCCAGAAATGCCCACAAGAAGCACTCAGATGATCTCCTTGATGTTGCCTGTCTGATGTTAGCAACTATGAGCCCAGATCTGCAAGCAGGGCTCATAAATACGAATGCTTACGACATGATCCGCCAGCTGAGGGACATGTTTCAGACTCAGGCTCGTACAGAACGCTACGATGCCACCAAAGCATTCAATGAGTGCAAGATGCTAAGAGGGACATCAGTAAGTGACCATGTCATGAAAATGAAACGGCACTTAGATCATCTGGAGAGGCTTGGTCATCCTGTTCCGTTGCAGCTAGCAACTGACACCATACTTAATTCACTGTCAGAAGACTACAGGCCCTTCGTAGTCAACTACAACATGAACAACATGGAGAAAACAATAGCAGAATTGCACTCCATGCTCAAGACAGCTGAATTAAATATGGGGAACAAGAACAAGACAAAGGATGTCTTGATGGTAAAAGACGGAGGGGTTAAAAAGAAAAATGGGCATGCTAGCACCAGCAAGGGAAAAGGACCAGTTCAGGCCATCCAGAGTGCACCCAAGAAAGGCAAGGGCAAGGGCAAGGGCAAGAAGGTTAAGCCAAACAAAGCTAGGACCGAGAATCGCTGCTTCATATGCAATGAGGTCGGTCATTGGAGGCAAAACTGCCCTAAGCGTCATGAAGCAGGTATGTAAACCTCAGAAAATTTATGATTGCTTTGATTTGACACTTCTTACTTGTTGGCTTACAAGTATACTGATACCTAGAGCAAATGATTATTGCAGGGAATCAGAAATGAAGTGGAGTGCCCAGGAGTTGCCGAGGATCAAAACACGAGATAATTTAAGTCAAGACATATTTTGAATTTATAGTTTTAAAACAGTTATTTTGGGGGTTTTATGTTTTAAACAATGTTTGGATAATTATTTTTATAATTCGATGGTTTTAATTTTCAAAAGTTATTGTCTTGACAATTGAAATATCTGATTGTGCTTAGTGTTTGTATGATCCTAGTTATTGATGCCTGTTATAATTACTTTAATGAGATTGAAGTAATTTGTATAAAAACTATCAAAACACACGAGATTCTATAGGAATGTGTTTTGAGAATAAAACATTTATGAATAATAGTTTTTGATCAAAAGAAAGAATTTAAGATATTGACTCAGATAGCGTTAATAACAGCATTTATAAAACTAGAAAGATTCCAAGTTCTGGAATTAGGATTTGACCAAATCCAGTTAAGTTTTATAAAAGAAATTCTCAAGAATTAACTAATCAAGTTTGATCAAGATTTATTCAAATGTTTTAAGGGAGAATTTAGGATATTAACTCAGATAGCGTTAATAACAGTATTTATGAAACTAGAAGAATTCCAAGGTTTGGAATTAGGATTTAACCAAATCCAGTTGAGTTTCATAAAAGGGAAAATTCTCAAAATTCATTACTTGAAATTAGGATTGACTAAATCAAAGTTTTGACTAAGTCAATAGTAAATCTTAAGTAATAGTTAGTTTTTATGCAAGTAAGTGGGAGCCCAATTTATTCTCTATCTAGTCTGAGATAAAAGAATAAAAGATATAATTATTGATATATCTCTGAATTCATAAATCCAGGTAGGATAAGAATTCATAAGATATAATTTACCCTTTTAGTTAAAAGGATAAAAGTTTCAAGACCCATGAAACAAAGGTCGTAACTGACTTAAAAATCAATAATTAAAAGTGTTGGATTAAAATATATAGCATTCCAGTAGATTTGCCAGGATTGCAAATGGAATCGGATTTCAGGTAGAAATCATTCATCTACACAGCAACTAAGGAAAGTTGCAGTTTTACATATTCAGGAACTGGAAGTTAGTCCAGGTCTCCAAGTTCATGGAATATGATAAAAGTCTAATTATTGTTTTAAGAGGTGTTTGCAAAACAATGATTAGCAGACACAAGTAAACAAACTTGTGTTTTTTGGTTATCACTTTGATTAAAATGGTAAACTTTAATCAAAGGGTTTAAAATTGAAGGAAGGTGATACTTCATTTTAGATCAGTATTTAACAAATGTTAAATAGATAAAATGAAAGTTGTTAAAAGAAAAGACATTCAATCTTGTTATTATTACAGCGTGTAATATGGACTATACAAGATTGATTTCTTTATCACTTTCACTATTTTGCATGTTTTAATATATCCAGGAATGAAATCAGTCTCCGATTTTTCATTCAGAATCTGTCCGTGACAACTTATCATTGTGGGAGCATGATAAGGCGTTAAAGTCATTGTGAACTTTTAGGTAGTTATGATCAGTTGCTGAATAACAGCTACAAGTGTTGTAGACTAAAAGTTGCACAGATATTTGATAGAGTAGCAAATATCGGACGTGATCCGCGATTGAGATTACTTCTTGGAATAAAGTCATAAGTGAATCTCACAGTGGTTGTCCCTATCACCTGAGGTATCTGATTTGATATCATGAGGACTGCTGAATTCTTAGTGCACTCAACCGCTACGCCGTAACAGGGTGGCTATAAAGGGTGTAACTAGATTCAGCGGAAGCCGTGGTGTTAAAGGCAGATATGCAAGATGGGATTTGCACCTCTTCCCAGAAGAGAGATATTTCTGGGCCCATCTTGACTGACTAAGTATACTGATGAAGTGCATGGCCATGCCCAAACGAACTGATTAGTTCTTTGTCGTTTACCTATCAGTGAAAGTCAGATAATCAAGAGAACAGAATCTTGAGTATCTAGAGTTGACACTTTCCAAGCTCATACTCACAGATGAAATATCGCGATGCAAAGGGAAAAGCCAAGATATACCCAATCGATGAACAGTAGTTTCATAGATACCAATTCCTCACGGAATGTTTTTATCACCATATCCGGGTATAAGAGTTCTTGTAACCTGGTCAGCCTAAGTGCCTGTCTAGGGGCCTCCTTAGGTCCGTATAATCAAAGGTGGTATTGCCAACTTGCACAAGTGGGAGTCTGTTAGGAATTATGTGCAGAGTTGACAAACCAAGTGATTATACAATCCAATGTTACAAGACACTTGAGGGTCACACCTGTGAGAACCTATAAGTCGAACAAGTTAGATGAAATCCCGAAATGGAGAGTTAGGATTTATAATAGTGTATTATAAATCTATTGGGTAATTTCAGTCAGAATTACCAAAGTTGGAGGGTTATTAATTAATTAGGATATTATATATTTGTTAAGATAAATAAATATATAATAGTTAATTAATAAAGTTTTTATATATTAGATAAATATATAAATCGTAATTATCGTATGCAAATTCTTTTCCAGCTAATTAAATAAGGAAAGGATTTGAGATAATTATTATAAGGAAACTGGATTCCTTACAAACTGTATTTTTCCTCCATATAAATAAAGCCTATGGGTTAAGGAAAAACATTAAGCTTTTTCAGTTGAAAAATCAGTTTTCTGTCTCCCCTCCTCTCTCCCAAAAACCGGCGCACAAACCCTTTCCCCCTTCGGGTCGTTTTTGGTTGTTCGGGTTTCACGGTTCTGCTAGAGGAACGTTCGTTGGTTGATTACGGGTGGACTAATTCTCAAGCATCCAGGTAAATAAATCTAACCTAATCCTTTAGGTTTAGAGCTACAAACGATTAAGATCATTAGGCTTTAATGGGTTTTTTAGCTTTTATCGCTTCCGCATGATTAGATCAGAAACAGCGTGTTTCTGATCACGTGGGTTTTAACAGTTCGTTTTAAACCTACGAGATATATCAAACCAGTGAGGTTTTGATAGATCTGAGATAATCCTCGGATCAGTTTGATTCGAGGATACCCACAAAAACCCAACAAAAACAACTTACTATTCTGGAAGAAAACTATAAAGACCAGGTCACTGTTAATAAAACCCTCTGTATTGAAAGGGAAACGGCTCTTGCTGCCAAAGGGAGAGCCCTGGCTGAGTTAAATGCTGAAAAAGTCACCATCAAAGGATGGAGTGACGCCTCTGAGAAAGTTGATGAAATATTAGCTTTAGGGAGAAATGTCAAAAACAAAAAGGGTCTTGGATTCACTAGTGGATGTCCTAGACCTGATCGTTCCATGCTTAAATTTGGAATGTTTGTTTCTTCTATCCCTGATCCTAATGCTCCTGAAAACATCCCTTCTTCTTCTAACACACACACTGAAGGTGCTCCTAAGAGCAAAAAGAAAACAGCCAAGGAAAAATCTAAAACTGTAACACCTTCAAAGACCAAGAGTCCTAAACCCAAGAACAAAGTTCTGGGTGGTGGTCCTTCAGTCTCAGGATCAAAATCTTTTTCTCAAAATCCTGTTCCGAGACTGAAGATCGACCTAAAGCAAAAGACTCTGGAGAAGAAACCAATTCCTCCTCTGTCCAATGCTAAAGGCATACTTGGTACTGGTCCTGCTCATCTGAAGTTCAAAGACTTCGTGGACCCCACTAAACGCTTTCAATATCGCAAATGTTATCACTGTGGATTAAATGACCATATTGCGAGTAAGTGTCCTAATGCTACCAAAGCTGAAAAATCAGCTAAGGTAAAGAAAAATCCTAAGACTGATAACTCAGTCAAAGGAAAGAAGGTTGTCAAGACTGTCTCCTCAGTCAAGACTCCAGCCTCAAGTACTGGTAATTCAGTAAAGGCTGCCACTAACTCCACCAGTCCTACTGATAATTCTGGATCCATAGTCCTATGGGTACCAAGAAAAACTTAAACTCTAAATTTTACAGGATAAGGGCATCTGGTACTTGGACAGCGAATGCTCTCGACACATGACTGGTTCTAAATCTGTCCTCTCTAACTACCGTGAAGAAAGAGGTCCTGCTGTGACCTTTGGTGGAAACGGTAAAGGCCAAACCCGAGGGTATGGCACACTGACCAACGGAGTAACTACGTTCAAAAGAGTTGCTTATGTTGAAGGCCTGATGCATAATCTTCTGAGCATCAGTCAACTGTGTAATAAGAATCACAAAGTCTCCTTTTCGAAGAAAAAGTGCAAAGTCAAAAACAGACGTAAGGAAGTTATTCTCACTGGAGTGAGACGTGCTGATATCTACATCATCAACATGAATACTTCCACTGACAACTTCTGCTTTGTATCTTGTGCTTCCTCTGATACAAATTGGCTTTGGCACAAGCGTCTTTCTCATCTCAACTTCAAGACGATAAATCAACTCTGCATCAACAATCTTGTTGTTGGTCTTCCTGATTTTCGCTATACAAAGGTATCTCTTTGTTTAGCATGTGAAAAAGGAAAACAGACCAGGGCTAGCTTTAAGTCCAAGTAGATTTCCTCCATCAGCTCTCCTCTACAACTTCTCCACATGGATCTCTTTGGACCTATTAATGTCCAATCCATTGCTGGAAAGAAATATACTCTGGTAATCGTTGATGAATATTCCAGATATACTTGGGTGTTCTTTCTTCGATCCAAGAGTGATGCTCCTGAAGAAATCATTCTGTTCATCAGGAAGATGGAAAGGCTCAACAACCTTACTGTTCGATCAATCAGAAGTGACCACGGAACTGAGTTCAAAAACAGTACCCTGGAAACCTTCTTCGATCAGAAAGGTATCTCTCAGAACTTCTCATCTATAAGAACTCCTCAGCAAAATGGTGTTGCTGAAAGACGAAACAGAACCCTGATTGAAGCTGCACGATCTATGTTGAGTGAAGCCAACCTTGCCACTCAATTCTGGGCTGAAGCTGTCAACACAGCTTGCTATACTCAGAACAGATCTCTAATAGTAAAGCGCTTCAGAAGAACTCCTTACGAACTCTTTCGTAACAGGAAACCCTCAATCGAACATCTCCATATCTTTGGTTGTGTCTGCTACATCCTGAACAACAAAGATAACCTTGGAAAATTCGATTCCAAGTCTGATGATGGAATCTTTCTTGGATACTCTTCTATTTCCAAAACTTACCGTGTGTTTAACAAACAAAGACAAACCATAGAGGAAACGATTCATGTCAAATTTGATGAATCGGGTCCTACCTTTCCTCACCCTCATGAAAATTCTGAAATAAATCAGTGGGCTGACTCTTTCTTTCAAGTCCCTGAAACTCCCATTATTGATCCAACTCCTCAAGACCTTCCTGATGGTTTTGAAGAAAATCCTTTACCACCCTCTGAAATACTCACTCCACCTCTGATAAATGCCACTCCAATTACCCAAATCACACAAACTGAACCTGATCAATCCACTAACAGTGAAGACTTTTCTCAAACCACTGATAGTGAACTGGCTCCTACTAATCTTCTTCCTGACCCATCAGTAAATGAAGCTTCCACTTTAGGACAGGTGTATCAGCCACCTGCTCTTCGATGGACCAAGGATCATCCTATTGATCAAGTTCTAGGTAATCCCTCCTCTGGCATTAAAACTCGACGTCAATCTGGTAACGTCTGTCTTTATGTTAATTTCATTTCTGAAAATGAACCTAAAGAAATAGATGATGCCTTGCGTGATCCTGCCTGGGTCTCAGCCATACAGGAGGAGCTAGCAGAGTTCATCAGGAACAATGTCTGGCTTCTCGTCCCTAGGCCTCGAAAACGTACTATCATTGGTTCCAAGTGGATTTTTCGAAATAAGCTTGATGAGATTGGTATGATTATTCGAAACAAGGCTCGCCTTGTGGCTCAGGGATACAGGCAGGAAGAGGGCATTGATTATGATGAAACCTTTGCTCCTGTGGCTAGGCTCGAAGCAATTCGACTCTTCCTAGCCTTTGCAGCACATATGAACTTCAAGGTTTATCAGATGGACATCAAAAATGCCTTTCTGAATGGAAAACTTAATGAAGAAGTCTATGTGGCTCAGCCTCCTGGCTTTGTAGATCCTAAATTCCCTGATCACGTCTACAAGTTAAACAAGGCTCTCTATGGGTTAAAACAGGCTCCTCGTGCCTGGTATGATACCCTGTCAACCTTTCTTCTCTCTAAAGGTTTTGTTCGTGGTAAGATCGATAGCACTTTATTTCTTAAGAAATATCCTAAGCATATCCTTCTTGTCCAGATATATGTCGATGACATTATCTTTGGATCAACCAATCCCAAACTCTGCGAAAAGTTTGAGTTGCTCATGAAATCTGAATATAAAATGTCTATGATGGGTGAACTAACATTCTTTTTAGGACTTCAGATCAAGCAATCTGAAAAAGGAATCTTTATCAATCAAGGTAAATATGTACATGAGATGCTGAAGAAATTTGATCTCACATCCTGTACACCGATGAAGACTCCAATGGCTCCTCCTCTATCACTTGACAAGGATTCCAAAGGGAAACCTGTTGATGTGACTCTCTATAGAGGAATGATTGGCTCACTGCTGTATCTTACAGCGAGTCGTCCTGATATCATGTATTCTACATGTTTATGTGCTCGTTATCAGGCTGAACCCAAAGAATCCCATCTGACCGCTGTAAAGCGAATTTTCAGATATCTGAAAGGAACTCCTAATCTGGGTCTTTGGTACTCCAAGGACTCAGGGTTCGATCTAACAGCTTATTCTAATAGTGACTTTGCAGGATGTAAGATCGACAGGAAAAGCACCACTGGTGGGTGTCACCTACTTGGTGGCAAGTTGGTGAGTTGGACTAGCAAGAAACAGAACTCTGTGTCCACATCAACTGCTGAAGCTGAATATGTTGCAGCAGGAATCTGTTGTGCTCAAGTCCTGTGGCTGAGAAATCAACTTCAGGACTATGACATACAACTTTCTAAAATTCCTATCTACTGTGACAACACTTCAGTGATCGCCATCGCTAACAATCCTGTCTTACACTCCAAGACAAAGCACATTGAAGTGAGATATCACTTCATCAGGGATCATGTGATGAATGGTGATATTGAACTCCATTTTGTCCCTATTGAATATCAGCTCGCTGACCTCTTTACCAAACCACTGGATGTAACGCGTTTTAATATGCTCATCAGTGAACTTGGGATGTTAAATCCTGATGATTGAAGTTTATCAGGACAAACAGTTGTTAAATCCTATAGAATAACTTTTCTCAGGACTCTTTTCTTAACAACTCCTGAATAAAACTCTCATCAGGAGATAACTCTATTCAGTACTTACAAAATCTTTGTTCAAAATCCGAATACTGATGATTCTCAGGTAAGTACCTCTGCTCCTGAAACCTTATCGCATTAAATGTGATTAGAGGATTTTCCCAAAACAGTACTTATCTGATAAGTACTCTAATTCCAAGAAAACACTTCTTTCATCAAAATGGAATTATCCCCTGAAAAGGTGGTTTTTAAGTTTTCGAATAAAACAAACTTTTCATCTGCACTGACACGTAATGGGACGTTTCCTGTTCCCCACGACGTGTGTCAGGCGCGTGAACGCGCGTAGAACTTCTTTTTTCATCATTACGTTTGAAATTAGCCGCTCTTTTCTCTCTCATCCAGTTTCTCTCTCCTACCACGAGGTATAAAAACCTCATTCGTAATCCATTTCACTCTTTACGCTCACATTTCTCTCTCAAAGAACTCAAAGCAAGAAAAGATTTGTCTCTCGAATCTGCATTCTCAAGAACACCAAGAACACACACTTACCACATTCTTAACAGAATCATCGTAAGTGTCTTTATATTCTTTGTTCTTTCTACAAACTAAGTTGATCTTTTTCTATTAAACAACTTATTTTGATAAACGTTTTTCCAAAAACCCTAAGATCACTTCGTTTGATCTTAGTTTTTCCCAAAATCTTCTAAGATTTTTGTTAAAACTGTTTAAATGATTATTCTTATTTCTTTTAAGAAAGATCATCAACTCCTATTTTGATATCATTTCATCAAAATAGAAGTTCTCTTTAATACCAAAACACATTCCTTTTGTGCATTTTGGTATCCAATCTATTCCCAGTATAAAGGATTTCACCACTTTTATGAACATATTCTGTGTTCATTGAAAAGTGAAGAAAAATGCATATTTTGGATTCTTAATCATCCACATATGTTATTTTTGTTTGTAACAGGATGGCTGCTACTACTTCTACATCACCAGACGCTCAGCTCTCCTCTGAGGCCACCACTCTACTAACTGCTGCTGGAAGCCTGCCTGTTGTCATCCCTCAACATGACATCCAGTTCAAGGCCAACAACCTTATCGGCCTATTTGACATTCCAACAAACAAGGCCTATCTGAAGCCTGCCAGGGACTTTCTTCTCAGCTGTCCCCTAAAGACGGCGTTTACCCTAAACCCAAAGCCCAACAAACCTCTGCTTCTTCAGCTGTGGTCAACTGCCACAGTAGCCCAGGAGAGGAACTCCAAGGGCAAAATGCATGAAGTCATCAAGTTCCAGATAAAGGAAGACATCATTTCCTTTGGAATTGGGACCCTGCGGAACGTCCTACAATTCCCCAAGAAAAAGAAATTTCCTCCTCCTCCTTCCTCTGACGACGTCATCTCCCTGCTAGACGCAATTGGCTATAAATGGCATGAGAGGGAAGGTGTCCCTCTCGCCAAGACTGCTGCTACTGTCCACAAGACAGGGTTGAACGCTACGTTCTACTACATATGGAACACGTTCGGTCTTTGTCTGACAGGGAAGACGGGGAGCACAGAACAATTCCCCACTGCAATCCAACACATGGTCTACTCTGCGATCAAAAATCGCAAGTTTGACTATGTTCGCTGCATATGGGACGACATGGTCAAGAAGATCAAGAACAGAACCCGGGTGGTCAACGTTCCCTACACTCGGTTCTTCTCGGCTGTTCTGGCACTCCACATGGGTCCTGCATACCCAACAGAGGGGAACTTCAACAACTACGCCCTAGGCGTGAAGTTTCTGGACCAGGTTTCTCCAAAACCTGAGGATGTTCCTCTCTCTGCCGTTCTGGTTGTCCCAGAACCAAATCCAGAAGCAGAAGAACAACCCACCTCTCCTCCTACTCAAGGTATGTCTTCTCTATTCTCATCCAAACCATCTTCTTCTCTTTCCCTGCATGCTATGTCAGTAGCTAACCCATTACTGACTTCCCCAGCTACAAACACCTCTTCGGTGCTCCTGAAGCGCCCACCTCCTTCTAGATCCACTCCTCCTCCTCAACCCAAACGCGCCAAATCTAAGGCGCAGAAGAAAAAGAAGCAGGTTGCTGGTAAGAAATATTACCTCACTCTCCCTGCAATTTTTAATAGAACCTCTCGTTTATCTAAATCTTCTCTAGCCGCAGATACTCCTGCACCTCAACAACTAGAACCTGAGGTTGTTCATCTCGAACACTCAGAGAATGTGGAGGGTAATCGCTCTGATACCCTCCTAGCCTCAGGTAATACTTTTAAGCAACTTATTACCATCTCTTCTTCTGTGAAAGCTATTGAGTCTTCTAGTGCTCATTTAGCTACTTCTTTTACAGGTTCTTTTGGAGCTACCTCTCAGGATCATCCTCAACTTCAGGATGATTGCTTTGACGAGTTCGTCTTCACGGACTCTGAGCGACAGCTGAACGCAGCAGAGCTCAGGCGACAGTCCGCTGAACGACAGCTCCAGGACGCCAGAGCTGCCCTGCAACAGCAGGAGGATGCACACCAAGCTCGTCTCCAGGACTTGGAGCTGGAGCTTGCCTCGGCAAAGGCCGCTGCTGCTGCCGCTGAAGCCGCCGCCGCTACTGCCACGGCTGCTGCTACCGCCGTCACTCCGCCGCCAACGGCCGTGACGTTGACGATTCCTTGTCTGGATACTATCCATGACAAGGTCTCCCAGGTGGCTACTTCCTCCACCTCCCTTCAGGCGTCTATTGACGACCTGAAGGCCACTGCGTTGCCTGCTCTCTCTACTACAATCACCAACAGCACCAACTCTCTCACCACTTTCCAAACTATAGTGGTTCAGAGGTTGGATGCTCAAGAGGCAGGGCTTCGTGCTCTCCAGGAGCAGGTGACTGGACTCACCAATGCCGTCAACGCCATCACGACTGCTCCTCCACCACCGCCAGCGTTCACCAGCGCTGACAGGGACATTCTACAGTCCCTAATCACCTCTTCATTCATCACTCGCAAAATACAAACCGATATGGCCTCTCTCCTTCAGAGGTGTATTTCAACAGCCGCCCTGGCTCAGGCACCTGTTGAGGGGGAGAGACAGCCTCTGCAGCGAGACCATTCCGTTTATTCCCCCTCCACCAACTGGAGAACAAATGAACAAGGGGGAACGAACGAGGATGATGATGATGATGATGAAGAAGACGACGACTTCATCGTCGAGAAGATCCCTGCAACAACGCCCCCTCCAGGGCCTGCACAGTCTCAGGGGAGAACCCCGGTGCACCTGGTATGTTACCTCCACCATCCTCTCCCTCATCTTCTGATAACCAACCCATTTCCTCTCTTCTTAAATCTAAACCTACCCCTAAAACCATTACCATTAATGACACCTCCTCTGAAGACTCACCCACAAACAACCTACAACTGGTTATCTACCAACCACCCAAACAACCTACTCCTGAACCAACCCCTGAACCTAAAAACCAAACCGACTCTGAATTTCAGGATGTTAACTTTGGTTCTATCACTGGTGAGATTGTTCGCCTTATGGAGAATAGTCCATCAGAACGGACACGAGCCGAACTGAGCAGAATGACATTCAGAGTAACTCCCCTAAACTATGAACCCATTCCTTCAAACCCAACCCGCTTTAACTCTGAAGCCTCTTCCTCCAGAACCCCTGAAATCCAAGCCCCTCCTGAAACTATATGCCTATCGTCAGATGATGAATTCATCTCTGATGATTTCTCTACCCCTGCTTCTTCCCCTAGATCTCCTCCCTCTAATTCTCCACGTTCTGAAGGAGAAAATTACCCTGACACTTCTACTGCTGTGAACAGGGATGGGCGTTTAGACGCCGGGATAGAGCGACTCGAGAGTACAAGAGTAAAAATTCCTCTTCGTACCTCTTGGGACTCCGAGTTCGCCTATCTATCATAGGAGGAGTACGACCTCGCGTTGCAGGCTCAGGAGGAACACAATAAGAAGCAGAAGGAAGCTTTCCTTTCCGCTCAAGCCGCAAGACGGCTCGCGTCTGATTTTGTTGATGAAGATGACGAAATAAGTGCTGACCCTGTTCTAGCACAGAAGGCCGTGCTAAAGGTCTTCAACAGAAATGTAGAGGAACAGGCTGAAGAAGTGAACTCAGAGCTTGACTGGTGCCGAGATCGTCTACATCTCAGGAAACATGGTGCTGCTATCTCAGGAATTCATCTTAGCCGAACGCGCGACAAGAAAGCAAAAACCTGGATCACCGGCAAACGCTCAGGAGTTAAGGATGTGCAACACACTCTTGACAAGCTGGACAGATACAACTTGTCAGAGTGGAACGAAATTAGAAGCCTACTTCCAAAAGCCAACAGAAACTACAGGGCTGAAGTAGAAGAAGTCATAAATGGACTTATAGCACGCATCAGAAGAACAACCGAAATTCCTGATGACTTACTCCAACCTTCTTCAGCACTGTCTCAGCCTCCTGTTCGAAGATCAGCAGGCACTTCAACAAGGAGACCCACTCCTTGCATGCCCAGGACTATTATCAAGCCACTGGATCTCTCGATGCTTGATCTTTCTTTTCCCCCAGGAGTTTCTCTCTCTGAAGGTCAAGTCATCAGAGAACCTGTTCATGGTATTTGTGTAAGCGACAACTCCAAAATCCTTCGCTTTCAACGCTTCAGCGAACTACACAAAGCACCATATGAACACTTGGTATCAGTTCTCTTCATCGCTCAAAAAGAAAAGAAAAACCAAGATAACAAAGAGATCATCAGAACTGTCAGAGCCATTCTCGATCAAAGAATTGCCTTCGGTGAAACTCCTGTTCCCATCAAGGTCAAGACCGAAGTAGTCAGTGAAGACTCTGATAGTTAGGAATTTTTTTTGTAACTTTCCTTTCAGCACTGCATTTATGTACTTATGTATTTTCCTTACTCTTGTAACCTTATTAAGATTAATGAAAATGCAATTCAGTGCATTGTACTTTACTCCATCATAGTACTGAAAAAGATCCCTCAAAACAGTAAATGGGACATGTACCTTTTGTTGGGTTTTTGTGGATATCCTCGGATCAAACTGACTAGAGGATTATCTCAGATCTAACAAACCTCGCTGGTTCGATAAATCACATAGGTTAATCAAACTGATAAAACCTACGCGATCAGAAACACACTGTTTCTGATCTAATCGTGCGGAAGCGATAAAACTAAAAACCCATTATTAGCCTAATGATCTTTAATCGTTTTAGTTTTAATCCTAACAGATCAGATTAGGTCAATTTACCTGGATTGCTTGATGATAGTCCACCGGTGATCGACCAACGAACGTCCTTCTAGTTGAACTGTATGAAACCCGAACAACAAAAACTGGAATCCGACCTGGGGGGGGGTCGGCGCCGATTGGGAGAGAGAGGGAGAGAGAGAGGAAACTGAAAACTGTTTTCTTAGCTGAAAAGCTTCTACTTTGCCTTAAGCCTATAAGGCTTATTTATATGGAGAAATTATACAGTTTGTATAAGATTCAGTTTCCCTTTTATAATTATCTCTAATCCTTTTCCTTTTTAAATAGCTGGAAAAGAATTTGCATACGATAATTATAATTATATATATTTTTCTAATATATATAAATTACTTTATTAATTAACTATTATATATTTATTTATCTAATAAATATATAATATCCTAATTAATTAATAACCCTCCAACTTTGGTAATTCTGACTGTAATTACCCAATTGATTTATAATACACTATTATAAATCCTAACTTTCCATTTCGTGGTTTCATCTAACTTGTTCGACTTATAGGTCCTCACAGGTGTGACCCTCAAGTGTCTTGTAACATTGGATGTGTAACCACTTGGTTTGTCAACTCTGCACATTATTCCTAACAAACTCCCACTTGTGCAAGTTGGCAATACCACCTTTGATTATACTGACCTAAGGAGGCCCCTAGACAGGCACTTAGGCTGACTAGGTTACAAGAACTTTTATACCCAGACTGGTGATATAAACATTCCATAAGGAACTTGGTATTTATGAAACTACTGTTCATTGATTGGGTATATCTTGGCTTTTCCCTTTGCATCGCGATATTTCATCTGTGAGTATGAGCTTGGAAAGTGTCAACTCTAAGTACTCAAGATTCTGTTTTCTTGATTATCTGACTTTCACTGATAGGTAAACGACAAAGAACTAATCAGTTCGTTTGGGCATGGCCATGCACTTCATCAGTATACTTAGTCAGTCAAGATGGGCCTAGAAATATCTCTCTTCTGAGAAGAGGTGCAAATCCCATCTTGCATATCTGCCTTTAACACCATGGCTTCCGCTGAATCTAGTTACACCCTTTATAGCCACCCTGTTACGGCGTAGCGGTTGAGTGCACTAAGTATTCAGTAGTCCTCATGATATCAAATCAGATACCTCAGGTGATAGGGACAACCACTGTGAGATTTACTTATGACTGCTTCCAAGAAGTAATCTCAACCGCGGATCACGTCCGATATTTGCTACTCTATCAAATATCTGTGCAACTTTTAGTCTACAACACTTGTAGCTGTTATTCAGCAACTGATCATAACTACCTAAAAGTTCACAATGACTTTAACACCTTATCATGCTCCCACAATGATTAGTTGTCACGGACAGATTTTGAATGAAAAATCGGAGACTGATTTCATTCCTGGATATATTAAAACATGCAAAATGTGAAAGTAATAAAGAAATCAATTTTGTATAGTCCACATTACACGCTGTAATGATAACAAAATCAAATATCTTTTCTTTAATAACTTTCATAACATCTATTTAACGTTTGTTAGATACTGGTCTAAAATAAAGTATCACCTATCTTTAGTTTGAACCCTTTGATTAAAGTTTACCATTTTAATCAAAGTAATAACCAAATAATACAAGTCTGTCTGTACGATCTACTTGTATCTGCTAATTATTGTTCTGCAAACACCTTTAAAAACAATAACTAGACTTTTATCATATTCCATGAACTAGGAGACCTGGACTAACTTCCAGTTCCTGAATATGTAAGACTGCAACTTTCCTTAGTTGCTGTGTAGATGAATGATTTCTACCTGAAATCAGATTCCATTTGTAACACTGGCAAATCTACTGGAATCATATATTTTAATCCAACACTTTAATTATTGATATTGAAGTCAGTCACGACCTTTGTTTCAAGGATCTTGAAACTTTTATCCTTTTGATTAAAAGGATAAATTATATCTTATTCTTATCCTATCTGGATTTATGAATTCCGAGATATATCAATAATTATATCCTTTATTCTTTTATCTCAGACTGGATAAAGAATAAATTGGGCTCCCACTTACTTGTATAAAAACTAACTATTACTCAAAATTTACTATTGACTTAGTCAAAACTTTGATTAGTCAATCCTAATTTCAAGTAATAAACTTTGAGAATTTCCCTTTATGAAACTTAACTGGATTTGGTCAAATCCCAATTCCAGATCTTGGAATCTTCTTAGTTTCATAAATACTGTTATTAACGCTAGCTGAGTTAATATTCTAAATTCTCTTCTCAGAACATTTGAATAATAAAACTTGATCAAACTTGATTAGTTAATTCTGAGAATTTCTTTTATAAAACTTAACTGGATTTGTTAAAATCCTAATTCCAGAACTTGGAATCTTTCTAGTTTTATAAATACTGTTATTAACGCTATCTGAGTTAATATCCTGAATTCTCCTTTTTAAAATTTGATCATAAAACAATTATTCGTAAATGTTTTATTCTCAAAACACATTCCTATAGAATCTCGTGTGTTTTGATAGTTTTTATACAAATTACTTCAATTTAATAGAATTTATTGAAGTAACTATAACAGGCAATAACTAGGATCATACAAACACTAAGCACAATCAGATATTTCAATGTCAAGATAATATTTTTTGAAAAATAAAACCATAGAATTATAAATCCAAAAATTACAATCATCCAAAAATTGTTTAAAACATGAAAAATAGAAATAACTGTCTTAAATCCATAAATATCTTGACTCAAATTGAAATAAACTTGTGCTTCAGATCCTCAGCAACCTCTGGGCATTTCACTTCTGACCTCCTGCAATAATCATTTGCTCTAGGTATCAGAATACTTGTAAGCTAACAAGTAAGAAGTGACAAAAATAAAGCAATCATAAATCTCTGAGGTTTATATACCTGCTTCATGACGCTTAGGGCAGTTTTGCCTCCAGTGACCGATCTCATTGCATATAAAGCAGCGGTTTTCGGTCCTAGCTTTGTTTGGCTTAACCTTCTTGCCCTTGCCCTTGCCCTTGCCTTTCTTGGGTGCACTCTGGATGGCCTGGACTGGTCCTTTTCCTTTACTGGTGCTAGCTTGCCCATTCTTCTTTTTCACCCCTCCGTCTTTCACCATCAAGACATCATTGGTCTTGTTCTTGTTCCCCATATTCAGTTCAGCTGTCTTAAGCATGGAGTGTAACTCTGCTATTGTTTTCTCCATGTTATTCATATTGTAATTGACTACAAAGGGCCTGTAGTCTTCTGACAGTGAATTGAGTATGGTATCTGTTGCTAGCTGCAACGGAACAGGATGACCTAGCCTCTCCAGATGATCTAAGTGCCGTTTCATTTTCATGACATGGTCACTTACTGATGTCCCTTTTACCATCTTGCACTCATTGAATGCTTTGGTGGCATCGTAGCGTTCTGTACGAGCCTGAGTCTGAAACATGTCCCTCAGCTGGCGGATCATGTCATAAGCATTTGTATTTATGAGCCCTGCTTGCAGATCTGGGCTCATAGTTGCTAGCATCAGACAGGCAACATCAAGGAGATCATCCGAGTGCTTCTTGTGGGCATTTCTGGCAGCAGCCGGAGCGTTTGCCGGAGGTGCCTCCCCAAGTGGCTCTTCAAGCACATACCATTTTCTCTCATGTCTGAGCACAATCATTAGATTGCGCTCCCAGTCGAGAAAGTTAGAGCCGGTCAGTTTATCCTTCTCTAGGATAGAGCGGAGGGAAAGATTGTTAGTGCTGGTAACAGTGCTTGCCATCTACACAAAATAAAACTTTTGGTCTTAGCAACTGTAAATAGATTAATTTCCAATAAAATATCAATAAACCCTTAAATGATCAATTTATTGGACTAGGATCCTTATTTCATACGTCCTGATGTGCGTAATGTTCTTGCTCCACCAGACCCGTATTTATTTCGGTAGGTAAGGACTTTTACCAATCATGTCTAGCTGTCATGACTCCTAGATCTTTTCGGGACCATGGCAACTATCTGTGCATGTTTTAGTCCCTCTTAGTGCTTTTTGGCCCGGTACCACCCGGTGAACATTATAGTACCAAAACAGATCTCACCATTTTGGGGACCTGATCACTATACTCTGGCCGGTACCACCCGGAGATAATTCGCAGAGTTATGTAACCCCTCCAGCTTCAGTTTGAACACGGACGTTGAATGTGTGATCACTTACAACGCCTATGTACTTTACGCCGAAGGTGCCCCTAGATGGGTTGCACTACTGATCTATGATTTTCGGGGTTTTGAAAAACTTTACTTCCAGGTTTTTGAAAAAACTGATTGTTATAAAGGCTACTTATGTTTTAAACTAACTGTTTCAAACATACACGTAATTTTAAAACCAACTGTTCTAAAATCACTTGCTAGTTAAAACTAACTGTTTTAATAGCACATCTAGTTGATTAAAACTAACTGTTTTTGTCAACTCTGCTTTTTATATAAAACAATCATCTATAGGTTTTAAAACAAAAAACTATCGTTTTGAAAAGTTTAACGAAACTAATAATAAAACCTATATTCCTTTTGTGATATAAACTAGTTTTAAAGTAACAACTTTATTTAAAACTACTCACATGTAAGATATCACAAATAATCAATCAACCATGCAATTAAACAATAATTAATCACTTGGTAGCTAATTATAGTTTTTGCCAACGTTTCCTAGGGACCAATAATGACCTATTCTACTAAAAGCTTCAAAACTCGCGTAGCTCCCACTGGCCTCGCCATGTTTTGTTAGTACTCCGGTAGGATGAAGAATCTTAGTAGCTCCCACTGGCCTCGTCATCCCAAAAGAAAAAAATTTCTATCCTAAGGCCATTATTACATAAAGGGTTGTAAATGGCACGCAGGCCTCCCCGCAAATATGTCAAGGGTCTAGGTTGGCAAAACACTATAATAGATATATATATATATATATATATGTAAAATCAAACTGAAATGCATATATCGAGCTCAAGCAATTACGTAAATATATATGCAATATAATAAAAGCAATTTTATAATTACGAGAAATAAAACTGGATCCGTTAAAATTATTTTGTTTCAATTTTAAACTGATTCATAAAAACAACAGTTTTATAAATCAAAACTAAAATCAGTTTTGTTTCCTTTTAAAGATATTTAATTTGTTTAGAAAAAGTTCCTCTTATCCAAAATATATCAAACCAGGGTTTTACCAAACAAAATTATCATGTGTGAACTTTAAACCGTGTCGTGTTTTGACTTGCTGGTCAAGACATAATACTAAACTTGTTTGACCAGGCTGGTCAAAATAACATTATACAAAATTATTCAAAAAGATCAATTTGGATAAAACAACAAAAACTGATAAGCCCCTCTTGGGTCATAGCTAGGTCCAAAGAACTGGGCTTTGGGCCTGATAAGGGAATATGGCCCAGAACGGAAAAACCCTAGGTTTGACCCATGATCAAGGATCAACGTCCACCACCACGCTGGTGGTTTGTTCGTCGAATGGCTACTGCGTAATCATCATCATTGATCGGCAACGATAGTAACGCTACTACCGCCACCAATCGACGCCTTCGTTAACCATCAATCCGGTGGTGATCCGTGTGTGGTAACTCGACGCCGCCACCACCGAATATGGTGGTTTTGGTCATCGTCTAACCACCATGACGACGGCAGCGAGAATGCCACCGCCGCCACCGTAACTTGTCTCGAAACTGATGGCCACCACCGGACTGGTGGTTGGGCCGTGGCTATGGCTAAACGCCGTCACCACCTTGATGGTGGTTTGGCTTGGCGGTCACTAAAGTGCCGCCGTTCTCCACCACTCGGCGATCGAACAGCCATCGCCACCGCCTTGGCTCGGCCTTAGGGCAGCCGGCGGTTGGCCTGGTGGTTTAGCTCGGTAGTCACGAGATCGCCGCCACCACCTCTCTGGTGGTTTAGCTGGGCGTCCGCCGCCACCGCTTACTGCGGTTTGGCTGGCGATCGAAATCGCCGCCATCGTCATCGATCGATTGATTAAACCGATGTTCGGACACCATCACATAACCGTCGCCGCCACCATCGATTTCTGTGGTGCGGCCGGTAGGTCAGAAAAACAATGGCAGCAGCCGCCGCTTCGGCCGGCGATTGATTAAAAAACAACGGCCGCCGCCACCGCCGTGCGTTCGGCTCCCGGCGGTTGCGGTATTCTCGCCTTACCACCGATCTGGTGGTTTGGCTCTAGGGTATCGATCGTATACGGTCACGGCTGGTGGTGAACTTGACCGCAAACGAGTGTTGTTTCACCCACGGCCACCGCAGGCACCGTCGTTCATTCGAGAAAAAACGGCTGCCATCACCGAGCTGGTGATGTAGCTACGATCGCCGACAATCGCACCCACCACCTATCTGGTGGTGTGGTGGTCTCGGCTTGGTGACGAACAGCCATCAGCCACTGATCGTTTATCCGGAGACTTCGGGGTTTTTCGTATTGAAACTCAAAATTGAAAAACTTGATAAAGTTCAGATTTTTAATTCAAACGAATGATTATTATTGAAAGCTTATACGAAAAATTCGAAGCAATCATCAAAGTTAAAATTCAGATTTATCAAAACTTGATACACAAGCAACAAATTTTAACGGATCACGCATAAACTGATAAATTGATAAACAAAAACTAAACGATTTATCAACCATGGCTCTGATACCACTGTTGGGTTTTTGTGGATATCCTCGGATCAAACTGACTAGAGGATTATCTCAGATCTAACAAACCTCGCTGGTTCGATAAATCACATAGGTTAATCAAACTGATAAAACCTACGCGATCAGAAACACACTGTTTCTGATCTAATCGTGCGGAAGCGATAAAACTAAAAACCCATTATTAGCCTAATGATCTTTAATCGTTTTAGTTTTAATCCTAACAGATCAGATTAGGTCAATTTACCTGGATTGCTTGATGATAGTCCACCGGTGATCGACCAACGAACGTCCTTCTAGTTGAACTGTATGAAACCCGAACAACAAAAACTGGAATCCGACCTGGGGGGGGGGTCGGCGCCGATTGGGAGAGAGAGGGAGAGAGAGAGGAAACTGAAAACTGTTTTCTTAGCTGAAAAGCTTCTACTTTGCCTTAAGCCTATAAGGCTTATTTATATGGAGAAATTATACAGTTTGTATAAGATTCAGTTTCCCTTTTATAATTATCTCTAATCCTTTTCCTTTTTAAATAGCTGGAAAAGAATTTGCATACGATAATTATAATTATATATATTTTTCTAATATATATAAATTACTTTATTAATTAACTATTATATATTTATTTATCTAATAAATATATAATATCCTAATTAATTAATAACCCTCCAACTTTGGTAATTCTGACTGTAATTACCCAATTGATTTATAATACACTATTATAAATCCTAACTTTCCATTTCGTGGTTTCATCTAACTTGTTCGACTTATAGGTCCTCACAGGTGTGACCCTCAAGTGTCTTGTAACATTGGATGTGTAACCACTTGGTTTGTCAACTCTGCACATTATTCCTAACACCTTTATGAGTTCTATTTCCTACTGTTTCATCTAGACTTAGAAATTTTTTTTCTTTCTAGACTTAGACAATCTCTCCATTGTCTTATCATTATCATTTAGGGGGAGATTGTTGATCCAGCTCTCCTAAGACCTGATGAAATGATAATGATCCTGAATCTTTACTTAGTGAATAGGTTTTTACTTCTGTTATAGCTTGAGGAATTATCATTGAATCTGTTCAGTGTTATTCCATGTTACTTATGCTATAACTTATTTTTATAATCATCAGGATCAGGATCAGGAGATGAACGAGTCTGTTCTGCAGTCTACTGATCCTGGCCACCGAAGTGAAGACCTCCTGAAGACATCAAGATCATACTCAAAGAACCATCAGCGACGTCAAAGAATTAGCTGATGATAGGACCAGCATGCTCGTGATCTGAAGACGGAACTCAGTGATAGCAGGCTGCTCAATTTCGTATGACAATCTGAAGATTCATCAGGATACAAGTGACCCTGAACAACATCAGTACTAGGACTCTACTCACTGATCAATATCCTGATCCTGAAGGATTAGTGTAATGTCTTAATCTAATGCACAAAAGGATTATCCGCCTTTACTAACACAAAAGTACATAAGGACAGTCTCTTTTCTGTTCCCTCCGTACTTATTAGACCTCAAGGCAACTGTTTACTCACATCCTCTTTTGCACACCATGCAAAGGGTATTTGTTTATAGTAAATAGTACATAGGACCACTTAGAATGTGACACATACACAAAAGTGAGTCTGCATGCATTTAGTGCATTGGGTATAAATAGGACTTGAAGAGATGTTCTCCATACTTCTTCTTCATCCTAAAATATACCCTAATCCTTTCTTTCTTATTTTCTCTATCTTCTTTCTTTTCTTATCTTCTCACTTTAGTGCATAGTGAAAGAAAGCTTAGATTGTTTAGTTTAGACTTATTGTCTTTTCTATTTCCGCAACAATCTGTAAATTCATATTGTTAATATAACAAAGAATTTAAAAGTGAAATTTGTGTGATTATATTCAACCCCCCCTTCTATAATCTCATACACTATCCTTACTTGAAGGTCACCTCATTGGGACCAACATAATCTAACTTTGAGTTTTAGCAAACTTTGAATATAAACCATTTTAGCAAGCTTTGAATTCATACACAGGTGCTGCAAATACATTTCAATATAAACCATTTTAGCAAACTTTGATTTTTAGCAAACTAACTAGCTAATGTGACTGTGAATTTGAACACAGAAAACTGTGAATCTTAGCAATCTCTACTTCAAAACCAATGACAACAAATCAAACAAGGAATTACATATAAGTAAGAAAATAGTAACAATACATCAACTAACATTGGAATTTGGAAAATAGTAACAATAGTTAACATATTCATGTATGCCTAATGGTTTCAGGTTTTGCCTAATGCCTAACATATTCTGTTGTGTCTGCAATGAGAAAACCTCAAATCACCAACCCATTTCTTGTCCTTGCACTTGCACTCCAACAAATCTGCCAATCTCTCCTTTTCTTTGATTTTTCCTTATTGCTTCTGCCAAATCAAAGTACTGGACCAAACTTCTTTCTTGCTTTCAAATTGAAATCCAAAAAGGGGCGAACAAAGGCAACGAGAAGGGTTTGAACGATTTGAAATTGAAGTCGATGAAATTGAACATGGTCGTGGATTATTTAAGGCACATGTAGTCGGATTCAGGTAATTTGAGGCTGAACCTAGTCGAAGGCGGTAATCTAGGTTATAATGAACGGTGAGAAGGGTTTTAAGCAGATCGAGGAGGGGTTTGAAGTCTGGAGATTGAGAAGAGGTTTTAAGCAGATCGTCAATTTTGAAGTCTGGAGATCGAGAATCTTTGAAGCAGGTCGTCTAGAGATCGAAGGTTTGAAGCAGGTCAATTTTGGTTTGAAGAACGATTTGATTTTGTAGAAGCACGTCAATTTTGGTTTGAGTCGATGATTTGATTTTGTATATGAATTTTAGAAAGGTTAGTTTAGTAATTTAAAAAATATATTCAATTAATAATGATTTGTATTTTTTAAAGGGATAAATCTAATTAAAATAAGGAGAAGGATATACGCGCACGGATATGTATCTAATTTATATTTAACTAGTGTCAGAACCGCGCGTTGCGCGGTAGCTTAAGTAACTTTTTAGTAATATGTAGATTGTCATCGTCATTCTTTGCATTTGTCTAAATCCATTGTAACTAAATCGAGATGTTTTCATAAAATATTGGTTTATATATAAAAAAATTAAATGTTTATAAACTGCGTGAAATATCAATTCAAATAAATTAACTATTCAACCCAAAAATATAACCAAATTTAAATGAACATTCAAATTATTATGTTATCCTTTATATAATCATTTTCAATTCTTACATTTCCCTTTTCACACCAATGCCATCATTTGATCGATACGTGAACCTCATTGTGTCATGACACCTTCTTTGTTTTTTCTTTTAATATATTAATATATTGATTGATTGTTAGCATATTAAAAAAATCAAGAATTTTCAAATAAAATTAATTAAAAAATAAAAATGTTTAACTATTGCATGAAATATTTTTTCATATAACCAATAAACTATTCAATCCATAATTAGATCGAAATTTGAATGAACATTCAAGCTACTACCTTATCCCTTATATACTAATAATTACGTTAAAAAATCAAATGTTTAACTATTGCATGAAATATTTTTTCATATAACCAATAACTATTCAATCCATAATTAGATCAACATTTGAATGAACATTCAAGTTGATATCTTATCCCCTATATACTAATAATTAGATCAAAATTTGAATCAACATTAAATGTTCACTAATAATTACCTTGTTAAGGTTAAACCTACCTTGTTATTTGACAACTAATAAAATACAATGTAAAATCTATACTCATGTAAGATATATATTTTTCTAATGCTAGTGCCATTTTAGGTTTGTACATATGGTTTGCATCTTTATACACGTTCGTTTCAAATTAATAAAGTGTCCCACTAAATCTTTTTCAAGTTGGAAATGTTATGAAAAAAATCATTCAATTAACAAATATGTTTTCTTTTTCGTAGGAATGCATGTACTAAATTGCAATTTATGTGTAATATTATTTGTAAGTATCATTGGAAGTTGATGTGTTTAAAGATTTGTCAATGATGAATATTAGTATAATATTTGTTGAACAATTAAACGAATTACTTCATATTAGTCGAAAGTTGTGTGGGCTTATAATCAACTTAATAGTTGACTTAATATGACATTTTGTTGATAGTTGAATTAATAGTTGTTTTGGTTAGATATAATTTTAGATTATATTTCTTTATTTATTTTTGTTTGAAGTTACTCGCTCTCTTTATTTGTGATGAGTGTCAATGAAGAACAACAACCGTGAGAGCCTCGTATGTGTAGAGATATAGTTATACATATACGAAGTCCTTTCAAGAATCATTTTCATACCTATTAAATAATTAAAACGAAATTAAGCATTAACTTTTCAACCAAATCATGCATCTTGAAGTAATGAAAATCTAACGAAATGTATAGATTTGAGTGAATTGCTTGGTATAAGATTTTTCATACTACCTCATGCTTACGCCTCATTTATTTATCCAAAATAAGTTTTTATTTTATTTTAATTATTGGTAATACAAAATCAACATATAAAACCATACCTCCATTTTCCATGAAAACAATTATAAGCCCCCATGGGTTCTTGTGAACTATGTCTGTGTTTTCAATTTCATTGACAAACTTTATCAATTGTTGCTATCCATAGAATGAACATAAGTCACAGTGCATAAGCCCCTTTAGAGATAGGGGTTATTTTCTTGAATCTCGTAGTCTCAAAAGTATCAAAGATTTATAAGAATATACATGATTTAGTCATAAACAAAATATATCAATTTATAACAAAAAAAACTAAGAAAACATAAAAGAAAGAAGGATTGTATAACAACAAATCACATTACTTGAATAATACTATGACATATACCTGTTGGGAGGTTTTGATCAAGTGTTATGTTCTATCTAATTTAATATGATCATCTTATTTCTCTTCCATGTTAGTGCCTTAAATAGTTATTTCTTTGAATGAGAAATTAAAGACTTCATTATGAATTAAAAGCAAGTAATGAAATAAGCAAGTGAAGAGTTGGTGGTTAATTAAACTCAAAGAAATAAAAACTTTTTGTTTAACCGAAGAAGGTGAAGATGTATGGTCTAATGAATTAAGTGTTTGCTAATAATTACATAAATAAACAAAATGCAAAATCTAAGAAAAAGATAATTATGATTTGGATGCTTATAAAGTTGGTGGTTTTTCTTTTTAAATATATATATATAATATATATATATATATATATTGATATTTAATAAATTTTGGGTTACAGATAAAAATAATGTTTTACTTAATAAAAACAATTACATTAGCAAAATAATAAAAAATAATAATAAAAATTAAAGGTATACTTATTTAATACAATATTTTATTTAAAGAAAACTCAAATTTTAAGTTGAAAAATGAAAGGTTTGTATAATAAAATAAAAAAATTTGAAATATCTTTACTATATATTAAAAAGAGTTCACCAACTGTTTTCAAGGAAACTGAATTTCAAGGAAACTGTCCTTCTCACAACTGCAAACCCAGGATCTTCCTTCAAATTAGCAGCTCCTTCTCACAAGTTATTTTCATTATTCAAATCGTTTTCTTCCTTCCCATTCTGCACTTCCAAATTGCTCCAAATTTCTTCAATTTCGAAAAGGTATGTTTTCAATTTCGAAAATTAGGTCTTCATCTGCTTTGAACGATTATGAAATTAATCCGAAAAATTATCTTATTTTGGTTAACACATTCTTCAATTTCTTCTTTCTTAGTTTATGTATTTATATCTTAATCGATTAATCAATTTTGAAATGGTTTACGGACTTTTGAAGCCGATTTCTTCTTAATAAATTTGTGTAGTCCGCAATTTCTTCTTATCTTAGTCGATTAATCGATTTTGACCTAATTGAATACCGCCGATTCATTCAATATGTGATTTCGATTTTTGGTTGGATATGTAACACCCGTGATTTTTGGACAAATGCGAATTCGAGTCTGTCTAAAACTTATCTTTTAAGAAAATATGAAAAATAGGATTTTTGATCAAAACCTAGATTTTATGGTTTTGTTGGATGGAAAATTGAAATACCAATCCAACGGTTCTTTCGGAATCGAAATCGGAGCTATAACGAAGAAGTTATGGCCGAAACAATATTTCACCCGCGCACAGCTTGCTAGCAACAGCTAGCTATCACCCTAGCGATCGCTAGGCATGCACATTTTTGGTTCCGTTGGACTTCACTATCACCCTAGCGACCGCTAGGCTTGTGTTTAGACAGCTAGCGATCGCTAGGTCTTCCACCTAGCGATCGCTAGGCGCTGTCAGCTCCGAAAAACGCGATAAATAGCCCCTTTCTTCATTTGGGCATAACTCTCTCATTTCAACTCCGTTTCTCTTGATTCTTTTTGCTATCTTCTCGATTTTTCGAGATCTTCAAGACTACATAAATGGATTTCAAATATTTGGTGGTCCAAAAACGTTGGTATAAGTAAATCTCTTCGTCTCCTTCGAGTTTTAAGCTTAGATTTGGGGTTATTCATCTCCAAACCTTTTCTTCCATATTTATCTAAGATCTAGTGTTGTTTTAGGTAAATTTCATGTTTTGGGAGGTGTTAGAGGCTAGATCTACTAGTTTAGAGACTGGAGACTTCCGTGGCTTCATCTTCTTCACCACCCCTCCACCATGGTTGAAGGTTTTTCATCTTAGGGTTTTCACCCGAGATCTTGAGGAGGTAAGTTCTATTTATGGGTTTTAAGTGTAGATCTAGTCTTATATGTTGTGGATCTAGAATTAATCCAAGATATTAACTCCTTATCAGTTTAGGTGTTCACTCAAGCTTTAAGCTAGGGTTCTTGGTGAAATTTGGGGCTTTTGGCTTTACGAGCCGCAAGATGAGTTATTAAAATCGTTTTGTTAAAACTGAGAGCTCATCATCTTGTTTGATTTACCCGTTATGCTTAGTTGTTGCAAACGAATGTGAATTGGATGAAATGCCTAAATTGTTCGGTTACGTAATTGCTATGAAATATATGAGAATGAGACTTGTATGAATGGTTGATTCGGATTATTGTATACATGAAGTAGATAATCGTATGCTACTAAAGTGTGAGTTAAATCCATGTGATTATATGATGAATGTATTTATGAGAAATACGTATTATTATGTATGCCACGGAATGATGCGAAGGAATTGAATCCCGAGCATGTCGGCTTATATGAAATGAATGAAGGCTTGAGACCCTCGATTGATACCTATGAAAGGTTGAGATGAATGTATGAGTCTTTCTAGACAGTACATATATGCCTCCGAAGGTGTCATGATAGAAATGGCATCGAGGTTGATTAAATGTAAATAACATGGACGATCCAACGCAATGTGTCCACACCCAACAGTCTTGGGAGGTACTGAAACAAGTACGCACCTATGTCGCCGGCTCTCGGGTGGCTCCGAGGTGCGCGGGCCTCTGAAGGTGTCATAGTTGAAATGGCATCGAGGTGTTGGGAAGTAACGAGTGTAGGGGCATTGGTTGGTGGAAGTGGGTCGCTCCCATTGTTTCTGAAGATAAATAATAAACCGGTTTAACATGCTACTTTTGTTGTTAGTATGATCTTGTATATCTCACATGTCTTAACATGCTTTTACAGGCATAGTATTATTGATACAACTCACTAGGCTCCTTTGGCCTAACACTTGATTTAGACTAGATGGTTGTCACATTCTTTAATTAAATTACAGACATTGTAATTATACACTATTATACCCCTATTTTTGGGAAGAGCTCACGCCTTGGCGTACATTGTATCACCAACTTTCTATTAAATGAAATTTTTTGTTTACTCCAATTTTTGGGGTGTTACAAGTTGGTATCAGAGCTTTAGTTTAAGCGAACTAGGTAATCAATATAGGGTGCCTAGACTTAAACTTAGCAAGTTAGTGAATATGACACCTACCTTGGGTAAAGTCTTAGGTGGGGAGAGCGCTAGGGATATGAAAATACATGAGTCGAGAAATTGCATCGCTAGAGGCAGGGAATCTCGTGTATGGTCTATTCATAAAGCACTTAGCTACTGATTTATGAATGTATCGTCATTGAGCATTCTTGGTTACTATTGATGTAATTGTTGATCCAGCTCTCCTAAGACCTGATGAAATGATAATGATCCTGAATCTTTACTTAGTGAATAGGTTTTTGCTTCTGTTATAGCTTGAGGAATTATCACTGAGTCTGTTCAGTGTTATTCCATATTACTTATGCTGTAACTTATTTTTATAGTAATCAGGATCAGGATCAGGAGACGAACGAGTCTGTTCTGCAGTCGACTGATCCTATCCACTGAAGTGAAGACCTCCTGAAGACATCAAGATCATACACAAAGAACCATCAGCGACGTCGAAGAAATAGCTGATGACAGGAACAGCATGCTCGTGATCTGAAGACGGAACTCAGTGATAGCAGGCTGCTCAATATCGTATGACATCCTGAAGACTCAACAGGATACAAGTGACCCTGAACAGCACCAGCTTCAGGACTCTAGTCACTGATCAGTATCCTGATCCTGAAAGGATTAGTATAATGTCTTAGTCTAATGCACAAAAGGATTATCCGCCTTTACTGACACAAAAGTACATAAGGACAGTCTCTTTACTGTTCCCTCCGTACTTATCAGACCTCAAGGCAACTGTTTACACACTTCCTCTTTTGCACACCATGCAAAGAGTATTTGTTTATAGTAAATAGTACAACAGACCAACTACAACGTGACACGTCACAAAAGTAGGTCTGCATGCATTTAATGCATGGAGTATAAATTGGACGTGGAGAAGATTTTCTCCATATCTCTTCTGCATCCAAAAATACTCAAGTCCTTTCTTTCTTATTCCCCTCTATCTTTCTTTCTTACATCTTCTCACTTAGTGCATAGTGAAAGAACTTAGATTGTTTAGTTTAGACTATTTGTCTTTTCTATTTCCGCAACAATCTGTAAATTCATATTGTTAATATAACAAGAATTTAAAAGTAAAAAATTGTGTGATTATATTCAACCCCCCCTTCTATAATCCCAAACACTATCCTAGCTTGAAGGTCACCTACTTGGGACCAACAGTAATGATTGATAAATGTTGGTTCACATGGTAGCTTATTCTTACTTTCTTCTCGATCTTCTTATGATAGAATATTTGATCTGACATTTAAGGACCCCAGTTATGCTTTATTTAGGGGGGTCGTGTTATGGCATCAACTTGGGAAAGTTTAAATACTTTGATTTAAGATTAAATTTTAGTGATGAATCTTCTTACCTAAGAGTGAAAATTAATGTTTAGCAAATGATTACTCCGGACGACTAAGTGAAGGTGAATCAAATCGGAGGAACTTAGGGACAGTTGACCTATACGGCCTACTTACTGAAGTAGTACAACTGAGCAGCTAAGTAGTAAAACTAAGCGTATGTTAAAGGGGTCAGTGGTCTGAATCTGTCATGAATTTGGAAGGGTCTAAATATTGAGGAATAGTAACTTTTCTGCGTGTTTCTAGCACTAATAGTCATACCGTGGATAAGATTATACAAATAGTAAGGTTTAGGAAAATCATGGATGCATGACCTGGTGGCGTTATTAGAGCATGTACGGATGGACTAAGATTGATTAGTCGGGATATTTCAAATAAATCATATTTCGGGTAAAAGCTTAAGTTTCTAAGTTAAGGGAAAACTAGAATTGCGGGAGTTAAGAACTAGGTGGCCTAGTTGCAACAATTTTAGTATGTGTGGAATGTTAGAGTGTATCTATATTTTATACACTCTTACCTTAAATTACACGAGTGTTTACGTAAGCTAGGAATCGACATGTGAATAATTGTTATCGGATGAACGTGATTACATAATGATAGAGGTCACAAGACCCTTTGGGATAAATACTTGAATTATGCAATAGGAATTATTGTGGTTAAAATGATTAAGTTGTAAACTTAGAGGAAGGTCACGAAAACATGATGCTAAAGGAGGTTGTGGCTCTATCGAGTAGAACACGGTGTATTCATGTTGCGGAAGTAATCCATATATGCTATTGGATAGTGAGGGTAGCGCTTAGAAAAGTATGGATGGAGTCTAGTCTAAACTCGATCAGAACCAGTATTAGATTATGGAGGATTAAGTTCCGTAAGGCCCTCATAAGCGTATTATCGATGATCACAAGATGTCTTGGGTTCGGGATAGATGAGTTCGTTAGATGACTTCTATTTCAGTGCGAGATGGTTCAGATGAACTAATAGCAGTTGTGTGTACTAAATGACCTTGCAAACTTCGACTGTATAGGATGTTGGGATAAAATGGTTGTGTGGATAGGACAAGATCCTTCATGCGTGCCAAAATGATATTTTTCCAAGACATGTGCATTTTCATAAAGTTGTCTTCAAAATTAAACGACTTGTTGTGTTTTATTACCGAGTGCGTTTATCTATTGGATTTTGTAAAATGCTTGTATATGAGATTTATAAAAGTGTAGACCCACTTAGATAACTGTTTTGTTAAACTGTGTTGAGTTTTGGGTCAAAATGACTTCGTGAGTTACGTCCACACTAGCGGGGTAAACAAGATAAATTTTTTTTAGACGATCCACCTTTGGGTAAATTGAGTCTAGAGCTTATGCTCGGTTTTGACTTTAAGAACTTTAGGAACAAGTCCCGACTAATAAAATAGCTCGATCATGAGCTTTGATTTTTAAAGGGCTCGGTTATGAATTGGATTTCTAGAATAACTCGGTTGTGAGCTTTGATTTCTAAATAGCTCGGTTACGAGCTTTGATTTTTTTAATAGTTTGGTTATAAGCTTCGATTTTAAATAGCTCAGTTATGAGCTTTGGGTTCTAAAATAACGAAGTGGTAAGCTTGGATTATTAATCGCACGGCGATGAGCTTTAGGACTTTGTTGCATTTGATGTTTTTACACTTAGGACAGTCGAGGTTGTTGGGACTACTAGGTGTCGCAAGATTTGGTTGGGAACCCGTGTCGCTTGATGGTTAGCTGGTTAGTGGTCACTAAGAGGGCTAAATCTGAGAGGTCTACCATGGTTGACAATCATATTATGGACCTCTTGTTATGAGGGTTGATTTTCGATGAGTAGCCTTAAGTGTGCAAATTCGAGTTGGATTTTCGTTAAGTAGCCCCGAATATTGTTGAGCTCTAGGAGTGCGACTCATAGGTGTTTGGCACGAAATTAGTTGTCTCTTGGTAAGACTAGTTGGGGGGTCATAGCAAGCACTTAGAGCTTTGTGGGTTGAAGTGTCGTACGATTAATATGGTATAAGTTATGTAGTCTATGTGCCTTCACACTCTCCGATAATACGGGTCATGCTGTTGTTGTCAAGTCTTTTGTGTAAAATACATGTGTGCTTGTATCCCTTTGCGTGCTTTCGATAAATGGTTGCCATGCATGATTTCGGAGTTATCGAATTTCTTGATGTACTAAAATTTTGGTTGAAGGTCGATGCCCATGTGCGGACTGATTGCATGCTATCCTCCAATGTGTTACATGAGTTAATTTGGTTCTATCTTTTATGAACATGCTATTATATAGTGGATTAACACTTGGAAAGTTGGACGGAGTTGGGTTGTGCTCGATGTGGATCGAAACTAGATTACATAGGGATTTAGTTCGTATCTCCCTTACGAGGGTGTTGTTGAGGAGCACCATGTTGCCCATGATCACGAGAAGAAGGGTGGTCCGATGGGAGACCCTCATCTAGAAGGAAATCTGTTATTATCTAGGTAAAGACATTGTTAAGTAGACAGGTCTAAGTATGGGGAATTGGTTAGCACCACCTAAGTGGATGCACGATGTGCATACCGGCTATTACAAAGAGAAGTCCCATAGGTTATTGGAGCATGTTTCTAGAGTTTGTAGTGAACCGGCTAGAACGAGACTTGTTCGGGTGGAGTAAGTGACCATGTTTTGGAGGTCTTCGTGAGGCGATACTTACCTTGGTATGAGTGGTTTAGAAGAAACAATAATGGTTGTGTGTACTAAGTGACTTTCAAAATTGTGATTATAGAGGACGTAGTAGGATGGTTGGAAAAGTCATGGTAGTACGGATTGAGAACGTAAGAATCTAGTGGTAATGGACGGTTTGCTAAGGGAAGAAATTACCTTCCCTATGGTATCCATAGGTGAGTAGAAGGAATTTTCGAGTTCTTGAGAATTAATGACGGCGGCTAGACACCGTTAGTGAGAGTGTTGAGACACTTCTTGGTAGTAAAGAGACTCTTGACTGAGTGATCGACTTTAATAGAAGGCGAAGGATGTATGGCATCTTGAACTATAGACTTTAGTCGATTTGGTTTGGTTAAATTGTACAAAGAGCTAAGTTTTGCGTATTCAAGTGATATTATCTTTATACACGCGTTATGTTTCGAAGGATAGACGTAAAGTAGTGGCTCGTGGTGTTTTGATGAACCACTTTTAAATTAGAACACTATATCAGTGATCATATTGTGAACATAACTAAGTCCAATGGTGATTTAACCGACTGTATGGAGAAAGCGTAATGTCTTAGCTTCGCAAAACGTTTGAGCGAAGTTGTCCTTTATGGTTCGGAAAAACATTTGCAATTTCGAGGACGGAATTTTTATTTAGGTGGGGAGGATTGTAACACCCGTGATTTTTGGACAAATGCGAATTCGGGTCTGTGTAAAACTTATCTTTTAAGAAAATATGAAAAATAGGATTTTTGATCAAAACCTAAATTTTATGGTCTTGTTGGATGGGAAATTAAAATACGAATCCAACGGTTCTTCCGGAATCGAAATCGTACCTATAACGAAGAAGTAATGGCCGAAACAATATTTCACCCGCGCACAGCTTGCTAGCGACCGCTAGCTATCACCCTAGCGATCGCAAGGCATGCACATTTTTGGTTCTGTTGGACCTCACTATCACCCTAGCGACCGCTAGGCTTGTGTTTAGACAGCTAGTGATCGTTAGGTCTTCCACCTAGCGATCGCTAGGCGCTGTTAGCTCCGAAAACGCGATAAATAGCCCCTTTCTTCATTTGGGCATAACTCTCTCATTTCAACTCCGTTTCTCTCGATTCTTTTTGCTATCTTCTCGATTTTTCGAGCTCTTCAAGACTACATCAATGGATTTCAAGTATTTGGTGGTCCAAAAACGTTGGTGTAAGTAAATCTCTTCGTCTCCTTCGAGTTTTAAGCTTAGATTAGGGGTTATTCATCTCCAAACCTTTTCTTCCATATTTATCTCAGATCTAGTGTTGTTTTAGGTGGATTTCATGTTTTGGGAGGTGTTAGAGGCTAGATCTACTAGTTTAGAGAGTGGAGACTTCCATGGCTTCATCTTCTTCACCACCTCTCCACCATGGTTGAAGATTCTTCATCTTAGGGTTTTCACCCGAGATCTTGAGGAGCTAAGTTCTATTTATGGGTTTTAAGTGTAGATCTAGTCTTATATGTTTTGGATCTAGAATTAATCCAAGATATTAACTCCTTATCAGTTTAGGTGTTCACTCAAGCTTTAAGCTAGGGTTCTTGGTGAAATTTGGGGCTTTTGGCTTTACGAGCCGCAAGGTGAGTTACTAAAATCGTTTTGTTAAAACTGAGAGCTCATCATCTTGTTTGATTTACATGTTATGCTTAGTTGTTGCAAACGAATGTGAATTGGATTAAATGCCTAAATTGTTAGGTTACGTAATTGCTATGAAATATATGAGAATGAGTACTTGTATGAATGGTTGATTCGGATTATTGTATACATGAAGTAGATAATCGTATGCTACTAAAGTGTGAGTTAAATCCATGTGATTATATGATGAATGTATTTATGAGAAATACGTATTATTATGTATGCCACGGAATGATGCGAAGGAATTGAATCCCGAGCATGTCGGCTTATATGAAATGAATGAAGGCTTGAGACCCTCGATTGATACCTATGAAAGATTGAGATGAATGTATGAGTCTTTCTAGACAGTACATATATGCCTCCGAAGGTGTCATGATAGAAATGGCATCGAGGTTGATTAAATGTAAATAACATGGACCATCCAACGCAATGTGTCCACACCCAACAGTCTTGGGAGGTACTGAAACAGGTACGCACCTATGTCGCAGGCTCTCGGGTGGCTCCGAGGTGCGTGGGCCTCTGAAGGTGTCATAGTTGAAATGGCATCGAGGTGTTGGGAAGTAACGAGTGTAGGGGCATTGGTTGGTGGAAGTGGGTCGCTCCCATTGTTTCTGAAGATAAATAATAAACCGGTTTAACATGCTACTTTTGTTGTTAGTATGATCTTGTATATCTCACATGTCTTAACATGCTTTTACATGCATAGTATTATTGATACAACTCACTAGGTTCCTTTGGCCTAACACTTGATTGGTGTCGATATGTCTCTCAGGTACTAGGGACGCCGTCCCCAAGTAGATGCTTGGGTTTAGAGTGAGCTTGGGGGATTGTGTGAAGAGATCGGTTCTTTAGACCGTAATGGCGTTGACAGACTGACAACCCTTTTTGTGTAGTCTTTTTCCTAGATAGGATTTGTTGATCCAGCTCTCCTAAGACCTGATGAAATGATAATGATCCTGAACCTTTACTTAGTGAATAGGTTTTTACTTCTGTTATAGCTTGAGGAATTATCACTGAGTCTGTTCAGTGTTATTCCATGTTACTTATGCTGTAACTTATTTTTATAGTAATCAGGATCAGGAGACGAACGAGTCTGTTCTGCAGTCTACTGATCCTATCCACTGAAGTGAAGACCTCCTGAAGACATCAAGATCATACTCAAAGAACCATCAGCGACGTCGAAGAATTAGCTGATGACAGGAACAGCATGCTCGTGATATGAAGACGGAACTCGGTGATAGCAGGCTGCTCAATATCGTATGACATCCTGAAGATTCATCAGGATACAAGTGACCCTGAACAGCACCAGTTTCAGGACTCTAGTCACTGATCAGTATCCTGATCCTGAATGATTAGTGTAATGTCTTAGTCTAATGCACAAAAGGATTATCCGCCTTTACTGACACAAAAGTACATAAGGACAGTCTCTTTACTGTTCCCTCCGTACTTATCAGACCTCAAGGCAACTGTTTACACACTTCCTCTTTTGCACACCATGCAAAGAGTATTTGTTTATAGTAAATACTACAAAGGACCACTTACATTGTGACACGTACACAAAAGTGGGTCTGCATGCATTTAATGCATTGGGTATAAATAGGACTTGAAGAGATGTTCTCCATACTTCTTCTTCAATCCTAATACTACCCTAATCCTTTCTTTCTTTATTCCCTCTATCTTCTTTCTTACATCTTCTCACTTTAGTGCATAGTGAAAGAACTTAGATTGTTTAGTTTAGACTTATTGTCTTTTCTATTTCCCCAACAATCTGTAAATTCATATTGTTTATACAACAAGAATTTAAAAGTGAAAACTTGTGTGATTATATTCAACCCCCCCTTCTATAATCCCAAACACTATCCTTGCTTGAAGGTCACCTCTTTGGGACCAACAAGTGGTATCAGAGCAGATACAAGCTCTCATTTTCTTCTCTTAGAAAAATCTTGTGATCCTCTCTTCTAATCCATGGCTCTTCAAGCTAAGGATAACTACTTTGATACCGGCTCTGCTGGAAAGCCTCCTAGGTTTAACAAAGATAACTTCTCTCTTTGGAAAACCAGGATGGAACTCTTTCTCTCTGGTTCTGATCCCTAGATTCCATACTTTCTGGAAAATGGACCACATGTGCCTACACAAACCGTCCCCCCCATTCCTGCTGCAGCTGGCCAACCAGCTGTACCTGAAAGGCAACTGGTAAAGCCTGTGACTGACTGGAATGATGAAGACAGACGCCTGGTCAACATTGACACTAAGGCTAGGTCTCTCATCGCCATGTCACTCCCTGACGATGTATTCCATTCTGTCTGCCACCTTCGATCTGCTAAAGAAATATGGGACACTCTCTGTGTTCAATATGAAGGTACTGCTGTTCTCATGGAATCAAGAAAGATTTTCTTGGTTCGTCAGTATGAAAGCTTTATTCATCAGAAGGATGAAACTCTCTCCCAGCTACATCAGAGATTCAACTGTCTTCTGCTTGATCTGAAGACTATCGGTACTACCTACTCTAACTCTGAGGTGGTTACCAAGTTCATGGAAGCTCTTCCTGAACATTGGGAAATATACACCTCCTGCTTAACTATGTCAAAGGACATAAAGACACTCACACTAAGTGAGTTGTACGGTATTCTTCTTAACCGTGAACAACAGAAGAAACTGAAAAAGAATCTCATAAGAGACTCTAAAGATACCAAAAGTAACTCTGTTGCATTGGTCTCTGACTCAGTTCCTACTGTCGCCACTCCTTCTTCAGTAACTATTACTGAATTAGAATCTTCTGACTCTGACATGTCAGAAGATCCTGAATTCAATGAATCTCTTGCTTTGTTAACCAGATCTTTCAAGAAGTTTGCCAAAAAGGGAAACTTCCACAAAAAGAAACATCTTACTATTACTGACAAGCCTAAATCAGACCCTGTTGATAAGGCTACTGCTATCTGCTACAACTGTCAGGGCAAAGGACACTTTGCTAATGATTGCAGGTACAGGAAAAGTCAGTTTGCTCCCTCCTCTGCCAAATCTTCTTCTAAGAACCCCAAATACCAGCGCCTGAAAGAAAAGTACAAAAAGATGAAAATTCAGCGCAAGGGTAAAGGTCTTATCGCAGAAGACTGCGACTGGGATGATGTCTCCTCTGATGACTCATCTGATGAGGAAGACACTCAAGTGGCACTGATGGCCATTATTGAGGAACCTACCTTAGCTCTCATGGCTAAGATAGAAGAGGTCCCTGAAGAGATTCCTACTCAGGCTCCTGAAGCTTCTTCTTCCACAACTCCTGAAGCTTCCACCTCTGCGACTGATTCTTCCAGTCAGGTACCTATTCCTCTCGTCCCTCTTGAAAGCTTAACTCAGCTGGACCTGGTCACTCTTGATCTTTACAAAGCCCTTAATGGTAAAACCTCTGCTGAAAAAATGAATATTGATCTTCGAGGACAACTCAAAGAATGTCAAGAAAAAATAAAACAGCTTACCATTCTGGAAGAAAACTATAAAGACCAGGTCACTGTAAACAAAACTCTCTGTATTGAAAGAGAAATGGCTCTTGCTGCCAAAGAAAGAGCCCTGGCTGAGTTAAACGCTGAAAAAGTCACCATCAAAGGATGGAGTAACGCCTCTGAAAAGGTTGATGAAATATTAGCCTCAGGAAGACATGTTAAAAACAAAAGGGGTCTTGGATACACTCATGGTGGAACTAAATCTGATAGTTCCATGCTCAAATTTGGGAAATTTGTTTCTTCTATCCCTGATCCTAATGCTCCTGAAAACATTCCTTCTTCTTCTAACACACACTCTGAAGGTGCTCCTAAGAGCAACAAGAACACAGTCAAAGAAAAATCTAACACTGTAACACCTTCAAAGACCAAGAGTCCTAAACCCAAGAACAAAGTTCTGGGTGGTGGTCCTTCAGTCTCAGGATCAAAATCTTTCTCTCAAAATCCTGTTCCTAGACTGAAGATTGACCTAAAGCAAAAGACTCAGGAGAAGAAACCAATTCCTCCAATGTCCAATGCTAAAGGCATACTTGGTGCTGGTCCTACTCACTTGAAGTTTAAAGACTTCCTAGACCACACTAAACGCTTTCAATATCGCAAATGTTATCACTGTGGATTAAATGACCATATTGCGAGTAAGTGTCCTGATGCTACCAAAGCTGAAAAATCAGCAAAGGTAAAGAAAAATCCTAAGACTGACAATTCAGTCAAAGGAAAGAAGGTTGTCAAGACTGTCTCCTCAGTCAAGACTCCAGCCTCAAGAACTGATAAATCAGTTAAGGCTGCCACTGACTCCACCAGTCCTACTGATACTTCTGGATCCATAGTCCTATGGGTACCAAGAAAAACTTAAACTCTAAATTTTACAGGATAAGGGCATCTGGTACCTGGACAGTGGATGCTCACGACATATGACTGGTTCTAAATCTGTCCTCTCTAACTACCGTGAAGAAAGAGGTCCTGCTGTGACCTTTGGTGGAAACGGTAAAGGCCAAACCCGAGGGTATGGCACACTGACCAACGGAGTAACTACATTCAAGAGAGTTGCTTATGTTGAAGGCCTGATGCATAATCTTCTGAGCATCAGTCAACTGTGTGATAAGAATCACAAAGTCTCCTTCTCAAAGAAGAAGTGCAAAGTCAAAAACAGAAGAAAGGAAGTTATTCTCACTGGAGTGAGACATGCTGATATCTACATCATCAACATGAATACTTCCACTGACAACTTCTGCTTTGTATCTCGTGCTTCCTCTGATACAAATTGGCTTTGGCACAAGCGTCTTTCTCATCTCAACTTCAAGATGCTGAATCAACTCTGCATCAACAATCTTGTCATTGGTCTTCCTGACTTTCGCTATACAAAGGTATCTCTTTGTTCAGCATGTGAGAAAGGAAAACAGACCAGGGCTAGTTTCAAGTCCAAGCAGATTTCCTCCATCAGCTCTCCTCTACAACTTCTCCACATGGATCTCTTTGGACCAGTCAACGTCCAATCCATTGCTGGAAAGAAATATACTCTGGTAATCGTTGATGAATATTCCAGATATACCTGGGTGTTCTTTCTTCGATCCAAGAGTGATGCTCCTGAAGAAATCATTCTGTTCGTCAGGAAGATGGAAAGACTTAACAACCTTACTGTTCGATCAATCAGGAGTGACCACGGAACTAAATTCAAAAACAGTACCCTGGAAACCTTCTTCGATCAGAAAGGTATCTCTCAGAACTTCTCATCTGTGAGAACTCCTCAGCAAAATGGCGTTGCTGAAAGACGAAACAGAACCCTGATTGAAGCTGCACGATCTATGTTGAGTGAAGCCAACCTTGCCACTCAATTCTGGGCAGAAGCTGTTAACACAGCTTGCTATACTCAGAACCGATCCCTAATAGTAAAGCGCTTCAGAAGAACTCCTTACGAACTCTTTCGTAACAGGAAACCCTCTATCGAACATCTCCATATCTTTGGTTGTGTCTGCTACATCCTGAACAACAAAGATAACCTTGGAAAGTTCGATTCCAAGTCTGATGATGGAATCTTCCTTGGATACTCCTCTATCTCTAAAACCTACCGTGTGTTCAACAAACGAAGACAAGCCATAGAGGAAACGATTCATGTCAAGTTTGATGAATCGGGCCCTACTTTCCCTCACCCTCATGAAAACTCTCAAATAAATCAGTGGGCTGACACTTTCTTTCAAGTCCCTGAACCTCCCATTGCTGATCCATCTCCTCAAGACCTTCCTGATGGTTTTGAAGAAGATCCTCCAATACCACCCACTGATATACACATTCCACCTCTGATAAATGCCACTCCAATTACCCAAATCACACCATCTGAACCTGATCAATCCACTAACAGTGAAGACTTTTCTCAAACCACTGTTAGTGAGCCTACTCCCACTAATCTTCTCCCTGATCCATCAGTAAATGAAGCTTCCACTTCAGGACAGGTGTATCAGCCACCTGCTCTTCGATGGACCAAGGATCATCCCATTGATCAAGTTCTTGGTAATCCCCCCTCTGGCATTAAAACTCGACGCCAATCTGGTAACGTCTGTCTTTATGTTAATTTTATCTCTGAAAATGAACCTAAAGAAATAGATGATGCTTTGCGTGATCCTGCCTGGGTCTCAGCCATGCAGGAAGAGCTAGCAGAGTTCATCAGAAACAATGTCTGGCTTCTCGTCCCTAGGCCTCGAAAACGTACTATCATTGGTTCCAAGTGGATTTTTCGAAATAAACTTGATGAGATTGGTACTATTATTCGAAACAAGGCTCGCCTTGTGGCTCAGGGATACAGGCAAGAAGAGGGCATTGATTACGATGAAACCTTTGCTCCTGTGGCTAGGCTCGAAGCAATTTGACTTTTCCTAGCCTTTGCAGCACATATGAACTTCAAGGTTTATCAGATGGACATTAAAAATGCCTTTCTGAATGGAAAACTTAATGAAGAAGTCTATGTGGCTCAGCCTCCTGGCTTTGTAGATCCTAAGTTCCCTGATCACGTCTACAAGTTAAACAAGGCTCTCTATGGGTTAAAACAGGCTCCTCGTGCCTGGTATGATACCCTCTCAACCTTTCTTCTCTCTAAAGGTTTTGTTCGTGGAAAGATTGATAGCACCTTATTTCTAAAGAAATATCCTAAGCATATCCTTCTTGTCCAGATATATGTCGATGACATTATCTTTGGATCCACAAATCCCAAACTCTGCGAAAAGTTTGAGTTGCTCATGAAATCTGAATATAAAATGTCTATGATGGGTGAACTAACATTCTTTTTAGGACTTCAGATCAAGCAATCTGAAAAAGGAATCTTTATCAATCAAGGTAAATATGTACATGAGATGCTGAAGAAATTTGATCTCACATCCTGTACACCGATGAAGACTCCAATGGCTCCTCCTCTGTCACTTGACAAGGATTCCAAAGGGAAACCTGTTGATGTGACTCTCTACAGAGGAATGATCGGCTCTCTGCTGTATCTCACAACTAGTCGCCCTGATATCATGTATTCTACATGTCTATGTGCCCGTTATCAGGCTGAACCCAAAGAATCCCATCTGACCGCTGTGAAGCGGATCTTCAGATATCTGAAGGGAACTCCTAATCTGGGTCTTTGGTACTCCAAGGACTCAGGGTTCGATCTAACAGCTTATTCTGATAGTGACTTTGCAGGATGTAAGATCGATAGGAAAAGCACCACTGGTGGGTGTCACCTGCTTGGTGGCAAGTTGGTGAGTTGGACTAGCAAGAAACAGAACTCTGTGTCCACATCAACTGCTGAGGCTGAATATGTTGCAGCAGGAATCTGTTGTGCTCAAGTCCTGTGGCTAAGAAATCAACTTCAGGACTATGACATACAACTTTCTAAAATTCCTATTTACTGTGACAATACTTCAGCGATAGTCATCGCCAACAATCCTGTCTTACACTCCAAGACAAAGCACATTGAAGTGAGATATCACTTCATCAGGGATCATGTGATGAATGGTGATATTGAACTCCATTTTGTCCCTACTGAATATCAGCTTGCTGACCTCTTTACCAAACCACTGGATGTAACGCGTTTCAATATGCTCATCAGTGAACTTGGGATGTTAAATCCTGATGATTGAAGTTTATCAGGACAAACAGTTGTTAAACCCTATAGAATAACTATTCTCAGGACTCTTTCTTTAACAACTCCTGAACTAACTCTCATCAGAGGATGACTCTATTCAGTACTTACAAAATCTTTGTTCAACATCCGAATACTGATGATTCTCAGGTAAGTACCTCTGCTCCTGAAACCTTATCGCATTAAATGTGATAAGAGGATTTTTCCCAAAACAGTACTTATCTGATAAGTACTCCAATTCCAAGAAAACAAATCTTTCATCAAAATGGAATTATCCCCTGAAAAGGCGGTTTTTATCTTTTCAAATAAAACAAACTTTTCATCTGCACTAACACGTAATGGGACGTTTCCTGTTCCCCACGACGTGTGTCAGGCGCGTGAACGCGCGTAGAACCTCCTTTTTCATCATTACGTTTGAATTTAGCCGCCCGTTTCTCTCTCATCCATTTTCTCTCTCCAACCGCGAGGTATAAAAACCTCACTCGTAATCCATTACACTCTTTACGCTCACATAATTCTCTATAAGAAATCAAGCAAGAAAAAGCAAGAACCGTTTTCTCTCAAGAACACCAAGAACACTCATCACTTTTCTTTAACAAGATCATCGTAAGTGTTTCTTTACTATTGTTCTTTCTACATTTTTGTTAAAACAGTTTATATGATTTTCTTATTTCTTTTCATCTGCACTAACACGTAATGGGACGTTTCATGTTCCCCACGACGTGTGTCAGGCGCGTGAACGCGCGTAGAACCTCCTTTTTCATCATTACGTTTGAATTTAGCCGCCCGTTTCTCTCTCATCCATTTTCTCTCTCCAACCGCGAGGTATAAAAACCTCACTCGTAATCCATTACACTCTTTACGCTCACATAATTCTCTATAAGAAATCAAGCAAGAAAAAGCAAGAACCGTTTTCTCTCAAGAACACCAAGAACACTCATCACTTTTCTTTAACAAGATCATCGTAAGTGTTTCTTTACTATTGTTCTTTCTACATTTTTGTTAAAACAGTTTTTATGATTTTCTTATTTCTTTTAAAAACAGTTTATATGATCATCGTAACTTCGTTTGATCTTAGTTTTCCCAAAGTCTTCTAATATTTTTGTTAAAACAGTTTATATGATTTTCTTATTTCTTTTAAGAACAATCATAAACTCTTATTTTGATATCTACTCATCAAAATAAAAGTTTCTTTTTAATACCAAAACACATTCCTTTTGTGTATTTTGGTATCTAATCCATTCCAAGTATAAAGGATTTTACCACTTTTATGAACATATTTTGTGTTCATTGAAAAGTGAAGAAAAATGCATATTTTGGATCTTTAATCATCCACATATGTTGTTTTTATGTTTTAACAGAATGGCTGCTACTACATCTACATCCTTGGACGCCCAGCTCTCCTCTGAGGCAACAACACTCATGACGGCTACTGGAAACCTTCCGATAGTCATTCCCGAGCATGACTTGCAGTTCAAACCCAACAACTTAATTGGGCAATTTGACCTCCCTGCAAACAAGGCGTTTCTGAAGCCTGCCAGGGACTTCCTTCTGTCTTGTCCCCTGAAGACGGCGTTCACCATCAACCCGGCGCCCAACAAACCCCTGCTCCTGCAACTGTGGTCCACTGCTACCACTGCCCAGGAGAGGAACTCGAAGGGCAAGATGCACGAGGTGATCAAGTTCCAAATCAAGGACGACATCATCTCGTTCGACATCATCTCGGCCCAGGAGAGGAACTCGAAGGGCAAGATGCACGAAGCAGAAATTCCCTCCTGCTCCCTCCTCTGACGATGTTATAGCACTTCTGGATGCTATTGGCTACAAATGGCCTGTACGCGAAGGCCAACCACTGGTGAAGACTGCTGCCACTGTCCACAAGACGGGGCTGAACGCGACGTTCTATTATATATGGAACACGTTTGGTCTCTGTCTGACAGGGAAGACGGGGAGCACAGAGCAATTCCCCACCGTCATACAGAACATGGTCTACTCTGCGATCAAAAATCGCAAGTTTGACTATGTCCGCTGTATCTGGGACGACATGCTGAAGAAGATCAAGCACCGCACTAGGGTAGTGAACGTCCCCTATACCAGGTTCTTTTCTGCAGTCCGGGCACTGCACATGGGTACCAATTACCCAACAGAGGGAAACTTCAACAACTACGCCTTAGGCGTGAAGTTTCTGGAACAGCTGTCTGCCAAATCAGACGAGATCAAGCACCGCACTAGGGTAGTGAACGTCCCCTATACCAGGTTCTTTTCTGCAGTCCGGGCACTGCACATGGGTACCAATTACCCAACAGAGGAACAACCCATCTCTGCTCCTGCTCAAGCTGCAACAACTTCTTCGGCGCCTCTGAAGCGCCCTCCTCCCTCTGGCTCCTCTCCTCCACCCCAGCCCAAACGCGCCAAATCCAAGGCGTCAAAGAAAAAGAAGGCACCAGCTGGTTCTTTAGGAGCAGCTGTTGAAGGGCACTCCCAACTCCATCAGGATGACCCCTTCAACGATTTCATCTTCACGGATGCCGACCGTCAGCTGAACGCAGCTGAGCTACGTCGACAATCCGCTGAACGACAGCTGCAGGAGGTCCGCATGGCGCTCCAGCAACAGGAAGAAGCTCACAAGGCCCAGCTTCAGGCCATGGAGCTTGAGCTTGCAGCAGCCAAGGCCGCTGCCTCTGCCGCCGAAGCCGCCGCAGCCTCTGCTACTGCTGCCGCCGCCGCCGCCCCTGCTCCTACTGGTGTCACCATCACCATACCTTGTCTGGATGCCATCCATGACAAGGTCTCTCAGGTGGCTACCTCCTCTTCCTCTCTTCAGGCGTCTGTAGACGACCTGAAGGCCACGACGTTACCCGCCCTCTCCACAGCGGTCAACAATAACTCCACCTCCACCACCAACTTCCAACAACTTGTGGTGTAGAGGTTGGATGCACAGGAGACTGGCCTTAGAGCCCTCCAGGAGAAAGTGGCTGAACTTGCCACCGCAGTGAACACGCTGACCACTGCTCCTCCTCCGCCGCCATCGTTCACCACGGCCGATAGGGAACTTCTCCAGTCCCTGCTCTCATCTTCCTTCATCAACAGGAAGCTTAACGCCAACATGGCCTCTCTCCTCCAGCGGAGTGTTTCAACAGCTGCCTTGCAACAGGCACCTGTTGAGGGGGAGAGACAGCCGAGAGACCATTCCGTTTATTCCCCCTCCACTAACTGGAGAACTAACGAACAGGGGGGAACAAACGAGGATGATGAAGAAGAAGATGATGATGATGATGAAGAAGACGACGACACCTTCTTCGTCGAGAAGGTACCAGCCTCAACGCCCACTCCAGGGCCTGCACACTCTCAGGGGGAGAACCCCGGTGCACCTGGTACGTTACTATTACCATCCTCTCCCTCATCCTCTGATAACCAACCAATCTCTACTCTCCTTAAATCTAAACCTACACCTGAAACCATCACCCTCGACACCTCCTCTGAAGACTCACCCACAAACAACTTACAATTAGTTGTATACCAACCACCCAAACAACCTACCCCTGAACCAACACCTCATTCTTCTCCTAAACAAACCTCTGAACCCGAAAACCAAGACAACTCTGACTTTCAGGATGTGAACTTTGGTTCTGTCACTGGTGAGATTATTCGCCTCATGGAGAATAGTCCATCAGAACAGACAAGAGCCGAATTAAGCAGAATGACTTTCAGAGTAACTCCCCTAAACCCTGAATCTATTCCCTCTAAACCAACCCGCTTTAACCCTGAAGCATCCTCTTCTAGAACCCCTGAAATAAGAGCCCCTCCTGAAACCATTTGCCTATCATCAGATGATGAATTCATCTCTGATGACTTCTCTACCCCTGCTTCTTCTCCCAGATCTCCTCCCTCTAACTCTCTTAGATCTGAAGGTGAGAATTACCCTGACAACTCTGCTATTGTCAACAGGGATGGGCGTTTAAACGCCGTGATAGAGCGACTCGAGAGTACAAGAGTAAAAATTCCTCTTCGTACCTCTTGGGACTCCGAGTTCGCCTATCTATCGCAAGAAGAGTACAACAATGCTGTACAGGCTCAGGAGGAGCATAATAAGAAGCAGAAGGAAGCCTTCCTCTCCGCTCAAGCCGCTCGAAGGCTTGCATCGGATTTTGTTGAAGAGGACGCAGAAATAAGTGCTGATCCTGTTCTAGCACAGAAGGCCGCGCTGAAGGTCTTCAACAGAAACGCTGAAGTTCAGTCTGAAGAAGTGAACTCAGAGCTTGACTGTTGCCGAGACCGCCTACACCTCAGAAAACATGGTGCAGCTATCTCTGGAATCCATCTCAGCCGAACTCGCGGCAAAAGAGCAAAAACATGGATCACCGTCAAACGCTCAGGAGTCAAGGATGTGCAACACACTCTTGACAAGTTGGAAAGATACAACTTGTCAGAGTGGAATGAAATCAGAAGCCTACTTCCCAAAGCCAACAGAAACTATCGGGCTAAAGTAGAAGAAGTCATTAATGGACTTATTGCACGCATCAGAAGAACAACCGAAATTCCTGATGACCTTCTCCAGCCTTCTTCAACACTGACTCAGCCTCCTGTTCGAAGATCAGCAGGTGCTTCAACAAGGAGACCAACTCCTTGCATGCCCAGGATGGTAGTTAAACCCCTGGACCTCTCGATGCTTGATCTTTCACTCCCTCCAGGAGTCTCTCTCTCTGAAGGACAAGTCATCAGAGAACCTGTTCATGGTATTTGTGTAAGCGACAACTCCAAGATTCTACGCTTTCAGCGTTTCAGCGAGCTACACAAAGCACCATATGAACACTTGGTTTCTGTTCTCTTCACTGCTCAAAAGGACAAGAAAAACCAAGATAATAAAGAGATTATTCGCACTGTCAGAGCTATACTCGATCATAGAATCGCCTTCAGTAATACTCATGTTCCAATCGTAGTCAAGACTGAAGAACTTAGCGAAGACTCTGATAATTAGAATATTTTTGTAATTTTTCTTTCAGTACTTCATTTATGTACTCTTGTATTTTCTTTACTCTTGTAACATTATTAAGATTAATGATAATGCAATTCAGTGCATTGTACTTTACTCCATCATAGTACTGAAAAAGATCCCTCAAAACAGTAAATGGGACATGTACCTTTATGAGTTCTATTTCCTACTGTTTCATCTAGACTTAGAATTTTTTTTTTCTTTCTAGACTTAGACAATTTCTCCATTGTCTTATCATTATCATTTAGGGGGAGATTGTTGATCCAGCTCTCCTAAGACCTGATGAAATGATAATGATCCTGAACCTTTACTTAGTGAATAGGTTTTTACTTCTGTTATAGCTTGAGAAATTATCACTGAGTCTGTTCAGTGTTATTCCATGTTACTTATGCTGTAACTTATTTTTATAGTAATCAGGATCAGGATCAGGAGACGAACGAGTCTGTTCTGCAGTCTACTGATCCTATCCACTGAAGTGAAGACCTCCTGAAGACATCAAGATCATACTCAAAGAACCATCAGCGACGTCGAAGAATTAGCTGATGACAGGAACAGCATGCTCGTGATATGAAGACGGAACTCAGTGATAGCAGGCTGCTCAATATCGTATGACATCCTGAAGATTCATCAGGATACAAGTGACCCTGAACAGCACCAGTTTCAGGACTCCAGTCACTGATCAGTATCCTGATCCTGAAGGATTAGTGTAATGTCTTAGTCTAATGCACAAAAGTATTATCCGCCTTTACTGACACAAAAGTACATAAGGACAGTCTCTTTACTGTTCCCTCCGTACTTATCAGACCTCAAGGCAACTGTTTACACACTTCCTCTTTTGCACACCATGCAAAGAGTATTTGTTTATAGTAAATAGTACAAAGGACCACTTACATTGTGACACGTACACAAAAGTGGGTCTGCATGCATTTAATGCATTGGGTATAAATAGGACTTGAAGAGATGTTCTCCATACTTCTTCTTCAATCCTAATACTACCCTAATCCTTTCTTTCTTTATTCCCTCTATCTTCTTTCTTACATCTTCTCACTTTAGTGCATAGTGAAAGAACTTAGATTGTTTAGTTTAGACTTATTGTCTTTTCTATTTCCGCAACAATCTGTAAATTCATATTGTTTATACAACAAGAATTTAAAAGTGAAAACTTGTGTGATTATATTCAACCCCCCCCCCTTCTATAATCCCAAACACTATCCTTGCTTGAAGGTCACCTCTTTGGGACCAACAGGATTTAAACTAGATGGTTGTCACGTTCTTTAATTAAATTACAGACATTGTAATTATACACTATTATACCCCTGTTTTTGGGAAGAGCTCACGCCTTGGCGTACATTGTATCACCAACTTTCTATTAAATGAAAGTTTTTGTTTACTCCAATTTTTGGGGTGTTACAGGATAGGTGATGATTTCTTCTAGATTCAGTAACTGATCTGAAAGAAGCAATCATTACGTATTGGACACATCCCGTGGTCTCTCTTCACGATCAATTCAAGTTTCAACTCTAACTGGTATGTTTAAAAGAATTGCTCATTAGGTTTTTTTTCCAAGTTGTTTGATTGATCCTAATTGTGTCACATGATTTAGTGTGAGGGATTATCCTGAAATGCTTAAGCATTTCGCATTAATCTTACAGCTTCTTTTCTTGACTTTTTGGTGGTTTTACAGATCAAACAATCTAATCCATTTTCCATTCATCTCTTGGTTTTTGTATATCTATAGGTAAATCAGAAGATGATGAAAACAACTCTAATTAAGAATCTTTATGGCAAAATTGAAAGACTCAAAGCTGGTAGCATAGTTGCATTTTTTTATGATGCTTTGGACGGGAACTAATTTAGATGATTCAATGGGTAATTGTTTTTGTGAATTTTTTTTACTTCCAGATGTTCATGCTTCCCGTGATATAAGTGGTGTTATCTACCAAACGGAAATGGAAAGAAAGGCGCTGTCGTGCTGAAAATTAAGGCTTGCATCAGATGCACTTGCACCTATTCTTACTATGCTATTTTTGTTTAGTCAATGGCAGATGAGATTGAATAAATGGGAATTAATATAGAACACCAACAAAAGATATACTATTTTAGTGTTTTTTTTTAGTGTTAGAAGCAAGTTAATGTTTGGTAACGAACTTCAGGTGGTGCTGCAATATATGTATTACTTACTCTTTGGTTCAAGTACAACAATTTGAGAAATGGCAAACTCAATTTAAATGCTCGGGTAGAGGAGGGCACTGATTTCTGCAACAAACTTAAGTCGACACAAGTAAATCAAATTATGATCAACTGCATTGTTGTGGGATTCTATATGATGTCTTTGATATAAATCTGCCTTATCTTTTATCTTTTTCCTCTGTAAAACAACTTAAACCAAATCAATAAGGTGTTAGCTAATACTAAGGACACACTGAAGAGATGCCAATATGCTTTTAAGGAGCGACATTTTATTTACATGAACAGAAAAAAGCAGGTATATCCGATGGTTTTTGTCACCTTGCATCTTTTACATTAAGTTGAATTTTGTACACAGAATATGTGTTGGCTCATCAAGCATGTGGTCTCTGGTCTGACTTAGAGAAAGCTCTCCAGGCCAATGCATCATTATTTATGAAGACCAGTAATGTATTTTCTACTTTGTTGGATATCTAACAATTTGCTTCTCAACTTTATGTAGCAAGAGAGGATAAACTGAATGCTGGTAATAGGTCAGTTGTAAATAACTTTGACTCTGAGCTTGCACCAGATGTTACCTCTCTTTGCAACCTTGTGGCTGCATCTATATCCCAGCAAAATGAACAACTTCAGTGCATTGGGAAGTTTTGTCACACCTTTTATTAACATTGATGATAAGGAACTGCTTGATTTGTGGCTCGACATACTCTAGATGTCCAACATTAACGATTTTCCTCTCAACTTGATTTCATACTCTAGATACAATCTTTCATCATTTACATATTATCTAAAATTTGTATGTGTATATGCGAATCTTGTGAATGCGTCAAAGTTTATGCCAATGAAGTTTGATCTTTGAAAGCTCAAATGTTTGCATAAATGTTGTTTCGGATCGGTTCGGTTTTTTGGTTTTAGTTTCTCGGTTTTTTCGGTTTTGGTTTTTTGGTTTAAGTTTCTCGTTTTTTCCGGTTTCGGTTTGGTTTTTGCTCAGCTTACCTTTTACAATTCCATTCCAATTCCATCCAACCAAACACAACCAAAATGAGGGTCAAATTCCTTGATGAATTCCAATTTCATCAAATTCCATTCCACGAACCAAATCCCCCCTAAAGGTTAGAAGGGTGTAGTTGTGAATTAAAAAACGCTGATCAGCAGGATTTGTGGTTGACGTACTTGGAAATTGGGATTTCCAGGATTAATATGTAACATCTTAACTAAGTGAACTTCATTTTCATTTCAGACCTCAATATATATGGTTGAATAGTGATTACTAACTCTCACTAACTCATACACATATAGGTAAACATTTATAGAACATACGCTATGACTTAGAATATTCATATCATATTCCTGATGATTTGCACGACATTTGTATCTCATTTGAACAGTTGGTGCATTTTGATCCATACTTGTATGCAAAATACATACTACTTATGGAAATTTATACATTAATCAAATGTTGTATTGCAAAAGTTTTAGGCAGGTTTATTTATTAATTTTAATGCAGGATTTGTGAGTGTGAAGTCAATGATAGGGGTTCTATTCGCTCTTCACTAGCATTTTCTAGAGGACGTGAATTCAATATTTCGTATACATAGAAAGGAAATAAAGGTATTGTCGTTTATTTTTCATGTAATTTTTTTGAGAACATCAAAACTTGTTTCCCCCAAACGATGGAATTAACATATCATAATAAAATTTCAATCTCGGTTGGATTGATCGAAAAGAGAAAGGAATGATCATTTATATCTTTAATTTAAAGGATTTGATTGGGATTTTGTTTCAAGTTTTGATCTATGTAATCTTGTATACCTTATTCTAGGAATGATTATCAATAGAACTAGCAGTGGATCTAATATGAGTTGTTGCTTTACAAGGTATGTTGGCCTCCTTTTCTATTTCCTTTATTTGTCTTGAATCTGGAAAGGTATGCTTATTGTAAAATATTTTTTGCTTACATGCAAAATGAGGTTGGGGTTCAATTTTTGAGGTGGCTTAATCTGTACACTACCTTGATTGATGAGAAAACTGTTTTCCTTTACTTGTTCATAGGATGGGAATAATATATCAAATTATCTGGGGTTTTAAAAGTGTTGAAGGGTATATTCTTAGGCCTTCATTTTAAAAATAACATTAATTGAGATATATGCTATTAGGTGTTTCACCTGAATGAAAAAGCTATTGACTGAATTTCAAATAGAAATGAACATCAAATAGTGATCCCGAAACACTATTGTGTTTTCAAATACAATTTGTACTTTGAAGATTTGTTTTTTGTAACGTATCTTGCATTATTGTTTCACTTTCTTTAGGTTTTCTGGTATCAACTAAAAGCTTCTTTTCTTTTAGCTACAAGAACTTATGTTCTAACTCTTTAAAAGGTACTCTACCGGCTGGATTGGGGCAAAAATTCTATTAAGAAAATCTAAGAATTTACTGATCAAGGTTACTTTTTTCTAGTTAATTAAGAAGATTCACATCAACTCTCTTATAGAATTGCATCTCATAAGTTTAATACCAATGGATGATTACATTGGTCTGGTTTTATTTTGATTATTCATTGCATCATATGATATCGGTTTAACAGGCTATACTATTATCTCATAAAGTTATCATCCTTTGTAAATATGTTATCCTTATAATCGTCTCTATCAAAGCAATCAAAACAAAAAAAAAACGTTTACATTTTAGTCCCCGCCGCATCGCGCGGGTACCTAACTAATATAATAAAATTAGGATTTGGATGCTTAGAGTTGGTGGTTATATATATATATATATATATATATATAATATTTAATAAACTTTGGGTTATACATAAAAATAAGAGAAAATAATTTATTTAGCCATCTCAGCCCCCCAATTCACCTCCTAGTCTCCTACCCTTTCTCTCCCTCCGTTTGCATCTATACCCACCGGCCCGCCAACTGGCGCCGGCGGTCGCCAAGCGGCCAAAAAGCATTCTTCGACGAAAAAAGGATTGGGCTGCCAAGAAGCCCAGTCTCCATTGGCGACCCAATCCACATGGCGGCCCACCATTCGCTCCCCTTTCCACCTTACCCGCCAACTCAGCTTATGAGTCGCCAACCGATCAGCCACCATTGGTGACTCAAGCTACCACCTCACCCGCCAAGTCTGCTCCACCTCACCGCCACGTCTGCTCCACGTCAATTGGGACGCCAAGTTCACCACTCTCCATTGGCGGCCCAAGCTTGTTTGGCGATTCCCCATTGGTCCACGTGTCCAAACCCTAAGAAACCCTTACTAACCTAACCCTTATGATTCAAGAGAAAGCTAAAAAGAATAATATGTACTATTATTCATGAGAAAACCTAATCAATTATTGTACTATTAATGTACTATAATGTATAATTTCAGTATTTAACATGCTCTAAATGTGAATGAGAAAATATAATTTCCATCTTCTCCTTTACTCACTCTATCAGTTTTCTCATATCAGTAAAATTTGTGTGATTTGAAAATGAGTTATGGTGTAGATAAAGCAAAGATATATCTTTGTTCCGGTGGTCATTGGGCTAAAGGAAGCGACGGATGGGATTACGTTATTACCGAAGAAACAGAGACTCAAGGTGTTAAAATGTAAATAAACAGTTCATATCAACATCTGGTTGATTACTGTTGTCGAAAATGCGGACACGACCGTTCAATTGGCGAAGTGAATGTACTGTACAAAAACGATGGCCAGATATTGAAGTTAACCAACGATGAAGATGTTAGGGTGTTTATGCAAATGGCGATAGACTCAAGTGAACCTCCTAAACTTTACGTCGACGTATTTGTAAGTGATGGAGGTGGTACTTCGAACGAGGTCAACGAAGAAGAAACGTATGTTCCTGAATTCGATAGTTCCTATCATGCAGACTTTGGATGTGGTCTTAGTGACCATTATCCTGAAGTTGTCCCAGAGACGCAACAGACACAACAACAACAACAACAACAACAAGGGCAAGAAGAAGAAGTAGAAGACGAAGAAGAATACGAGCGTAGAAAGTTCGCCGGGTGTGCAGAAGATGAATCCCATGTTTTCAAGACAGGTTTATCTGATATTGATTCATCAGACAACGAAGATGCCGAAACCGAAGAACAAACCGAAGAAGATGTGGAACCTTTCAAGTTACGACAAGGCGTAAATGATTACTTTGGTATGCCTCCTCTCCTTCCTACCCAAGATTTCCTGGCGACCAACAACGAAGTCATACCTTATAGACGTTGTCAAAGGGTAAAAAAGGGTCAAGTATTTGATACGAAGGAGCAAATGATTATAGCGGTCGGGCAGAAATTCCTAGAAGAACATTTTGAGCATAAGACGAACCGGTCCTGCAGCAAAAGGTACGAGATTGTATGTGCCCGCGATAAATGTAAGTGGGTTATGAAAGCCTAATCCGTTGGAGATGGGGGTATGTTTCTTGTAAGAAAGTTGTATGACATACACACTTGTTCGAGGACCCCAACTGAACTCTACACACCGTTAAGCCAACAGGAAAATATTGGGTAACATTTTTAAACCAAAATTTAAAAATGCCCGCAGAGCACTAACGCCAAATGACAGCATGGATGACGTTCAGGAAACGTATGGATATACGATATCGTATGCCATCGTGTGGCATGCGAGATGGAAAGCCCTAATGCTAATCAAAGGCGGCCATTCAGAGTCGTTCACCCGGCTGCCTACGTATGTGTATAACTTGGAGCGCCGGAATCTAGGTACCAGAATGATAACACCAAAATTATACATGTTTTGGTTGCGTGTAATCGTATGACTTTACCCCATTTCTCACCCGTTTATGATCATTTCATGCACTAAAAGAGCTTATTATTGTTTGTGAAGGATTTGGAGGTCGTGGAACGAAAAAGTACAAAAAAGGCGAGAAAACGTGAAAAATGCACAGAGTCAAACAGAAGCTACTTGGCGATCGCGAAATTCTCAACCTAGCGCCGCCAAGTTCGACTGAACAGAAGACCAGAGTTTGACCTAAGTGTCTGGCGTCGCCAAACCAGCAGCTTGGCGATCGCCAGATGACCTCTGGGCGTTTTCCTTTAAATATCAGCCTCCTCCTTCAGTTCTAAACATGTTCGATACACGAGGGAAGTACAGAGGAACGAGAGTGAGAGTACGAAAGGTGCCGATACGCTGCGGAAGTCGATCTTCGATCATCTATCGTTGTATTGTCGGTATCATGTCGATGTCTACTTTTGTTTGTGTTTATGTTTTCATTATGAGTGAGTAGTTTATTTGTAGTGCTTGTCATGATCGATGAACCTTTATGGATGATACTTTGTGATTAATGTTTACTGGTTTGTTTTGATTAATTGAATGTCTTTTATGGTTCTTTTTTGATTGATATTGTTGTGGCGATTTGAATTCAATTGGTTGGGTGTATTTGTTAGACCAAAGCAGATAGACTCCAAAAGGATAATCAACCTACCTTAGCCTGACCTGGACCAAAAGGTTGTGTTAAGGGGTTACTTTGACCAATAGTGACCAGATAGTAAAAGAGCCATTGCGATATTGATTAGGAAGGATTTACCGATTCTGGATTGTGGACCAAACGATTTAGGATTGGAATTAGGAGGATCATATCCTAGTTTCTCACCATAAATTGCACATGTTAGGGTGCCCCAGACTTAAATTCCTACAATAGTCAAAACAACCAAACCTTCGACTTATTCATATCATCCATATTGGGGATTCACTTTATCATGATAAGTACTGCTGTTTTTCCTTATTATAATCTTAAATCAGTATTTTAATTGTTTTCTTAGTTTTACTTAGTTAATTGTCTTTTTAAGTATTCAAACATTTTTCATACAAAACCCCCCCTTTTAGGTTAATTAAACCGATTTAGACTTTAGTCTACGATAACTTGACCGTTCCCAGTGGTAGATACGATACCTGGACTTTCCTACACTATATTACTCACGATCAGGTACGCTTGCCTGTATATGTGGTAAGACGGTGGCTAGGCATTAGAGGTTAAAACTTGTTACGCTTTTTATATACGATAATTACCGCATCAAGTTTTTGGCGCCGTTGCCGGGGAACGGTAGTTGTTAGATTTTAGTCTTTATTAGTTTTGTTAACCGATCCTTGTGAGGGATTCTGTCCCTTGCAAGTTTTCTCCTTTTTAGTTTAGTTCGTTATTTTTATTTTATTTTATCTCTTTGTTTCCCGCAAGTTGCCCGTAATCGTTTATTAAGTTGTCAGGATGGGAGACGATCGACCCATGTGGGATAAGCGATCTGAGGTCCGGTTTACTCCGAGATCCGCGATCAAAAAGACAGATGGTAAAATGGTGGAAATCAATAAAGGACTCATCAAAATGATCAACACCATTTCATTTGACGGAGAACCAAGCGGAAATCCTTACCAACACCTTGAAGCATTCGAGGACATCTGTGAATTAGTCAACACCAAGGAGGATGAGGTAAAACTGCGAGTATTCCCTTTTACTTTGACAAAAAAGGCAAAAGACTGGTTTAAACAACTGCTCCCGGGATCCATCACAACCTGGGACGATTTGAAATCTGCCTTTTTGTCAAGGTACTTTCCCATTTCCAAGGCTCACAAAATAAGAGCTGAAATTCGAAACTTTAAACAAGGAAAAGATAGCCTTGTGAAAGCTTGGGGAAGGTATAAGAGTTTATTTTTAGTCTTTCCAAACCATGGTATTGATGATAGAGAAATGATAGATGTTTTTTATGTTGGATTGACTAACGATTCTCGGTTAAGGTTGGATTCATCTTGTGGAGGTATTTTTCCGTATAAGACAGTGAAAGAAGCGCGTAAACTCTTGGACGACATGGAAGCACACTATCTGGATTGGTCTACCGACGAGGAACAAGAGGAGACCCAACCAGCGCATCTAAATGTGGTGTCATCATCCGACGAGCACATCCACGCAACTAAGGACTCCACCGAAACGCCAAACCCTCTTTCCAAGCCATACGGCAGGGTAATCGAACAATTATTCCATCGATTCTCCCAAGAACAAGGAAAGATGGGTGCGGATGTCGAACAGAAAATGCAAGGGTTTGTAAACTTTATTGCAGGATTATATCAAGGCGCAGATCAATTCCTCCGAGACGTCAAGGAAACATTTCCTCATATGGAAGCGGAAGCACAAGCTGAAGTGTTCACAACCACAAGAGGAGGTAAGGTAGTTGTAGGACCACCTATGCCTCAAACTAATCAAATTCCTAATATGCAGGTTGTTTAACCCGAGGTAGAATTACCATCACGACCAACAAAAGAGGTCAGGGAGGAAGCAGTCCGACCGAGGGAATCTACAACACCTCATGCACCTACACGAGTACCATACCCTGCACGACTACGGAAAGAAAAGAAAGAGGCCCAATATCGTAAGTTTATTGACTTGATTAAACGAGTGGATATTAATGTGCCTCTTGTGGATTTAATTGCAGGCGTACCAAGTTACGCAAGATTTCTCAAGGAGTTGGTGGCTAATAAAGCAAGGATAGGAACGGAAGAAATAGCCTTTCTGAATGCCGAATGCTCAGCTACACTTTTAGACACCCTCAAAAAGGGTGATCCAGGGAGTTTCATTATCCCTTGTTATTTTGGTAAAAGTGTTTCATGTAGAGCCCTAGCAGACCTAGGAGCCAGTATAAACCTGATGCCATTATCCTTTTATCAAAAACTGGGATTGAATGATCTAAAGAGCACAAGAATGACCATCCAACTAGCTGATAGATCCATAAAATACCCTGTAGGAATAGCTGAGGATGTCATAGTTCGGGTAGACAGGTTTGAATTCCCCGCCGACTTTGTGATCTTAGACATAAAGGACGAGGTTAAAGTACCTCTAATCCTTGGTCGTCCGTTCCTCAACACGGCCAGTGCCATTATTCATGTAGCCGAAAGAGAACTTAGTCTAGGAATTGGCGAAGACTGAATCACACTCTCCATTGATGGAATCCCAGACTATAATGACTCTATAAATACTCTAGACAGTATAGATGACTTCACCAAATCAGAGCCTAATGATTATCTTTTTGAATCAGGTGAATGGGAAGAAAGCCTTGCTATTGAAAAAAGATGGGATGAAACCGTGGAGGAAGGAGAAGAGGACTTCGAGGAGCTAAATTAGGAAGACAAGATCAGAGTAAAGACATCTTTGGAGGAACCACCAGATTTGGAGTTAAAGGACCTTCCCGAGCACCTCGAGTACCAGTTTCTTGAAGGTAACAATACTCTCCCGGTAATTATCTCTTCCTTGCTAACAGCCAATGAAAAAGAGAGACTTGTTGAGGTTTTGAAAAAACACAAAAAGACTTTAGCTTGGAAAATTTCGGACATTCCCGGAATAAGCCCTTCATTTTGTACACACAAAATTTTAATGGAAGACAATTTTAAACCATGTGTGCAAAAACAAAGGAGGCTTAATCCGAAAATGCAAGAAGTTGTGAAAAAGGAGGTTATCAAACTGCTTGATACCGGAATCATTTACCCCATTTCTGACAGTCCTTGGGTAAGCCCTGTTCAAGTAGTTCCCAAAAAGGGAGGACTCACAGTTGTCACAAATGATAACAATGAGTTAGTTCCCACCCGTACTGTTACCGGGTGGAGAGTTTGCATAGACTATAGGAAGCTTAACGATGCCACTAGAAAAGACCATTTCCCCTTACCCTTCATTGATCAAATGCTTGAACGCCTGGTGGGAAATGAGTACTATTGCTTCCTACATGGATTTTCGGGATATTTCCAAATCCCCATTGATCCTGAAGACCAGGAGAAAACGACCTTTACCTGTCCCTTTGGAACATTTGCCTATAGGCGTATGCCTTTTGGGTTGTGCAATGCACCCGCTACTTTTCAGCGATGCATGACAGCCATTTTCCAGGACATGATAGAGAATTGTATGGAAGTCTTTATGGATGATTTCTCTGTTTTCGGTAACTCTTTTGATGATTGTCTAAGCAGTCTAGACAGGGTGTTAGCTCGATGCGAGGAATCTCATCTGGTTCTCAACTGGGAAAAGTGTCACTTTATGGTAAGGGAAGGTATAGTTCTTGGACACAAAATCTCAAAAGATGGTTTGGAGGTGGATAAAGCTAAGATAGACACCATATCGAAGCTTCCTCCTCCTACAAACATAAAAGGGGTCAGAAGTTTCTTAGGTCATGCCGGGTTTTATAGGAGGTTTATACAAGATGCACCTTTCATTTTTGATGAGAAGTGCATCTCCGCTTTTGAAACTTTGAAACGACATTTGACCAATGCCCCTATCATGGTTCAACCTGATTGGGATCAACCTTTTGAGATTATGTGTGATGCGAGCGATTATGTCGTCGGTGCAGTTCTTGGGCAACGTAAAAACAATCATTTTCAACCGATTTGCTATGCAAGTCGAACTCTTAACGACGCCCAAGAAAACTACACCACGACTGAAAAAGAGCTTCTAGCGGTAGTTTTTGCCATTGAAAAGTTTAGGTCTTATCTCGTGCTGTCCAAAATCATAGTTTACACGGATCACTCTGCCCTTAAATATCTCTTCGCTAAGCCTGATGCTAAGCCCAGACTCATACGATGGATACTTCTGTTGCAAGAGTTTGATATAGAGATAAGAGATAAGAGAGGCGCTGAAAATTTAGATGCCGACCATTTATCTCGTCTGGAAAATCCATACATGGATTCCGGAGGCATAGAAGTCATCAGGGATAAATTCCCCGATGAGGACCTCAATATGATTAAGACCATAGGAGAAGACCTTATACCTTGGTATGCAGATTTTGCAAACTATCTGGCCGCTGGTGTTCTTGTCAAAGGTATGACTTATCAGCAAAAAGGTAAGTTTTTCTCGGACTTAAAGTATTACTTTTGGTCTAAACCTTATCTGTTCAGAATAGGACCTGATAGGATTCACCGTCGATGTGTCTCCGGCCCTGCTGCTTGGGACATTCTCACTAACTGTCACAAAGGCCCCACGGGAGGCCATTTTGGAGCCAATTTGACCGCTAGAAAAGTCCTCGAGTCCGGATTTTATTGGCCTACGATTTTTAAGGATGCTCACACTTTAATAAAAACTTGTGACGCTTGTCAAAGGGCAGGCAACATCACAAAGAAAGATGAGATGCCCCAACAGAGCATCTCCGTTAGTGAAGTGTTTGATGTTTGGGGAATCGATTTCATGGGACCTTTTCCCGACTCTAGAGGCAACAAATACATCCTTGTGGCGGTTGATTATGTTTCCAAGTGGGCCGAGGCAAAGGCTTCGCCCACGAATGATGCTAAGGTGGTTGTTGACTTCGTGAAATCTCTTGTGTGCAGGTACGGATGTCCAAAGGCGATCATCAGTGATAGAGGAACTCACTTTGCAAACTATCTATTGGAGAAGACCTTAAAAAGATATGGAGTGCATCATCGATTCTCGACTGCCTACCATCCGCAAGCCAATGGACAAGCGGAAAACACCAACAGGGCTTGAAACGAATCTTGGAAAAGACGGTCGATAACAACCCGAAGATATGGTCGCAAAAGCTTGAAGATGCACTATGGGCGTATCGTACGGCCTACAAGACCCCAATTGGAAGCACTCCTTATCGGATGATTTACGGGAAAGCGTGTCACCTTCCATTCGAATTCGAGTACAAAGCACTCTGGGCACTAAAGAAAGTTCATTTGGATGACATCGCGAGTGGAAGAGAAAGATTGATAAGCTTGCACGAATTAGAAGAGCTTAGATCTCTCGCTTATGAGAACTCGAAGATCTACAAGGAACAGCGAAAGAAATGGCATGATGCACATCTAAAGGAAGTGAAGGTGTTCAAAGAGGGGGACAAGGTATTAATGTATCAAACTCGTTTTAAATTTTCTCCCGGTAAGTTAAAGTCACGATGGATAGGTCCATATGTCGTCTTGAAAGCTTATCCCTCGGGATATGTGGACCTAATGACTGAAAGAGGATCATTTAAGGTAAATGGCCATAGACTAATGTAACACCCGTTTTCTTACTTTTTTCCTTATAACTTGATTTAGATGGTTTAAGTGTTTAATTGTCATGTTTTAGGAGTAGAAGGGCTTAAATGTGTTTTATGTAAGTATAAGGGTGAGGGAGTGGAGTATATAGAAAAGTAAAAACCCTCATTCTCCAGGCAGTTTCTCAGAACGTACGAGAGAGAGAGTTAGGGTACGCTTGAAGGAAGGCAGGCAAGGAGAAATTGAGGCTTGTGTTTGTCGAGTGTGTTAGCAATTACGCTAATTGCACGTAAGGTAAGAAATTTTGTGTTGATTAGATGTCTTTTTGTTGTTTAATTTGAAGTCTTGTGATGGCTAGGGTTGGGGTGTGGATTGATGATCTTTGGATCATCAAATTGATGTAACTGGGAGGTTCTAGAGTCGAATTAAGTGTGTGTAATTGCTAAATATCGACCCTAGATGTTAAGAAATCGTATATTGAAGTGTTATGTATGAAATTGGAGTTTTTGGCACAGAATTCGAGGCAGGTCGCGTGAGGGAATGCAGGCTGGAAAAGCCCGCGACCTGACCCCGCGACCTAAGGTCGCGGGAGCAGGCCGCGCAACTCTCTGCCGATTTTCAAAAAATTATTTTTCTCTTTTTGGAAATTGGGCTATGGGATCATGTTAGGGATGTTATAAGAGGATGAGGTCTAGAGTTTGGGGTCAGTTGGACTAGCCTAGCTATGTCTAAGGCTAGCTTTTCGATATAGAGTGTCAAGTGGTCCTTTTTGGACTAAGTTGATGAGATATGTTTCTATGCTTGCTTAGGTGTTTACAAGTGATCGTTTTAACTTGTGGAGAGTCTTGTTTGCTAGCAACCGACAGGTGAGTACCTCACTTAACCCTTGTTATTATGTGTACATGGTTATGTTTGCATGTGATTATGTGATGTGTTCCTTCGGGGACTTGGGAGAGTACCTATGGTGGTAGTAATGCCCCTAGGGAATTTGGAGAGGCCTGGTACCAGTGTCATATGTCCTTCCTTAATGGCTTTGAGCCGTAGGGAAGGTTGGAGATTGCATGTTATGTTAATTGCTATGTAAAGTGATTGTGTTGCATGATGGTAAGTGTTTTTGTGTGTGCTCACTAAGCTTTATGCTTACCCCGTTGTTGTTTTATTTTTTTTAGTGTCAGGTACTTCCCGTAAGGGAAAGGAGAAGGCTGCCGTTTGAAGCTCCGGGACCGCGGTTCAGTCGAGATAGTTGAGAGGACAAGATTTACTTTGATGATGAACTCTTTTATGTTTCTAAACCAGTTTCCTAATACTTTTTCATAAACATTTATTTTTGAGTTCCGAGTTGGTTATGGTTTAAAGTTTCAACTTGTTCGTTTTGGATGTAAATTTGGACGACGTTCCGCTTGTTATGAGAATCTTGGTTACTTTTCTATTAAAAGAATGATTTTGAAATTGGGATGTTACAAGTTGGTATCAGAGCCTAGGTTTAAGAGAATCAAGTATTCACAAGTGGTGGATACTTGAACTTAAACCAAAAGCTTGTTTTTGTAAATAAAAGTAATCAAAGGAAAGTTTTATGGAGAGGTGAGTAGTAAGACTGAACTGCAGACCGCGCGCCAGAACGGGGGTGAGCACATTAAATTTCTCTTTTGTTGAGCATGTTGTTATGTTATGATATAAATGTATAGCATGCGTAAGATATGAACACTAGATATGTGAATTACTAGTGCACGCAGTTAAATTTGAGCATGAACTGTACGATGACTGTTATGACTATATGTGTGCATGTAAGCCTTACTTTGGCTTATTTGTATGTGGTTAAGAGTAGAAGCATGATAGCGATATGTATTTAACTGATAGACATTTTATGGAAGTTTAATGTTGGTTAATGTGCATGACAACTAAGAAGGGGATTGGGACTTAAGTAATGGTGTTGAGGCTAGGCATGTAGGGTGTAGTTACAATGGTATAAGGGCCCATATCATTGCAAATACACTGTACATGTTGGGAATTGACATAGTTACAAGAGTTCTATGAACCCACGATGTTGTTTGGGAAGGGGTAGTGGCATGATAGGACCCACGTGTGTGTCCACTGAGTGTCTAGTAGACCCCTAAGGAGCATGTGGAGAGGAAAGATATGAAGTTAGAGCCATTGGATCGAGCTAGCATGGGATGGGAGGGAGAGTTATGTGGTATTTAAAAGTTATGTGTTTTATGAATCAGTATGGGGAGACCAGTCTAGAACGCCAAGAAGGCAGCTGCAGTGGGGGACCAGGAGATCCCGAACTTGAGGGAAATGATAGCAGCGGAGGTGGGAGAGGCGCTGCATGATATGCTCCCGGGCTATTTCGCCCAAATGAAGGAGGAGTTGACGAACGAAATGCGCAGTCAGGTGGAGGCAGCTGTGGCCGCTAGGCCTGGTGGTTCTGGAGGGTCGGGTGGAGGACAGTCGAGGGTCACTACGTACAAGGACTTCTCGGCTTGTCAGCCACCACAGTTTAAAGGGCAGAAGGACTCGGTGGCCAGCTCTCGCTGGATATCTGAGGTAGAGGGAGCTTTCCTCACCAGTTCTTGTTCTGAGGAGATGAAGGTTCGTTACGCTTCGAACCTGTTGAGAAAGGCAGCAAAGGATTGGTGGAATTTGATCAACCGGATGCGGACTCCGGAGCAGATCGCTGCTATGACCTGGGAACAGTTCAAGGAACTGTTCAAGGAGCAGTATGTGCCTCAGGTGGAGGTAGAGCGGCTGACTGGGGAATTTCTGGCTATGAAGCAGACGACTGAGACGGTGAACGAAATCACCGATCTATTTATGGAGCGTTCGCTCTTTTGCCCTGAATACGTGGCAAGTGAGCGAATGAAGATGTCTCGCTACGTGGAGGTTCTGAAACCCGAGATTCGGGAATTTGTGGTGATGTCAGAGTGCAAGACCTTCCATCGCATGCACGAGGTGGCTAGGATTCGGGAGCTAGAGCTCGAGAGGCAGAATAAGAGGAAGAAAGTAGAGACAGTTCAGACGCAGACTCAGCCGGCGAAGAAGTTCAAGCCGACAGAGCCCAGGGTAGTGGTGAAGAAGGAGTTTCCGAACTGCCCTAAGTGTGGACGTCATCACTTGGGGGAGTGTCGGATGGGGTCGGGAACCTGCTTCAAATGCGGGCAACCGGGCCATTTCAGCAAGGATTGCAAGGTGACCATGAGGCTATGTTTCAAATGCTTCCGGCCGGGTCATGTAGCAAATGAGTGCCCTCAGTCTGATGGGGCAACTCAGACGTCGGGGGTAGCGCCAGTGAAGACGGAGAGCTCAGGAAAGAAGGCAGAGGCACCGAGGACCCGCGCTAGGGTGTTCCAGTTGACAGCCGAGGAGGCCAGGGAGGAGCCGGACGTGGTGACAGGTACTTTTTCTGTCAACTCTGTACCTGCTCTTGTGTTATTCGATTCGGGAGCTAGCAAGTCATTTGTATCTTATGCTTTTTGTAAGAACTTCATGCATGTAAAGGGTAGATTAGATAGTCTGCTAGAAGTAGAGATAGCAGCTGAGAAGTATCGGTTATGTAAGCATGTGTATAGAAACAGTATAATAGAGAATTTTGGAGTCAAGTTCAGAATTGATCTCATCCTAATTCCTATGAGGGAGATCAATGTAGTAGTAGGAGTGGATTGATTGAGTCGGAATGGAGGTCACATTGACTGTGAGAATGAGCGGGTAGTGATTCGGAACCCAAGTGGGGGAGAATTAACTATCCTGAGTGAAAGACGGAAGAAATTACCAAAGTTATGCACGCTAGCTAAGGCTAGGAAGCATGTTCTTCACGGAGGACATAGCTTCTTGGCGTACGTGGTCGATAGTCGCGAGGAGGCAAAGAAGAAGACAGTTGCAGACGTACCAGTGGTCAGCGAGTATCCGAATGTATTCCCGGATGACTTGCCTAGGGTTCCACCCGAGAGGCAGGTGGAGTTTCGGATAGACCTTGTTCCGGGGGCGGCACCGATAGCAAAGGCTCTGTATCGGTTAGCACCACCGGAAATGCAAGAGCTATCAAAGCAGTTGGAGGAGCTTTTGGATAAGGGGTTCATCCGCCCGAGCACCTAACCTTGGGGAGCCCCAATCCTGTTTGTCAAGAAGAAGGACGGGTCGATGCGGATGTGTATCGACTACCGAAAGCTCAATAAGCTCACGGTGAAGAACAGATACCCACTTCCGAGGATTGATGATCTCTTCGATCAACTTCAGGGAGCCGCTTGGTTCTCGAAGATAGATCTTCGTTCGGGGTACCATCAGTTGAAAGTTCGAGAGGAGGATGTGCACAAGACAGCTTTCTGGACCAGGTATGGGAACTATGAGTTCGTTGTAATGCCCTTCGGCTTGACGAACGCACCGGCGGCGTTCATGGATCTGATGAACAGAGTTTGCAGACCGATGTTGGATAGGTCGGTAATCGTTTTCATAGACGATATACTGATCTACTCCAAATCGAAGGAGGAGCATGTGGAGCATTTGCGATAAGTGTTGGAGGTTTTGCGTAAGGAGAAGTTATATGCGAAATTCTCCAAATGTGATTTCTGGTTACAAGAAGTCCAATTTCTGGGGCATCTTGTAAACCGAGAAGGCATAAAGGTAGATCCAGCGAAAGTGGAGGCGGTGATGAAGTGGGAGACACCGAAGACTCCCACGGAGGTTAGGAGTTTCCTTGGATTGGCCGGTTATTACCGCCGGTTTATCCAAGACTTCTCCAAGATAGCTGTTCCGTTGACCAGGTTGACGAGGAAGAGTGAGCGTTTTGTTTGGGGTGAGGACCAAGAGGCAGCTTTCGATTCGTTGAGGAGGAAGTTGTGTGAGGTTCCGGTTTTGACCTTACCGGAGGGAGTAGAGGACCTGACAGTCTAATGTGATGCCTCATATCACGGATTAGGCTGCGTCCTTATGCAGAGGGGGCGGGTAATTGCCTATGCGTCTCGTCAGCTAAAGACACATGAGGTAAACTACCCAACCCACGATTTGGAGTTGGTTGCGGTGGTGTTCGCACTTAAGCTATGGCGACACTACTTGTATGGGGTTCACTGTACCATTTATACGGATCACAAGAGTCTCCGTTATTTTATGGATCAGCAGAACCTCAACATGAGGCAGCGGCGGTGGCTGGAGGTGGTAAAGGACTACGATTGTGAGATCCTCTACCACCCGGGAAAGGCGAATGTAGTGGTGGATGCCTTGAGTCGGAAGGGGAGTATTCTACTGCTTCGAGTACCGTGCATGAGGTTGAATGTGTCAACTTCCTTGATAGAGTTGATACGTCAATCTCAAGTGGAGGCGATTAAGGCTGATAATCAGAAAAGGGAGAGGATAAAGGGTCAAGTGGATCAGTTGGCGGCTGACAGTCGGGGATTGTTGACTCGAAACGGTCGAGTGTGGGTTCCAGCCTCGTGCGAGGCGAGACAGACACTTCTGGATGGACCTAATGACTGAAAGAGGATCATTTAAGGTAAATGGCCATAGACTAATGTAACACCCGTTTTCTTACTTTTTTCCTTATAACTTGATTTAGATGGTTTAAGTGTTTAATTGTCATGTTTTAGGAGTAGAAGGGCTTAAATGTGTTTTATGTAAGTATAAGGGTGAGGGAGTGGAGTATATAGAAAAGTGAAAACCCTCATTCTCCAGGCAGTTTCTCAGAACGTACGAGAGAGAGAGTTAGGGTACGCTTGAAGGAAGGCAGGCAAGGAGAAATTGAGGCTTGTGTTTGTCGAGTGTGTTAGCAATTACGCTAATTGCACGTAAGGTAAGAACTTTTGTGTTGATTAGATGTCTTTTTGTAGTTTAATTTGAAGTCTTGTGATGGCTAGGGTTGGGGTGTGGATTGATGATCTTTGGATCATCAAATTGATGTAACTGGGAGGTTCTAGAGTCGAATTAAGTGTGTGTAATTGCTAAATATCGACCCTAGATGTTAAGAAATCGTATATTGAAGTGTTATGTATGAAATTGGAGTTTTTGGCACAGAATTCGAGGCAGGTCGCGTGAGGGAGTGCAGGCTGGAAAAGCCCGCGACCTGGCCCCGCGACCTAAGGTCGCGGGAGCAGGCCGCGCAACTCTCTGCCGATTTTCAAAAAATTATTTTTCTCTTTTTGGAAATTGGGCTATGGGATCATGTTAGGGATGTTATAAGAGGATGAGGTCTAGAGTTTGGGGTCAGTTGGACTAGCATAGCTATGTCTAAGGCTAGCTTTTCGGTATGGAGTGTCAAGTGGTCCTTTTTGGACTAAGTTGATGAGATATGTTTCTATGCTTGCTTAGGTGTTTACAAGTGATCGTTTTAACTTGTGGAGAGTCTTGTTTGCTAGCAACCGACAGGTGAGTACCTCACTTAACCCTTGTTATTATGTGTACATGGTTATGTTTGCATGTGATTATGTGATGTGTTCCTTCGGGGACTTGGGAGAGTACCTATGGTGGTAGTAATGCCCCTAGGGAATTTGGAGAGGCCTGGTACCAGTGTCATATGTCCTTCCTTAATGGCTTTGAGCCGTAGGGAAGGTTGGAGATTGCATGTTATGTTAATTGCTATGTAAAGTGATTGTGTTGCATGATGGTAAGTGTTTTTGTGTGTGCTCACTAAGCTTTATGCTTACCCCGTTGTTGTTTTATTTTTTTTTTAGTGTCAGGTACTTCCCGTAAGGGAAAGGAGAAGGCTGCCGTTTGAAGCTCCGGGACCGCGGTTCAGTCGAGATAGTTGAGAGGACAAGATTTACTTTGATGATGAACTCTTTTATGTTTCTAAACCAGTTTCCTAATACTTTTTCATAAACACATTTTTGAGTTCCGAGTTGGTTATGGTTTAAAGTTTCAACTTGTTCGTTTTCGATGTAAATTTGGATGAGCTTCCGCTTGTTATGAGAATCTTGGTTACTTTTCTATTAAAAGAATGATTTTGAAATTGGGATGTTACAAACTAAAGCTTTACAATGAGAATGACCCCGTCAGAAATGGCGAGGTCTGTCATCTTTCTAAAGAACCAATTACTTAGGTGATGCCCCGAGTCAGGCTCGCGACTCGGTACAAAAACAAGCGCTTTTCGGGAGGCAACCCGTGTTTTTATTAGTTATATTTGCTTGTGTATGTGTTTTAATCAATTTTGCAGCATTAGCCAAAGGAAATTGCAACCCGATCAAAATTCAGAAGCAACCAAACAGTAGCCATTTCGCGATCGCGAAATCCTGAATTTCGCGTCGCGAAGTGAGCGACCCAGGTAAGTTCAAAAGGAGAAATTTGAAAACAGGGTGTCTGTTACAACTTCGCGACGCGAAAACTTTCGCTTCGCGACGCAAAGTTCGAAACGAGAAGATTTAAACTGTTTTCTAAAACCCTATTTTCAATATTCTCCCTCTTTCATTGTATTTCTCTCTGCAATTCTCTTCCCATCCTGCAAATCCATGGCGTCAAAGGTATGTATTCCTCTTCTATTTGCTCTAATTTGAAAGAATACTACAAGCCCTAGTTGTTTAAACTTGTATATGATCCTTAAAAAGGGGTTTTCTTGGGTAGGAAAGTCTGTAATGTTAGGAAGGGGGAGGTTTATTGCTTTGATCTGCTTAAATTTACACACTTGAGTTTAGATCTTTAAATGTTGTGATATGTTTCAACTCAAGTGTGGGGAAGAGAGGTTATGATTTTTGTGGTGATTAATGTACATATTTTGTTTGTAGAGAGCTTCATCTTCCCGCAATGTACAAGACCACCCATGCTTGTCTTTTGATTCCGACAACATCTTGCGTAGCGAAAAGATGTCACTGATGATTGAGCTTGATCGCTTGAAAAAGCGGGAGGTTGAAATCGGTTCGATTGTTGATTTGCACTTTGTCGAAGAGATTGGATTTGGGGATAGGCTATCAAGCCTTTTGAGGAGAGAGTACCGCGATCAGTTTGGTGTTCTTCGCTTTGTGAGCAACGGTTGGGAGAAAGCACTAAAAACCCATGAGCCGATCTACTATGAGCTTGTGTTGGAATTTTTGGCTACCTTTAGCTTTGATGTGGAGGCGTATAAGGAAGATAGACTTGAGGGCCCTTGTATTCGATTCCGTCTGCTTGGAGAATGGTATGGGATCACACTACCACGCTTTGGAGTGTTGCTCGGATTTTTCACGGCGGCTCAGTCAAGATCCGGGTACTTTTCTCACTACTTCTTAACCGGTGCTTGTGAACCTAGTGCCGAGTTTGTGGGCACGGATTTTTGGGCTACCATCGGATCGGGACCGTATCTACAGTCCAACACCAAGGAAAGTTCTATCACTCTACCCGAGTATCGCCTTCTTCATCGAATGCTTGTTCACTCTTTTGCTTATCGGAAAGCTATTAAGGAAAAGGTTCCGGAAGGGGATCTTTGGCTTCTTTCACGATTGGTTAATCAGAATGCCATAACCAATCTTTCTTATGTGATGGCTAACATGTTCCAAAATGCTGGAAAGGTACATGATAAGGCCGGAACGGGCCTTTGTGGGGGACATTTCATTACGGTTATAGCGGAGAAGTTGGGAACTCTTACACCGGACGTTCGCGAAACTCTCACCAAGTTGTCTCCTATGGGATTTCTCGATAAAGTCCTCTTTCGCTCTATGAAGTTGCTTACACCGGGACCTCGGAGGGGTACTTTTGTATGGATTGGGGATGTCACCCCCAATGAAGAGCCGGTTGGTATGCCTCAACCGACCTTCCCGGGGCAATCGAGCAACCCTCCACCGGCAAATCAACAAGGATCGGGATCTCTTCATGAAGCTATTCAAGGACTATCGGAACAGATGGGAGCAGAGCATCACGAGATGATGGAAATATTGGACCGGGTCTCATATGACATGTATGGTGTTCGGCAGGAGTTGTCTTGGGTCGCCGCGTCGATGGGCGAGTACTTTGAGAGCGTGGGACATGCTCCCTCGGCCCCTCTCCAACCTCATCCCGTGTTGCATGATAGTGATGACGGTCCTGCTGGTTATTCCACCTACGATGAATGGGCTTTTGAAAACCGCAACTAAGCGGTTTTATTTGATTCGATTGGGTTGTACTCTACTTTGATCTTCAAACTGCGTGGTTGTGTTTGGTTGAACAATTTTATTTTGCTTGGATTGTTTAGGATTTTAAGTAGTTTGATTTGGTTTATTTTCATTTGTTCGTTTTTACTTTTCTTTTTCTTTTTGTTGGTAGATACGGCGATTTATGATCGAGCACGAATTTTATGCACCACTCTCAGATCAGAACAGATTTCGTCACATAACCCGAGAAGTTTCTCTTTTTCCCAATTACTCCATAATTGTGTTAATTGTTGCATTGAGGACACTGCAAATTTTAAGTGTGGGGAGGGGGTTATGTAGACTTATCTGTTTAAATGGGTTCACTTTTTGCTTGTGGATTGTCGTTTTTCAAACTTTTGAAAGCTTTGAGATTTGACCCCAATTTTTTTCGAAATCTGAGATTGTTTTTGAGACTAGGAGAACACGGAATAGGATTAGTTGAGTAAAAGGATGCCTTGGAATACTGATTACCATGAGTGCTTCACCCAATTCCGTTGAGAGATTGAGCCTTAATTGTTATATCTGTTTATTTCGTGAGGATTACCGACTTTGACCCAAGGTAGAACTTGTCATTTGAATGATTATCGAGACCACATAAGAGAAGTATTTATCACCATTGCACTAATAGAGGCCTTCGTTTCTAACCCTTTTAGCCTTCGTCAGATGACCTCATCATAAGGTTATCTGATTTGCCTAGCCCTTAATTGAAAAGTGTTCACCTTTTAACACTTTATCCCTTGAAACCATTTTGAGCCTTAGCCTTTTCATTTCTTTACCCACTATACACTTTATCCTTGAGCCTAATTGTTTATCTATCTTTTGGCCGTGACTCAAATTTGAATCTTGAGATGTTTTGATCCAGTTTTTCATATCTGACAAAATTTTATGGGGTTGAGATTTGAAAAGAGCCCAAAAGCAAAACATAGTTGCTGCTCTGAAAAAAAAATATTTGAGACTCAAAAACAAAAGAAATATCAAAAGAGTCGAGAATACAAAAAGAAAAGAATGAGAGCTGAAAAAAGTGAAAAAGAATTTGTGCCCCAAATAAGCCATAGGCTTAGGCCAATTCTAAAAAGAAAAGAGAGAATACTCATCCCCAAAAGTCTCACTGTTTGAAAGTCAGATTGCTTCACTGTTTGGATCATTACTGATTGAGTTTTCAAGTTTTTGTTACAAAACCCTTAGTCACTTATATATCATTTATCCTACCCTTAACCCTTAGCCTAACATTACAACCCTAAAGTCCTCTTGACGGTTGACAACTTCTCAGTGGTGGAGATTAGATTTGGTGACAAGCTTATGCATGCGGGAATTAGTCGAGTATTGGTGTGATCACTTACATATACACTTTTACCCCCGAGAGATACACTTTATATTGATATTCATATTATGTGAGGGTAAAAGGTTGGCCTTGGTATCCGATTGCTTGATAAGTCTTGTTTGTGTGTTCGATTGTGTGAGTATACTTTGTTCTCTTTGATGATCTTGGGTGGAGATAATTTTGGAGTTATCTTTCTTATCTTTCAGTCTTTTGATTGAGGACAATCAAAGCTTAAGTGTGGGGATTTTGATAACACCAAAATTATACATGTTTTGGTTGCGCGTAATCGTATGACTTTACCCATTTCTCACCCGTTTATGATCATTTCATGCACTAAAAGAGCTTATTATTGTTTGTGAAGGATTTGGAGGCCGTGGAACGGAAAAGTACGAAAAAAGGCGAGAAAACGTGAAAGATGCACAGAGTCAAACAGAAGCTACTTGGCGATCGTGAAATCCTCAACCTGGCGCTGCCAAGTTCGACTGAAGAGAAGACCAGAGTTTGACCTAAGTGTCTGGCGTCGCCAAACCAGCAGCTTGGCGATCGCCAGATGACCTCTGGGCGTTTTCCTTTAAATATCAGCCTCCTCCTTCAGTTCTAAACATGTTCGATACACGAGGGAAGTACAGAGGAACGAGAGTGAGAGTACGAAAGGTGCCGATACGCTGCGGAAGTCGATCTTCGATCATCTATCGTTGTATTGTCGGTATCATGTTGATGTCTACTTTTGTTTGTGTTTATGTTTTCATTATGAGTGAGTAGTTTATTAGTAGTGCTTGTCATGATCGATGAACCTTTATGGATGATACTTTGTGATTAATGTTTACTGGTTTGTTTTGATTAATTGAATATCTTTTATGGTTCTTTTCTGATTGATATTGTTGTGGCGATTTGAATTCAATTGGTTGGGTGTATTTGTTAGACCAAAGCAGATAGACTCCGAAAGGATAATCAACCTACCTTAGCCTGACCTGGACCAAAAGGTTGTGTTAAGGGGTTACTTTGACCAATAGTGACCAGATAGTAAAAGAGCCATTGCGATATTGATTAGGAAGGATTTACCGATTCTAGATTGTGGACCAAACGATTTAGGATTGGAATTAGGAGGATCATATCCTAGTTTCTCACCATAAATTGCACATGTTAGGGTGTCCCAGACTTAAATTCCTACAATAGTCAAAACAACCAAACCTTCGACTTATTCATATCATCCATATTGGGGATTCACTTTATCATGATAAGTACTGCTGTTTTTCCTTGTTATAATCTTAAATCAGTATTATAATTGTTTTCTTAGTTTTACTTAGTTAATTGTCTTTTTAAGTATTCAAACCTTTTTCATACAAAACCCCCATTTTAGGTTAATTAAACCGATTTAGACTTTAGTCTACGATAACTTGACCGTTCCCAGTGGTAGATACGATACCTGGACTTTCCTACACTATATTACTCACGATCAGGTACGCTTGCCTGTATATGTGGTAAGACGGTGGCTAGGCATTAGAGGTTAAAACTTGTTACGCTTTTTATATACGATAATCACCCACTAACAGAATGGGCTCAACTTAAGATCCAGAAGATGATTGGGAAGTCTGCGCACTGGAAGGTTAAAGGAATCGGCTATGGAAAATGGGAGGTCCACGACGACGACAGGGGCATAGAGGTTGACACTAGTACACGAAATTGCTCATGTAGGAAATGGCAAGTGTCCGGGTTACCTTGCGGGCATGCCATCGTGGTTGCAAAAAAATTGGGTAAAAAGGATGTTCATAACTTGATCACTGTGCCTTATTACATGACCGATTTGTACAAGGCAACGTTGATGGTGTAAAAAATATATATATAAACAATACCAAGTTTAACCACAAAATCACCATACTCACAGGCAAGCATACCTGATCGCAAGCAATATAGTTTAGGAAAGTCCGGGTATCGTTCTTACCACTGGGAACGGTTAAGCTAGCCTTCTACTAAAGCTTTCGTAAATTAATCTTAGAAAAGGGGTTTGCTTTTTGGAAAAGTATTTTGATTTAGAAAAGATTAAAAACAATAAATCACTAAACCTAACCAAGAAGTAGGAAAACTGATAACCAAACAAACATCAGAGACAACTGCATACATCATGGATTCCCTTTTTCAGATAATTACAGAAAAACATAGATTCAATAGTTGTTGTAAGAATTTAAGCCGAAGCACCCTAGCATGTGTATTTGAAGTTGTCAACCAGCTTAGTCTCTCGGCCCAAATGCAGGGACTTGGTTGTCAGTCAAGTCTAGTAAAAGTCACCCTAATCAATGCTAAGTCGTGAGACCCTACAATCTAGTCTACTCTTGGTCCAAGTAAACTACTTACCACGTCTCTCCGCGGCACCAGAGTGAAAGGTAAGGGAGGTTGATTAACCTAACGGAGTCTATCTATTTTATTGTCAGAAAAACAGATACACCCAACCAACGAATTCAAGTAACACAGTCTAAACATTGAAATAGGAACCAACAGATAACATTCAACTAACCAACAAATCTATTAATAAATTAAAAACCAAATCATCTTTAAAAAGATCATCAAACCATAATGTAATACAAAGAGAAATCAACACATAGACATGTCAATCATAGATGAAAAACCAAACCAAACTAAAGACCGGTAGATTTGGCGTAGCATCCTCTCGAATCGTCTCCTCCGAATGTCGATCATCAAGCCTCCGGCTTCTCGGGTTAGAAACCCTAAGTGGCTCCCATACTAACCTAGACTATTTTCTCAATAATGGTGTATGAAAAGAATGAATAAAACTGGACACCCAAGGCCTTTATTTATAATAAAACTCGGCAGGTGGATCTGGCGATCGCGAAACGGCAGCTGGCGGCGCGAAACGGGCAACTCAATCTTCTAGAATTTTCTTTTCCTTATCTGGTGAAGATCTTGCTTAGGGAAGAAGTCTTTCATCTGATGGAGAATTCTGGAACATTCCGGAATCATTTGAGGGAGGCTATTAACTTGGAAGGGAAGAAAATCAGATAAATGGAAACTATTAAAGCATTTTTCCATTTCTTCACAAAGTATCCACTTTTGACGTTTTTACCCTCTTTTTCCACTTTTTCGCACAACTGCCTCCAAAACCTGCAATATTCAGATTCAAGCCTTTTTAAGTCAAACTGTATAAAAAATACTCTCAAATTAAATACAAAAGTGGGGAACTAGCGCGAGTAAAACATGTATAATTTTGGAGTTATCAAACGTACCATGGGGTAATTTATCCAGTGGGACCTTCATAGACATAGGAGTCTCCAGAAGTACCTGTACCCATCGTCCTACCACCGCTGGTAATAAAGAGGCCGATCGTAAGACCGAAAGTCCACAATTGGCGCACATCGCGTGGGGAAAGTCGTTCACGGAAGAGGTGCCCTAGGTGTGAAGAATACGGACATACGAGTACACAATGTCCTTTGATCCCGTCTTCAGCTAGAGGAAGCAGTCAGCTAGAGCCAATAGGGACTATCGACCTTAATAGTCTTGACGAGAATGTTCAGTTTAGTTAGTTGTTGAATGTGTAACCCATCCTACTATTTTAGTTTAATTGCATTAATAAAACATGACTTTCGGGAAGAAACATTATATATTAACGAAAACAAAGACATAATACTATTAGAAATTTTGGATAACATCGATACATAACGAGATAAACGTAAACGCGCATAAACAACTTAGACATAGAAAAGGAAAACAAACAACTTAGACATAAAATAAGATAAGCGTAAACGCGCATAAAACAACATCACAGGTCTCGAACTCTAATCCGGGTAGATCGCCTTAATTTGCGCAATGAAATAGTGCCTATCCTTGAGCTCGTTCTCAATGTTGGGAACTCTTGATCTAGGAGGTCTATTTTGCGTTCTTCCTTCCTAATCTCTTTGTTGACTCCACGAATCGTAGCTTTTTTCTGCGATGGACGCCTGGAGGTTCCTTTTTTCCACCTCCTTAGCCCTATAGGTCTTGTTTAGCCTTGCCACGTAAGCTTCAGCTGCATCTAGTGCTTCTCGAAGCTTAGTAGGCATGTCTTGCAAACTCAACGGGTGGTTTGGAGGAGAGGATGGACCAGAAGTTCCAGCCATTTGAAGACAGAGTTAAAACACGAAGATGAATGAATTACTAAGAAAGAAGAGATGGTAAGTTGTGAAGTTTATGTTGACGAGAACAACCTATATATATACTTGGGGAGCCGCTATTATCCTCCATGCTTGGTGGCGGTGTTGGGGAACCGTAGGCACTAACGGTGCGCAGCGGATAACAAAAACGATTCCCAAAACCCGAACCCATCTTAAACCATAACAGATACAATCAAAGTGGGTTTGACGGTTTACCTTTTGGCGAATAGACTTCCGGAAAGCTCGTAGGGGATACACTGCTACTGACACCACGCGAGAGGGTTGCTAGACCACCGTTACTGATCGGAAAAACTCCGACTGATGTGTGAGAGAGAGAGAGAAGTCGACGGTTGGGAGAGAGAAAGAGAGAGCGAGAGATTTTCGTAGGATTAATCAACTGATTTATCAAAGCCTTAACCCTTTATTTATAGGATAGAATAAGGCAATGATTTAACCTGATTATAATTCCCTTTATAGTTATCCTTTAATTAATTCCTTAAATAATTAATCCTTTAATTAATTTACTGATTAATTAAAACTAGTAAATAATTATTTAACTAATAATTATTTAATTCTCTCTTCTCATTTATCTCTTTCACACAAATTCTCAATTAGGTGTGCAGCGGTGTGACCCACTAGTGTCTTATAACATTGGACATGGTAACCCTGTTACTGTCTCGCACACAATCCTAACAGACTCCCACTTGTGCCAGACATGTAACTATGATTGTTACCATTAGCCTAAGGAGGTCCCTAGCCAAACACTTAGGTTAACCAGGTTATAAGATCTCTTACATCCAGAGATACAATTCTTAAAAATTGAACACAGGTTCATTCCTTTTGCACACGATATTTCTAAAGTGATTTTAAGACATGGAGTGGAGGATTCATTTCTTAAAATCAAGTATTTCTTGACTCTGATTTCGATTGCCTGCAGTAACGGATATTACTAAATAACACCTGTTATTCTATCCGAGCGTGGCCACGCGTTTTCTGCCAATCTTAATCGTCAAGGGGCCCGGAAATATCTCTCTTTTGAAAGAGGTACAAATCCCTTCTTGACTACTTGCATTTGGATCCACGGCTTCCGCTGCATCTAGTCACGTCCCGTATGGCCGCCCTGTTACGGTGCAGCGTTAGTACGTGCTAAGAGTACAACAGTCCTCATGTTTCCAAACCAAGTATCTCAGGTCTAAGGACAACCTATCAAGTCAATGCTTATGACTGAGGCTCCATGAAGCAGACTTGATTACTGGTCACTTCCAATACCCAAACACTCTGATGAGTATCTATAAATACTTGGTCACATCACTTGTGCTTTTATTCTTTACTTTGAATAAATCATCAAGTATTTATAATAGCGTTAAACTTCCTATTGAAATTCCCATTTCAATAAGTGGCTACGGAAATTTTGATTTTCTTACAAAACTTTGTAAAAAATCATGGATACGTTAAATATGCGAAAAATAGTTAATTTTAGAACAATCATGAAATTAAAAACCTCCATTTATTTCCAACACACTGTGAAATAAAACTTTACATGATTACATTGTTTCAAAATTAAACTATAGTAATAATTCAATAAACTAAAACTAGCTACTGGCGTCCAGGTACTGCATCCCAATGGAACTTGCATGTGCCTCATGCTTTACCCTTGCTAGTGGCTTTGTCAGCGGATCTGCGACATTTTCTTCTGTTGGAATCTTGCATATTCTTACATCTCCTCTTCCAATAATCTCTCGGATGAGGTGATATTTCCTGAGCACGTATCTTGACTTGTGATGCTCTCTAGGTTCCTTTGCTTGCGCCACGGCTCCCGAGTTATCACAGAATATATCGATCGGTCTCGAGATACTGGCAACCACTCTGAGATCCGATAGAAAATTCCTTAGCCAGACAGCTTCCTTTGCCGCATCAGATGCTGCAATGTACTCTGCTTCTGTAGTTGAATCTGCAATCGTGTCCTGCTTCGAGCTCTTCCATGAGATCGCACCTCCGTTTAGGGTAAAGACGTACCCTGACTGTGACCTGAAGTCATCTCTGTCGGTCTGGAAACTGACGTCAGAGTATCCGGTGACACTAATTTCATCCTCAGATCCTCCAAAGACCAAGAACATTTCTTTCGTTCTTCTCAGATATTTAAGAATGTTCTTGACAGCCACCCAATGAGGTTCACCCGGATTTTGTTGGTATCTGCTCGTAACACTTACTGAGTAAGCAACATCGGGCCTAGTACACAGCATGGCATACATAATCGATCCAATTGCAGAAGCATATGGGACCGATTTCATCTTGTCCTGATCTTGACTAGAAACAGGACACTGTGTTTTACTTAACACTATGCCATGTTGCATCGGGATAAATCCTTTCTTGGATTCATCCATCCTGAATTTCTTCAGGATTTTATCGATATACGTACTTTGACTAAGTCCGATAAGCCGCTTAGATCTATTTCTGTAGATCTTTATACCAAGTATATAAGCGGCCTCTCCAAGGTCTTTCATCTGGAAACATTTGCTTAACCAGCTCTTTACACTCTGTAAAGTTGGTACATCGTTTCCTATGAGTAGAATGTCATCTACGTACAAGACCAAGAAGGTTACTATGCTCCCACTGAACTTAGTGTAGACACATGGCTCGAACTCACTTTTGGTAACACCAAACTCTTTGATTCGCTCATCAAAGTGTAAGTTCCAGCTTCGAGATGCTTGCTTTAATCCATAAATGGATTTTAGCAGTTTACACACTTTATTAGGATTCCTAGGATCTTCAAACCCCTCTGGTTGTTCCATATAGACGTCTTCCGTTAACTTTCCATTCAGAAAGGCTGTCTTGACGTCCATTTGCCAAATCTCGTAGTTAAAGTACGCTGAGATGGCCATTAGAATCCTAATTGACTTTAACATGGCCACTGGTGAAAAGGTTTCATCATAGTCGATAACATGAGTTTGCGTGAACCCTTTTGCGACCAGTCTGGCCTTGAAAGTGTGTACATTCCCATCCATGTCGGTTTTCTTCTTGAAAACCCATTTGCGCCCAACAGCTCTACAGTGTTGTGGCAAATCAGTCAACTCCCAAACTTGGTTGTCGTACATGGATTGCATCTCGGCCTTCATGGCTTCCTGCCATTGTTCAGACTCACTGCCTGACACAGCTTCTCCATAGGATGTTGGTTCATTCAAGTCTCCACTGTCCTGAGAGACTAGAAACCCAAGATACCTATCTGGTTCTTGTCTTACCCTACTGGATCTGCGAAGGTCCTGTGTTTGCACTTCCTCAATCGGCTCTGATTGAGGTTCAACATTGCTATGTTGAATTTCTGGCTCAACAATCGGTGCAGTGTTTTCTTCGTCTACTACCTGTAGATCAACATCCTTTCTGGTGTTCTCTAAACTGAGAAACTTTTCTTCCAGAAACTTTCCATTTCGAGCAACAAAAACTTTGTTCTCTTCAGGGTTGTAGAAGTAATATCCCACGGTGGTCTTGGGATATCCAACGAAGAAACACTTGTCGGATTTGGGCCTGAGTTTTTTTGAGGTGGGTCGTTTGACGTAAACCTCACAACCCCAAATTTTTAGAAAAGATATGTTGGGTTTCTTACCCTTCCATAGTTCATATGGAGTCTTTTCTACCGACTTTGTTGGCGCTCTGTTCAGTATGTGTGCTGCTGTTTCGAGCGCATGTCCCCAGAATGACATTGGTAGCGTAGAGTGACACATCATCGTTCGTACCATATCAAGCAAAGTACGATTTCTCCTTTCTGATACACCGTTCATCTGAGGTGTATACGGAGGTGTAAGTTGGGATACAATCCCACACTCCATCAAATGATTGTCAAACTCATCACTAAGATATTCGCCACCACGATCCGACCGCAAGAACTTGATCCTCTTGTCAAGTTGATTCTGTACTTCATTCTGAAATTCCTTGAATCTTTCAAAGCTTTCAGATTTATGTCTCATAAGGTAGACATAACCATACCTACTGAAATCGTCAGTAAAGGTAATGAAGTACCGGTATCCTCCTCTTGCCACATGACTGAAAGGTCCACATACATCTGTGTGGATTATTTCAAGCAAGTCAGTAGCCCTTTCATTTTCATTGTTGAAAGGTTGCTTTGTCATTTTGCCAGATAAACAAGACGCGCAATTATCAAAAGGTTTATAATCGAAATTGCCAAGAAAACCTCCTTTTAGGAGTAGTTCAACGCGTTTCTTATTTATGTGGCCCAAACGACAATGCCAGAGGTAAGTCTGATCCTCAATGTCTTTGGATCGTTTACTTATATGATAGATTTCACTACTATTATCTTGTAGATTTACTGTATATAGACCATTTACAGGTGTTGCTTTAAAATAGAAAATATTATTTTTAAAGACAGAAATCATTTTATAATCATATTTGTAATGAAAACCTTGGTCTACTAACAAATCAAAAGACAATACATTCTTAATCATATTTGGAATATAATAACAATTATCCAGTTCCAAAACTAGACCCGAGGGTAAACTAAGACTATAAGATCCCACGGCTTCAGCAATCAACGGAGTGCCTTCGCCAACTCGTAGGTTCGAACGGTCCTTCCTCAAAGTCTTTCTTCTAGTGAATCCCTGTAAATGATTACAAATGTGGTTACCACTGCCTGTATCAATTACCCATGATTCATAAGAAGTGATTAAGCAATCTATCATAAAGATACCTGGAGCATCGGGTAAACCGATCTCTATCTGGTCGATATTCATCAAGTGCTCGCAAAAATCCTTGCTACCGCATTCTGGGCAACTCAGATCTCCCAGCTCATTAATTAAGTCAGTATCCATGAGATCAGCAGGTGCAGGTACTGGCTCTAAACTGGCCAGAATATCTTCATGAACTTTATCCACGTCGTTCTTTGGTTCCTTCATGTAGACACTAGCTGTGTCCTGAACTTCTTTTGTGAGAGAAAACCACATGAGATACACTAACTCTTCCTGAGTCATCTTGTACCCCAAACGTGATAAACATTTAAAGAGCCTTCTTATTTCAATGAGATGGTCTTTAACTGACTGACCCTTTTTCAGCTTTAGGGAGAATATCTCTTGCATGATCAAAAGCTTACCTGTATGCTTGTAGAGACCTAACTGGTTCTCCACATTTTTCACAACCTCGTGACAGAATTTGTCTCTTAAATCTCCCGTGAACTCGGGTGACATAGAGAAAATTAGAATGGACATTACATCCAATTCATCTGCCATGAATCTAAAATACTCAGCAAATTCCTCTTCAGGGGCATTGCTCTTAGGTCGTGACATAGGCTTATTGATCACATAAAGCTTACCCTGGGCACTCAAAACATTCTGTAAATGTAACTTCCAAACTGGAAAGTTCTGGCCCGTAAGCTTCCACTTGCCCATAATAAGGCGAAGTGATTCCTCAGGTGAATAAAATGGAATGCTAATTGGAGACATCTACAGAAGAATATAAATTCCAATTTAGTTTATAATTATAAAATTCTAATAGATTATTACCCTTAAAATAAATTTATTAGACTAGAATCCATATTTCACATGTGTTGAGAAGCATGTGATCATGTCAAACCAACTCATGCGATTTATGGTAGGTAAAACTATACCAATCGTATTTTAATTCGAAAATACGACTTCTAGATCGTCGGGACATCGGATATATAATCCGTGCATATTTAATCCCTCTAGTGCATTTTGGCCCGGTACCACCCGGTGAATAAATAATTACCAAAATAGATTGCACCACCCGGGACCTGGACAAACTCTGGCCGGTACCACCCGGTGATAATTCGCAGAGTTTTATCACCCTCCAGTTTCGGTTTGAACACGGGCGTTCATAGTGTGTGCACTTACAACGCCCTATGTACCTTACACCGGAGGTGCCCCTAAAGTGGGTTGCACTTACTAATCTATGATTTTACAAGGGTCATAAATGCCAGTTTTTCAAAAACCTTAATTTTAAAACTGATTCGAAAAGCACTCTGTATTCGAACCTCTAGGTTTTTATAAAATTATCTCATTAGATTTTAAAACTTCGTTTTATCACAATTACGCAATTAAAACCAAACCACGCAATTATATACAAAACTTAAAAACTACTGTGTCATAGCTTTTACCCTTAAAACTATTGTCAGTTAAGTGAGCCAACACTAAACTGACGGTCTTTAACCTAAGTGACAAGCAATACACAAGGCATGAAGGTAGAACGCTCCCACTGGCTCCGACATCCTTGGTTGTGCCTCCAAACTCCGTCTTTAAGGTTTTCTCCGTCTTCGGCGTAAATTAAAATTATATAAAACAAAAATTACAATAAAAGGGTTGTAAATGGCACGCAGGCCTCCCTTACCAAAACAGAGTACAATAACAATAATATAAAGACGAAACACAAACACAGGTCTAGGGCTTGGCTATGACACTCGCAACTAACAGTTTAAACAAAACAGTTAAACTAAAATATATACAGTTACGATAAACCAGAATTATAAAACCTAACTGATTTTATAATTACTTAAAATTAATTTTAATTTTATAAGATAAAAGTAAAAGTTAATTTTATCTGGGGTTTTAGCCTATCGGGCAAAACGACCCTATCCACACGAAAAACTTATCCGATATCATCACCGATAGCAACAAAATAACAAACGGTTACCATTGTTACTACCGGTGATCAACGACAACGTAGCCGAAGCTACCATTGCCGCCGATCGTCGGCAATCTTCCCGAAACCGCCACCGGCGGCAGCAGCGATAACCAAGGTCACCACCGCCGCCACCGCTAGGCCGATCGACGACAACAGCAGCCGAGGCTGCCATCGCCGCCGTGGCCGATGGCTCTATCACCAACAACAAACGCCGTCACCACCGTTCGGTGGTGCGGCTTGTGATCGCGGAAACAATCAGCCACCGCCACCGCCTTGGCTCGGCCTTAGGGCAGCCGGCGTGTGGCCTGGTGGTTCGTGGCTTATCCGGCGACAAACGGCCAAAGCCGTTTCCACCAGTACGCCGCCGTCGCCACCGCTGGGCAACAACAGCGCCACCACCATTCGGTGGTTTGGCGATTCGCGTAACCGATCACCGCCGCCGCCCTGGCGTGGCCGTAAGGCAGCCGGCGGCTTGGCGGGACAAACAACCACGCTACTGCCATCGATCCGCCACTAGGGGCTGTCGACCGGCGGTCTGATCTCGTCGGCGACAGCAGCGGCTTTAACGCCACCACCATCGCCGTGTGCGATCGAAAGACACGGCCACCGCCGCCGCCTAGCGAGGCAGCCGGCGGTCTTGGTGGTTTTGCGGTGCAACCGCCGGGGGACAGCGGCGCTAAAGCCACCGTCGCCACCACCACGGCCTTTAATCGATTCGGTGGTTCGATTCGGCTAACTGCCGTCGTTCCACCGTCGATTAACACGGTTCGTGTGATAAACGATAAAAATCCAATTTTTAATATAAACAGATAAAAATCGAATTTTTTAACAAAACCATAATCCAAATAACAGTTTATTGCAAACAACAATTTAATCCTGATCTGTAGGTTTAAGAAGTGGCTCTGATACCACTGTTGGGGAACCGTAGGCACTAACGGTGCGCAGCGGATAACAAAAACGATTCCCAAAACCCGAACCCATTTTAAACCATAACAGATACAATCAAAGTGGGTTTGACGGTTTACCTTTTGGCGAATAGACTTCCGGAAAGCTCGTAGGGGATACACCGCTACTGACACCACGCGAGAGGGTTGCTAGACCACCGTTACTGATCGGAAAAACTCTGACCGATGTGTGAGAGAGAGAGAAGTCGACGGTTGGGAGAGAGAAAGAGAGACCGAGAGATTTTCGTAGGATTAATCAACTGATTTATCAAAGCCTTAACCCTTTATTTATAGGATAGAATAAGGCAATGATTTAACCTGATTATAATTCCCTTTATAGTTATCCTTTAATTAATTCCTTAAATAATTAATCCTTTAATTAATTTACTGATTAATTAAAACTAGTAAATAATTATTTAACTAATAATTATTTAATTCTCTCTTCTCATTTATCTCTTTCACACAAATTCTCAATTAGGTGTGCAGCGGTGTGACCCACTAGTGTCTTATAACATTGGACATGGTAACCCTATTACTGTCTCGCACACAATCCTAACAGGCGGCATGGGTATTTTGTGAATTTGGGTATTTATGACAAATTGCTTTGGCATCTAATACTTTTCAGAAATACGAGCCATGCCTTTTCAGGCTTTTGCATAATTGACAGCCATGCTTTTCAGTCGAATCTTACTGTTTTAGCTTTTCAGACGAATCTTACTGTTGAATTACTATGGTACTCTGGTACTATTGGACGTAAAGTAGAATTAAAAGAGTTACATAAATATTAAAGAGATACATAAGTATTCAAACATCGTACAATGAACATAATTATGGTCAAGGGACGAACAGTTACATTGGTAAATAGAAGACACACATAAATAAGAAACATATAATAACGTGCTACACACATAAGTAAAAAACATACAATAGCGTGCCAACAATCAAACACACAAACGGCGCCCTTATACATCCACGAGACCAACAAGAAATCACATCTCCACGAAATCAAACTTCACAGCGTACATATTGTCCAGCAAATGACGAGGTGGACCTTGATACAGAGTGAACTTCAACCAAGTGCCATGGCGCAGGTTGTGTTCGCCAAACACGAGTTTAAGAGGACCACGCATTACAAAACGATCAGGAGCCATGACAATCATATCCATGTCATAGTGCCATCCATCTTTGCTTATTTGACACTTATGGTGATCTGTTAATTTCCACATACTCACAAACGGCGCTGGAATTACCTGAAATAATTTAAACACCCAACAAAAGATGAACTTTCAAAATACCACCAAAAACATATTTAAGAATGGAGTGAGATTAATTTGAAGAGATGTCAATTAAGCTTACCAATATGCCATGGTCTGTTAAATCCTTTTCAATTTGGATAATGAAATAAGTGGGATTAGTTGCTAGGGAGACAACCATCTCCAATTTATATACTAGAGAAAAAGACAAGAGCTATTGAAGATATGGATGAGAGTATTAAAGTTGTGAGGTTTATGTTGATGGGAGCATCCTATTTATATACTTGAGGAGCCGCTATTATCCTCCATGCTTGGTGGCAGCAAGGGTATTTTGTGAATTTAAAGTCTATGACAAAGTGGTTTTTCATTAAATGTTAAATATTGATAGTGGTAGTGAGAAGTAATCGAATAAGTGTATTAAAACCCAACATTGTATTACAAAGTAATCACATACAAGAGTGGTAATAATATCCTTTGTACTGGTATACGGTGGTCACGTCTCCGCATTTCCCTACAAGACCTCACACACGCATAGTTCTAAATACCTACCGATAGTCGAGTGACTTCGGTTCAAATACACTGTACATTCTACCTTGGCCCTAGACACATGGCTGCTGGTCCGAGTAAAGAAAGACAACCCGATAAATGATAATCCTACAAATGCCAACCATTAATTTTATAAGGTATCGGTGCAACCATAACGACCGTATAAAAATGATGCTTGGCATTTGGCGAGTCTTATATCATGTTGTCTATCTTTATTCGGACCAGCGGTCATGTTTCTAGGGCCAAGGTATAATGTACGATGTATTTAAGTCGGAGTCACTCGATTGCTAATAGGAATTTAGGACTATGCGTGTGTGAGGCTTGCAAAGGAACGCGGACACACGACCACCATATACCCAAAGAGAGAAAATTATACTTTTTGGGGAACAGCTACAAAAACAATATTACAAGAACTGAACAAAGTTATCATCCCCTGGAATAAATAATCTCATCCCTTTGGTTATACGGTGGTCATGTCTCAGCGTTTCCCTACAAGACCTCACCCACGGTAGTCGAGTGACTTCGGTGCAAATACACTGTACATTCTACCAAGGCCCTGGAAACATTGCTGCTAGTCCGAATAGAGAAAGTCAACCCGATAAATGATAATCCTACAAATGCCAACCATTATTTTTATAAGGTATCGGTGCAACCATAACGACCGTATAAAAATGATGCTTGGCATTTGGCGGGTCTTATATCATGTTGTCTATCTTTATTCGGACTAGCAGCCATGTTTTCAGGGCCTTGGTAGAATGTACGATGTATTTGAGCCGGAGTCAATCGATTGCTAATAGGAATTTAGGACTATGCATGTGTGAGGCTTGCAAAGGAACGCCGACACATGTCCACCGTATTCCCAAAGGGAGAAGATTATTCTTTTTGGGGAAAGTCTAACCTAACTAAAAAGCCTAACAAAAAACTATACAAAAACAATCTAACACTCTACAGAAAAAACCCTAAAAAAGTGTTTATTCTAGTATATTTGTCCTAAGGCGAAAAAAAATTCCCTCCATAACACGCCTCCAACGCCTAGCCTCCATTGCAGGATCGTCATATTCCTGGGGGGTTTGATCGCTTATTAAATCTAAGAGGAAGTGGCACAACCATACACCACAATCTCCCAGACTGCCGGCTTGTTGTGGTATACCTATCGCGAAATCACATTTCAAACCCTTAGCTAGGTTCTTGCGGGTCCGATGATCTAGCTCTCTAAACACCGCAATGAGTCCATCCTTAATCATACGCACCTTCTTTTTCACCTCAGCATATAGCTTCTCAGTCCGATAGCTATCATAGATCGTCAAGTGCATGGTGACCAAGTTTAGATCTCCCAGGACCCAATGCAATGGATGAATGCATATGGGAATGAATACCTGAAACTGTAAAGGAATAAAATGTGACATAAATAACAGTATAGTAAACAAAATTGTTTATTTTAGAGACCACAAAATTCATACCCTGATCAACATATCCCATATTTTAGAGACCACAAAATTCATACCATGTACATCGTTTTGAGTCGAAAGCAAACCAAAAGTAAGTCCTCTTATGAGCATGAACTCCTCTCGGCCAGAATGACGCACGTGACCCTTTATTGAGTAGTGTAATTCCTCATATTCAGCACCCGGAACCGAATGTTCATTCTGCAAAAAGTATGTCACAAGCATCGCATCTCCACCCTCCATGTTGAAGTCAAGCCAAGGACCAAATGGCGTGGCCCTAAATAGAACCAGCGCCGGTCCGGGCAGCGAATTCCTTATGATCTCTATAAATGACAGCTTATTCCGAACTGTCAAAGACGACCTCAAATGTTCATCCTATACAATATATTCAAAAACGATGTTATTTTCAAAAATGTTAATTAAATGTGTGTTATACTGGAATTTGTTTTATATTTCATTGTTAATACCATTTACTTGTTACATTGATCCACCAAACCTCTCGGTAATTCCACTAGTCCACACAAGAGGCGGTGAGTAAGGTAATGCCAAAGCATTTAAAAAACCATTCTCATTCGGCCACCATTTTATAGGCAGCCTCCTTAAACCCCCTTAGAGTGCTTATAGTGAGTACGCCCCTGGATTTGATGGTCAATGCATAATTTAATTGGTTACCTATATAATGAAGACCCATTATATAAATATATATTGGTTACCTAATTATAATTGGATTAAACATGTGAGGACACATGTTTACTTGTTACATTGATCCACCAAACCTCTCGGTAATTCCACTAGTCCACACAAGAGGCGGTGAGTAAGGTAATGCCAAGCATTTGAAAAACCATTCTCATTCGGCCACCATTTTATAGGCAGCCTCCTTAAACCCTCTTAGAGTGCTTATAGTGAGTATGCCCCTAGATTTGATGGTCAATGCATAATTTAATTGGTTACCTATATAATGAAGACCTATTATATAAATATATATTGTTTACCTATCTCTATATTTATAATTGGATTAAACATGTGAAGTAACATGCTAAGGTTTTAATTGGTTACCTAAACATTTTTATATAATTAAACATGTGAGGACACATGTGAGGTAACATCCTAAACATGTGAGGTTAAAATTTTACACATATATAATTAAACATGTGAGGTTAAAATTTTACAGATATATATTGTAAACAAATGCATATGAATATAAATCAACAAGTGAGGTTTTGATTATTAAATGCATATGTAAAAACCTTTAAATTTTTGATCTTATTTTGTTTATGGATAATAATCTTTGTTTTTAAGTACCTGTTTACGGATAATAATCTTGGTTTTTGGATAATAATTATGGTTTTCATGTATCTGTTTACTAATAATAATCTTGGTTTTTATGTATATCTTCTTGTATACAAATCGATATGGTTACGTCTTAAGGTACTCATGCTTTTAGCTATATATATATATATATATATATATATATAGAGAGAGAGAGAGAGAGGCTCAATCAAATGAGCACCATGCAATTGTTGCACACCTTAAGAACCAATCTCAACCATCCATCTAGTCTTAATGGATATATAGATTCATAAATACATTGATAGTTTCCTATTATAAGTGATGATCATAATTAATTAACTCTAATTATCTTCTATAAATATTTAAATCATAATAAATGAACCTTCAATATTTCCATAAAATGCATTAATTCATTGGTTCTTTAGGTGTGCAACATTTGCATGGTGTTCATTTGATTCTCCCCCCCCCCCTCTCTCTCTCTCTCTCTATATATATATATATATATATATATATATATATCGGGGTGGGTTCAAATGTGAACCACTTTTTGGTTGTGAACTTTCGATTGTCCTCACGTTCACAACCAAAAAGTGGTTCACATTTGAACTTTCCCCTCTCTCTCTCTCTCTATATATATATATATATATATATATTCACGATGTTTTTTGTGAAGTTTCATGCGTTAGGTATTTGGTCTCATGCAGTCTCACGGTAACATCTTGGTCTCACCTAATCCTAAGTCTATATATATATATATATATACATATAGGGGCAGGTTCAAATGTGAACCACTTTTTGGTTGTGAACGTGAGGATAACCGAGAGCGCAACACTTGGTGGATGACTAGGCGCCACATCAGGTACACGGCGGATGACTAGGCACGATTCATGGCAGGGCATTGATGACTAGGCGCGATTCATTGAAGGTCTCACGATAGTCGTTCATGTTTACTTTTTTGTGATACTCGGCTCGACTCGGCTCATTCCAAAGAAAACTCGCAAGCTGTGGCGGTGTTGGTGGCAGTGGCAGTGGCAGTGGCGGTGTTGTACCCGAGGAAACCAACTTTGACCATAAAAGTTTGATTTTCCCATTCTTAGGGTTTGTGTTTGCTAGGGTGTGTATTTTGTTTACCCGATGAAACCATGTCTGACAATTTTGTAAAACCCTATTTTTATGGCTTATTAGTGTTTCCCAGGGTGTGTTTTATGTGTACCAGGGGTAAAAGTTTGATTTTCCCATTCTTAGGGTTTGTGTTTCCTAGGGTGTGTATTTTGTTTACCCGATGAAACCATGTCTGACAATTTTGTAAAACCCTATTTTTATGGCTTATTAGTGTTTCCCAGAGTGTGTTTTATGTGTACCCGAGGAAACCAACTTTGACAATAAAAGTTTGATTTTTCCATTCTTAGGGTTTGTGTTTCCTAGGGTGTGTATTTGTTTACCCGATAAAACCATGTCTGACTAATAGTTTATTTTCCTGTTAGGGGTTGTGTTTCCTAGGGTGTGTATTATGTTTACCCGACCCGAGGAAACTAAGTCTGAATAATAGTTTGGTTTTCTATCTTTAGGGTTGTTTCATACGGTTTTAAAAACGAATAACGTATAGTATTTTTATATGTTTAGTAATCGAATGTATTAAATTTTATAAAACCCTATTTTTATGGCTTATTAGTGTTTCCTAGGGTGTGTATTATGTGTACCCGAGGAAACCAACTTTGACCATAAAAGTTTGATAATGTAACCCTCTGGATAAAACCAATGTAATGAAAAAACAAAATCTATTCAACAAATAGAAAAGGAGAGAGAGGGGATTGGAACCGTCACATATATATGACTTATTAAGGTTAATGGATTAAATGGCTGATTTTTTCCCATGCCTTTTCGCTAGCTCAAAAACCTAAAAACAAAACAAAAAAAGAAGGTAAAATAACTTCCATATTCTTCCAGGCCATTTGCTTCCTCCCTCATTTCCTTTTTTTCAACCCCATTCAAGAAAAAGGTAAATATATCCATTAAAGAAAAAGGTAAATAACCTCATTTCCTTTCCATTTTAAAACATTGATATTCGGATTTTTTATATTACAGTGATGGCTCGCAAGGAGAATATAGCATCATCGATTGAGTGGCCATTGGATGAGTTTAAATTGGTTGATAATTTTAACAAGTCATTTAACCATATTTCGTTGAAGAGAAAGTGATGATGGGTCAAAGTATATACACCCATTGGTTGATTTTCTTTTTATTGTATGTCATAATATTCTTATAAAATGTTTGGACCAGTTCATTCATTCATTCATTTAGTCTTTTTGAGAAAAAAAAGATATTATTGTATTGTTTGATGCAAATAGTAATATATACAAAATAGTCTAGTTTAAATGTGGATTAACTTATAATAGTTTCCTATTATAAGTGATGATCATAATTAATTAACTCTAATTATCTTATATAAATATTTAAATCATAATAAATGAACCTTCAATATTTCCATAAAATGCATTAATTCATTGGTTCTTTAGGTGTGCAACATTTGCATGGTGTTCATTTGATTCTCCCCCCCCCCCCCCCCCCCCCGCCTCTCTCTCTCTCTCTCTCTCAATATATATATATATATATATCGGGGTGAGTTCAAATGTGAACCACTTTTTGGTTGTGAACGTGAGGACAACCGTGAGCGCGACATGTGGCGGATGACTAGGCGCCACGTCATGTCCATGGTGGGTGACTAGGCGCGATTCATGGGAGGGCATTGAATTAAAGGGGGGGACCACACTCAAAGCCGCCACGTGTCGCACTCTCGGTTGTCCTCACGTTCACAACCAAAAAGTGGTTCACATTTGAACTTTCCTCTCTCTCCCTCTCTCTCTATATATATATATATATATACATTCATGGTGTTTTTTGTGAAGTTTCATGCGTTAGGTATTGGTCTCACGCGGTCTCACGGTAACAGCTTGGTCTCACCTAATCCTAAGTCTATATATATACATATAGGGGCAGGTTCAAATGTGAACCACTTTTTGGTTGTGAACGTGAGGACAACCGAGAGCGCGACACGTGGTAGATGACTAGGCACCACGTTAGGTTCACGGCGGATGACTAGGCGCGATTCATGGCAGGGCATTGATGACTAGGCATGATTCATTGAAGGTCTCACGATAGTTGTCCATGTTTACGTTTTTGTGATACTCGGCTCGACTCGGCTCATTCCAAAGAAAACTCGCGAGCTACTCGAAATCGACTCGGTCAAAAATCGGTTAAAACTCGACTCGAATGAACCCAGTCAAAACTCGACTCGAGATACTTACGACTCGACTCGAACTACCTGATACTCGACTAGACTCCCTATAACAGGTTTTTTTAAATAAAGCCTGAAGAACTCTTTAATGACACGTGAAGAAACTTTGCTTTACTCTTCCCAACAGTCCTCCTGTCGTCTTCCTGAGTTCAATTACAAATTTGACTTTGATTCCCATAATGTTGTCTTCCTGAGCTCGATTACAAGCTTGACTTTGATTCCCCTCTCCACATTGTTCTCTTCCTGAGTTAGATTACACAATTTGATTCCCCTCCGCACACTGTTGTCTTCCTGAGTTCGTCGATTACACACTTTGATTCCCCCTACTCCCTGCGAGTTCAATAAACACTTGATTTCGATTCCCCTCCACACACTGTTATCTTCCTGAGTTCGTCGACTACAAACTTTGATTCCCCCTACTCCCTGCGAGCTCAATAAACATTTGAGTTCGATTCCCCTGCCCATACTGTTGTCTTCCCGAGTTCGTTCAATTACACACTTCAAATAGATGGAAACTCGTGGTATGAAAAGGAAGACCAGAGAACTAATTTCTCTTCGTGTATTATGTTCAATAAACACTTGGGTGTGTATTATGTTTACCCGACCCGAGGAAACTAAGTCTGAATAATATTTTGGTTTTCTATCTTTAGGGTTGTTTCATACGGTTTTAAAAACGAATAACGTATAGTATTTTTATATGTTTAGTAATCAAATGTATTAAATTTTATAAAACCCTATTTTTATGGCTTATTAGTGTTTCCTAGGGTGTGTATTATGTGTACCCGAGGAAACCAACTTTGACCATAAAGTTTTATAATGTAACCCTCTGGATAAAACCAATTTAATGAAAAAATAAAATCTATTCAACAAATAAAATCTATACTTTGACTCATTTCCTTTTCTTCAACCCCATTGAAGAAAAAGGTAAATATATCCATTAAAGAAAAAGGTAAATAACCTCATTTCCTTTCCATTTTACAACATTGATATTTGGATTTTTTCTATTACAGTGATGGCATGCAAGGAAATATAGCATCATCGATTGAGTGGCCATTGGATGAGTTTAAATTGGTTGATAATTTTAACAAGCCATTTAACCATATTTCGTTGAAGAAAAGCGATGATGGGTCAAAGTATATACACCCATTGGTTGAGTTTCTTTTTATTCATGTTTGGTTTTGTATGTCATAATATTCTTATAAAATGTTTGGGCCTATTCATTCATTTAGTCTTTTTGAGAAAAGAAGATATTATTGTATTGTTCGATGCAAATAGTAATATATACAAAATAGTCTAGTTTAAATGTGGATTAACTTATAATAGTTTCCTATTATAAGTGATGATCATAATTAATTAACTCTAATTATCTTATATAAATATTTAAATCATAATAAATGAACCTTCAATATTTCCATAAAATGCATTAATTCATTGGTTCTTTAAGTGTGCAACATTTGCATGGTGTTCATTTGATCCCCCCCCCCTCTCTCTCTCTCTCTCTATATATATATATATATATATTGGGGTGAGTTCAAATGTGAACCACTTTTTGGTTGTGAACGTGAGGACAACCGTGAGCATGACATGTAGCGAATGACTAGGCGCCACGTCATGTCCATGGTAGGTGACTAGGCGCGATTCATGGGAGGACATTGAATTAAAGGGGGGGGGACCACACTCAAAGCCGCCACGTGTCGCACTCTCGGTTGTCCTCACGTTCACAACCAAAAAGTGGTTCACATTTGAACTTTCCTCTCTCTGTCTCTCTCTCTCTCTCTCTATATATATATATATACATACATTCACGATGTTTTTTGTGAAGTTTCATGCGTTAGGTATTGATCTCACGCGGTCTCACGGTAACAGCTTGGTCTCACCTAATCCTAAGTCTATATATATATATATATACATATAGGGGCAGGTTCAAATGTGAACCACTTTTTGTTTGTGAACGTGAGGACAACCGAGAGCGCGACACGTGGCAGATGACTAGGCGCCACGTCAGGTTCACGGTGGATGACTAGGCACGATTCATGGCAAGGCATTGAAGGGCATTGATGACTAGGCACGATTCATTGAAGGTCTCACGATAGTCATTCATGTTTACGTTTTTGTGATACTCGGCTCGACTCGGCTCATTCCAAAGAAAACTCGCGAGCTACTCGAAATCGACTCGGTCAAAACTCGGTTAAAGCTCGACTCGAATGAACCCAGTCAAAACTCGACTCGAATAAAACTCGACTCGAGATACTAACGACTCGACTCGAACTACCTGATACTCGGCTCGACTCCCTATAACAGGTTTTTTTTAAATAAATCCCGAAGAACTCTTTAATGACACTTGAAGAAACTTTGCTTTACTCTTCCCAACTATCCTCCATTCGTCTTCCTGAGTTCAATTACAAATTTGACTTTGATTCCCACACTGTTGTCTTCCTGAGTTCGTTCAATTACACACTTTAAATAGATGGAAACTCGTGGTATGAAAAGGAAGACCAGAGAACTAATTTCTCTTCAAAAGAAGAAAAGAAAACTTAGAGAAATCTCTCCAAATCTCTCTTCAGGTATGTTTTTGCTTATTTGATGTTTGTGAAAATGCCTTGTGGTTTCCGATATGAGTATTGGGTCTTAAACGAAAAAGATGAAAATGGCTTTTGTTTGATCTCGATTTCTTGATGTCTGCCAATTTGATCTTGATATCATAAATTTTATGGGTCGAAACCCCCGTACCTCCAGAATGCGTCCCCGAGGGCTCGAACTCAGGTTCACCACTATGTAGTGCCCAAGCCTAACCACTAAGCTAACACTCCTTTGGTCTATTGAGACACTTTTAGGCAACTTTTGGGGTTGGCTCATTTTGGTAATCCAATACTTTGTTATTAAGTTTGTTTATCTCACATTCAGTCAAATATTTATTAAATTGAACATATTTTTTAAAATACTTTCCAGTACCGCGCATCGCGCGGGCCACTCACTAGTCTATATATAAAGGAGAATCATGGAGTGATGATGTGACATCTTCTAAGGATGCCAAGTCATTTTGTTTTTTTATAAATAATTTTAAATAATCTCATAATTTAAGGCATTTATTAAGATCATTATTAAAACATAAATATTTCAAACTTTTTATTTTATAATATAAACCTTTCATTTTTCAACTTAAAGTTTGAATTCTTTTTATATTTATATATAAAGGAGAATCATGGACTGATGATTTGGCATCTTTTAAGGATGCCAAGTCATTTTGTTTTTTTTATAAATAATTTTAAATAATCTCATAATTTAAGGTATTTATTAAGATCATTATTAAAACATAAATATTTCAAACTTTTTATTTTATTATATAAACCTTTCATTTTTCAACTTAAAATTTGAGTTTTTTTTATATCATTTATATGTATTAAAGGAAGAACCAAAGGTGTTGATGTGGCATTTCCTAAAGCCTAGAAATGCATTTATCTTTTTGAGTAAATTATTTATATAGCCATTTGGTAAATAGGGATTCATCTCCTAGCCACTCTCCCACACCGTTTCACCATATAACCCAAACCATCGCCACATTCTCCGTCGCCCTAAGCTACCACCACCTTTCCGGCGAGAAAACCCAATCCGTCGCCCCCCAATCCGTCGCTTGGGGCGACGGTTATATAAGTTACACTTTTGGCCCTTCTAAACGTTTGAAGAATGACAGAAACAACCCCTTCACTTCCGTCGCCCTTACACTTGTCGCCAGGGGCGACCCTTTCACCCAAAACCCTATTTTCAGAAGGAATCCGATTCTTTGGTACTATCTTTCAGTCAACAAACAAACCTGCAAACAATTTTTTGTATTTTTTCTTTATCAGATACCTCACATGAGTTTGTCACTTTCATAATCTCTATATTCTCTCATCTCTCAAACACTCTCATCTCATCTCTCAAACCCTCCAAGTTTTCAAACCCACTCTTCTCTCAAAGTTTTTCAATTTCTCAAACCCTCTCATCTTTCGAAATCCCCCAATGGCTGGAACCTCCCATCCATCGTCGTCTTCAACTCCACCCAATTGCTGGAACCTCAAGGCTCTCAAATAATGCCAAGGAAGGTTCGAGAATGCATAGAAGATAATGAAGAAGAGATCAAGAAGCTAGAAACACGTATGAAAAAAATACTTTTGGAGAAACGTAATCTCCAAAAGTCCATTGACGAGAAAAAGGCGATGGTCAAGTCCGTCAAGAAAGACATTCAGGATGAAGAACGCAAAGTCGGTCACATAGACGTCGAGATCCCCCTGATTAACGAAGAGCTTCTTCCTCATTACACGTTGGTTGCGCAGCTTAAGGGTCTTTATCCACTTGATCCGTAGGGAACTATGATTTTTCTGCTTCTAGCTAATTGTAATTTCTTTATGTAGTTGTTGTTTAGCAAGTCGTTATTTATGTATGAGTTTGTTATGTTTTAATGAAATGTTATTTTTATGTGTTAACGTAAAGTCATACATAATTTTTAACACCAAATTTATTGGGTTTAGCAACACCCAAAAAAATGACCTCCAAACACACTCTAATTGTTTTTGTTTTTATAATATCTAGAATAATAAATACGTATTATTATAATTAGAATATACGTATTATAATAAGTTATGATACATAACATATTTACTTATTAAAAAGTAACATAAAATATAAATATATAGTTTATCTTATATTATATTAAGAAACAAATAAACAAATATTAGTATGTAACGTAATTAAAAAGATACGTTTTATTGATGCGTCCAAACTGCTCCGAGAGCTTACATAATCAGCTAATCAAACCGAATTTCTTGGTCAAGACTATCAAAAACGATAGTTCCATGTGGCTCTAGTGTGGACCGTTGACTACTTCCGCTAGCTGAAGACGGAAACAATGGACATGTATCACTCTTATGTCCATTTTCGTTACACCTAGGACACTTTCTTTGACTACTACCTTCACCACGAGACGGACGACGAGCGTTGACACTCGGTCTTCCGACGCGTCTCTTTTTTACTATGGGTGGTAGAACGGTGCGCAGAGGGACTTCGGGAGATTGCCATGTATTAGGAGGCCCGACTGGATAGATTAGCCCACTGTATGTTGCCTTGTAATTATATGTCTTGTAATAAGGCACAGGAACCAATTGAGAGACATCTCGTAGATCAATTGCCTTTGCAACAGCTATAGCATGACCGCAAGGCAATCCGGACATCTGCCATTGTCGACAGTCACAAATTCCGCGACTCATATCCACCTTTGCATCCCGACGGTGATCGTTTACCTCCCATATGTTGTGGCCAATGCCTTGAACAGTCCATGTAGCGGACTTCCCAATCCTCTTCCAAATCTTCTTTTAAGCCCATTCAGTAAGTGGGTGCTGCAACGCATCTACAAAATAAATAAACTCAAAGGGTGTACACAAATAACAAATTTACCAAGAAAGTTAAAGTTTTTTAACCTGCGTAAGCACGACGAAGGAAGTACCACTTTTGTTGGAATGCTCTAAAGTACTCGATAAGTCCGACGATAGGTAATCTACGTGCAAACCTGGACATAGCGTTTATCGACTCAGCACTGTTGGAGGTCATGATATTGTACCGAATTCCTGGAAAATGGGCCCTTGACCATCTATCCACCTCAACCTCCTCCATCAATTGAGCACTGGCAGGTACGACTAATCGAAGAACATTCATCATGCGGTCAAATACATGCGTTGTGTAGGCCTTGCATGCCTTCCAGTAGGGGGCCTTAAATATTTTGATCCGTGGGTCTCTGGATCTCACGTTCATGACCAAATGGCGACAGCATAAAGCATGATGTGCATTTGGGAAAATTGCGGTGATAGCGGCGTTTATAGAAGTAGCCCTATCTGACATAAACACCAACCCTTCTGGTTCACCGATGCATTGTTTTAGCATTCTTAAAAACCAAGTCCACTCATCCGCTGTCTCGGACCTACCTACTCCAAAAGCAATGGGCACTATGTTGTTGTTTCCGTCCATGGCAACAACCAAGAACATAGTACCCAAATAAGGGCCCTTCAAGTGAGCAGCGTCTATGATAAGGACACGTCGTAAGTTTTGCAAGAATGTATCAATCTGCATAAAAGAAAGGCGTCAACATTAGTACTTTATTGAGTCAGTGGACTAGACATATACATTTTTAGAATTTACACTGCATTTAGTAGACATGGTATTTATATACGTACCGCTACACCAAGGGCGACGAAACATTCTTCAAAACGGTCGCTAGGGTCTACCTTTATTGCAGTTCTTGTACCTGGATTTGTAATCTCCAAGTTATACAAATAGGTAGGAAGTCGGGTGAACGACTCCGAAGGGCTGCCTCTGATTAACGACAAGGCATTCCATCTAGCACGCCATCCAGTAGCATACCCAATGTTTAACCCGAACTTTTCGTTAACATCATCCACAATGTCTTGTGGCCGATATGTTCTGCCGCATTTTAGAAATTTGCTTTTCATTAGGTAACCCAACACCTTTTTGTTTGCAAGTCGGTTCTTGGAGTTCAGTTGGGTTCTCGAACAAGTGTGTACGTCATGAAACTTTCGTACATGAAACATGCGGTTGTCCCCCACGGACCTCGCGGTTAAACGCCACTCACAACCATCGTTAACGCATAAGGCCTCGTATCTGTCTTTGGTAGACCTATGTGTCCGATACTCAAAGCCCTCTTGTAGACACTTGATTCCGAGATCTACAATCATTTGATCTTTCGTTTCAAAAATTTGATCTATGGTTACCATTTGACTACGATTATATGGTGGTACTTGGTTGGTCGGAATGGGGAGCTCCGGGGTTGGAAGAAAAATCGGCGCATCAAAATAATCATTTACGCCTTCGCGTATGTTGATGCCGTGGTTATCGTCATCGTCATCGTCATCGTCATCGTCATCGTCATTATCTTGTCCTTTTCCTTCATGTGGTTGTTGCGTCTCAGGAACGAAGTCGGGATAAGAGTCATTAAGACCGTACGTATGATCATGACTGCAGCTGGGATTAATGTTGGACTGTTGCATTTGTGACTGATTACCATCACCTTCTTGGGTTGTAGGGTTCGAACTACCACCACCATCACCATCACCATCACTACACATCGAATAATCGACGTAAACAAATAGTGTAGGCGGCTTAGTTGAGTTGGAGGCAAATTCCATGAACCTACTAACATCTTCATCGTTGGTTAACATTACCAATTGACAATCGTGCTTGTAGACTAACTTCAGTTCACCAACTGAAGTATCGATTTCACATTTCTTCTCTGCATAATCAAGCAAGTGTTGATACGTACAGTTTGAAAATAACTTTACACGGTGCTCAACCGTTTCAGCATTACAAACATAATCCCATCCGTCGTTTACTTCGACCCATTCACCATTGGAACGAAGGATTAGTTTAACTTTTTCGACAGCACAACTCATTTTGAAGTAGAAAAAAGAAAAATTTATCTTTATGAATGCAGCATGAGATAAAAGAAGCAAGGAAGATGAAATGAGAAACTGAAGATACAGATGAAGTAAGATAACGATTTAAGTTTGAGTTTTTGTTTATAGTTGAAGTGTGGCTTCAATTTATAGACTTAGTAATTAAGTTGTGAAGATATCATGAATACTACTCTGCCTTATGCTTTAACCCATGTGACTACTCTGATAGAAAATATCAATGATTTTACTTGTCTTATTGCTTTCAATGTGTGACCTTTGCTTTTATCTTGTAAGTAGTACACTGCCTTATGGTTTAACCCATGTGACTGAATAGTGTACTAGTCTACTATTGCTTTCAATGGGTGACATTTGCTTTTATCAACCCATGTGACTACTTCTGAATGCTTTTATTTATAGACTATCGTGTTGCTACACCCTTTAGCCTTATGCAGAAGCGACAATCATCTTTTACTTTTCAGCCTTTTACAGGCATTAATGATGCGTCTGAAAAAGCCTTAGTGAATCATGTGACTAAATAGTTAATGCTTTTACTGAATATTGGTTTTATCAACCAAGTGAGTAAATACTGGTACAAACATATCACACCTTTCAATGTCTTGTTTAAATTAAATAAAGTTACCATACACAAACAGTATAAAATCGTACATATTGACATGTTTCTTGTGAAGAAACAGTAACTCTCGTACATCATCATAGACATTTCAGCCTTTTACAGACGTTTCAGCCTTTTACAGACGTTTCAGCCTTTTACAGACGCACAGCCTTATTTTAAGACCTAATACTGAATGGTTGCTACACACTTCAGCCTTTTACAGGCATTATTGATTCGTCTGAAAAAGCCTTAATGAATCATGTGACTGAACAGTTAATGCTTTTACTCAATATTGGTTTTATCAAAGACATACGTTTATCAACCAAGTGAGTAAATATTGGTTTCTTTTACTGAATAAACAGGTTATAAATAGGGGATAACTCATTAACCAAAAACTCACAACTCTTCAATACTTCATCTCGTTTGTTCACTTCCTAAGGGAAAAAAATGGCAGCATCGGCATCATCAGGATCATCGGCATCATCGCCATCATCGGCATCATTAGCATCACCAGTTCGTCGTTCATTTATGACTACGTTTGATGACTTTGTAATAGACCAGGGCCGTTGGGTAAGTTTTATTTTTCAATTAAGTAAATATTAGTAGATGTAATTACTTTATAATTTATTTCGTTATAATTTTTTCAGCAAATTGATGAGGATTTTGTAAGACTGTGGGGTTTGCACAATCAAACTAAGTGTGTGATAAGGGTTAAAGGCATCAGCTATCCTATGGACATAGCCGTTGGATTTGAGGCATCACCTGGATCTCCTTCTGACCGTCTTATCGTGAAGGGTGATTTTGATGCTATACTATACGAGCACAACATGGACCCCGATTTTTGGTTGGTGGCCACTGTTGTGATTGATCCACCAACTGGAGTGCTTACTTTTGATATCATGAGTCTTTAAATAATATTGAGGTGGATTAGGTGTGATATGTGTGTCTGAGTTATGTGTTCTACAACTGTCTTTAAATTTCAATGTCTTTAACTTTCAATGTCTTGTACGACTTTTCTGTTATCATCGTTTAAATTAAATAAATCATCCACCTTTCAATGTCTTGTTTAGATTAAATAAAGTTACCAGTAACTCTCGTACATTTCAATGAGACACTTCCTATTGACATGTTTCTTGTGAACAAACAGTAACTCTCGTACATTTTCACGTGAATATAAAGCATAAAAAGACGATAATTCAATATAGCTTTAATCAAACATCATTTGCTTTTCAGATAGTTCAGTATAGCTTTAATCAGTCATCTGAAAAAGCCTTAATGAATCATGTGATTGAATAGTTAATAAAGACCCGTGAAAATGGTTGTAATACACTTGATGATTCATGGTCTGATCCTTCACGTGATCCTTCAGTAATAATTAAGTATTGCTTTATCGGTGCACAATAATTTTTGAGAAGCTACACCTTCTTATAAATAGGAAGTGTCTCATTAACCGAAACCACACAACTGGAGAAATTTTCTTTCATACATCCTACTGCAAACTGCAAATGGCTTCTTCGTCAACTAACCCCCTTTACTTCACAGTTCAGAATGAAAGAGAAGTAACTGAGATTGGCATTTTGGTAAGCTTTTTCAACAACTTCATAGTTCAACTTATTTCACATTATAGTTCAGTTTATTTCATGTTGTATTTACAATGTTGATAATTTGTTAAATCTACAAAACTTTTCAGCATATTTCTTTACCCTTTGTGAATATGTGGAATTTGAACAATCACAAGAAGTGTATAATAAGGTTTGGAAGATGGGGCCATCCTATGGACCTGATTCTTATGCCAAATGGATGTTTCTGCATGTGCGGCGAGTTTCGCCTCATGTTTCTCCAACACAATCTACAAGATGCCGCTTGGTTGAAGTTCAAGCTTGTTCAAGATCGACCTACTACTGGGATGGCGAGTTTGTACGATGTTATTTTTAAGGTGGAGGAGGTGTGATATGTTGTTGGCCACTATTGTGGTTGATCCACCAACTGAAGTGCTTACTTTTGACGTCAAGTATTTCGGTTGGGACTAGGTGTCATATGTGTGTGCGAGGTGGATGTTGTAGAAGTGTCTTTAACTTTCAGTGTCTTTAGCTTTCAGTGTCTTTAACTTTCAATGTCTTTCACTTTCAATGTCTTGTGTGAGTTTTCTATTATCTACCGTGTAAAATTAAATAAATCATCCACCTTTCAATGTCTTTAACTTTATGAGATTGTCTTGTATTATCGTGTTGTATTTGGTTCATCCTTGTCACTAAAGAAACAGGGGATGATTTAATTGAAAACATGATAAGATAGTTGATACAACAAGTTCAAAGAAATAACAGGTACTGGATCAAACAACTACAACAGAAAACTAAAAACATGCAGTTCATATTACGTCTATTTTTTCGCTTTCCCTTTGTCTTTGTCTTTGTCTTTGTCTTTGTCTTTGTCTTTGTCTTTGTCTTTGTCTTTGTCTTTGTCTTTGTCTTTGTCTTTGTCTTTGTCTTTGTCTTGCCCCCCTCTACGTAAAAAATTTGAAAGCCCTTGTGTCCATGGTGGTCTTTGCTTTGGCCCTTTTTTCTTTTCCCGTTGGGGCCGGGGTGTTTTATCCACCACCATTGGAACATGAGTTTCGGGCTCAATTTCGGACTCAGTCTCATAATCATCCTCGGACCCATCGTCGGGTACCTCCCTCGTGATTGGAGGCGGTGTGACAGTGTCAAGACCACCTCCGTATGATGTCCCTGATGGACCGGACATACCACTACCAAACGCTGCACCCGAACCAGCAATTACTTCGAGCGCGAAGTTCCAGCTAGGGTCCCAATTACTTGTATCACTCGAGAAACCCTGAATAAAAGCATAAGCCATAATTAGTAAACAAGGTTGTAGAAAATCTCACAACAAAATTAAACAATTAACTATATGAAAAGTCAATAAACGATTACAATAATTAAGTCAATAAACGATTACAATCTGACTTACAGCTTGTGTGTTCGAGGTCAGCATAAAAGATGAAGACCCAGCCATCCCAAAACTCGAACTCTGGCCCTGCAAAATAATATAAAATTCAAGGTATTAATGTGAAATAATAATAGATACAACATAAAATTTGTTTCTAATGAAAGACTTACGAATCCATAGGAGGAAGGTGTAACGTATGCCGGCCCAGACATGCCACCATAGCTGCTCGTGTACGCAGGCTGCATAAAAGATGAAGACCCAGCCATCCCAAAACTCGAACTCTGGCCCTGCAAAATAATATAAAATTCAAGGTATTAACGTGAAATAATAATAGATACAACATAAAATTTGTTTCTAATGAAAGACTTACGAATCCGTAGGACGAAGGTGTAACGTATGCCGGCCCAGACATGCCGCCATAGCTGCTCGTGTATGCAGGCTGCGTATAATGGGACGACGAACTCATGCCCCCAGTCCATGCGTCGCCCATATGAAAAGATCGTCTGGCCGTCTCCGGCTGCGAGAAATGGAGAGGCGTGGAAACCGAATGTCGTCCAAATACCTAACAAATGAATGCACATGGTCAACAAATGAATGCACAACGTCAGCAATAGACAACAATAGATAAACATATACCTGCATCGTGGCCATCTGTGCCTCTAAATTTGACACCCTTCTTTTCATTTCGATGTGATCCTTCTTTGATTGGTCGACATCCTTCTTTACTTGCTTCAACGTCTCCCATTTATCATGGTATTGGTCTACATCCATAGGATCGTCACGGTCGTCAATTATTGTCGATACCCCTCGTCTCCGCCTCTTGGCCGCTCGCCTACTCGCGGCACTCTGAAACCACTGCTGGCTCCGTATATACCAGGACTGTATCTGCTCCCACTCATCCGCTACAAGGCCGTCATGTGGGTAAAACCCTTCCTAATATATCAATAACAAGTAACGTCGGGATAAATTAGTAAAATTTCCTATGTAAATTACACTTGCAAAGCTCGGTAAAAAAACATACGTTTGCATAATTACACCACTGCACGCAATCTGTTTTAGTCAATAACTTCTTCCTCTTCTCCCAGCGAAAAGCTCTAGGATGCGCGTCAATAATCCTAAAATGATTTAGGGAGCTAGGCCACATCTCCAGAATCCAAATCTATATTTAAACAAATATATAGTCAGTCCTACCAACGAAGAAAATAAATACTAAATAAGTAGTAGATTAATTGATGAATAAACAACCTCAAATGCGTATAAAAAACCATATATAGTCATGTGTTCCTTTACTCCTTCCAAACGTCTACCATATGCATTGTTCATGTGGGCGTATGTACAACTCCATAGGTAAGAACCCCATGGATAATCGTTCCATACATCCAAATCTTCCACAGCATTCAAGAGTACCGAGTCAATAAACATATGCTTCTGATGGCCCATAAATACCTTTTCCACCATCACAAGGGAACATATACGAACCTTGTCTTCAACATCTAGGTTTCTCATGTCGTCAAACAATTCCATTAACTTTCCTAGCTGAAGACGGAAGGGTTGACCCCTACGTGCATCTAGCACGGCCCGTGGAAATAATCTATGAATAAAGGCATTCCCATCAGAATCGTTAAGGGCCGGTGGGATGTCAAAAGGGAGTCCCGTCACAAGCATGAACTCCTCTCGACCATAACGACGTTGGTGCTCCCCGATCTTATAATACAATGTCTCTGGCTCCGGGTTATCCACAACAACCTCATGTTGTAGGAACAAGACGATAAGCATCAAATCTCCAAGATCTTATTTGTTGTAGTCCAACCAATGACCAAATGGAGTGCGTCTAAATAACTCATGTCCCTCGGTGCACAATTTTCCCTTTACTTCGGCCGCAAAAGACAACTTGTTCCTTATGGTAACTTTGGGCCAGTTAAAATCATCCTATCAAATATTTAAAATAGTTGAATGTCAATTTACTTTTAATAAATATCTATGAATTACGTATAAAACAATTACACCCACTATTTATATACGTCAAAAACACTTTTAAAATTATATACGTCAAAAACACTTTTAAAATTACACCCACTATTTATCTAAATAATTTACGTCTAAAATTAAAATAAGACACATTAAACAACAAAAATGTATATACACATCTAAAATTAAAATAAGACACATCAAACAACATCTAAAACTTTGTAATAAAAAAAGATACACATCTAAATGATTACACAAAATTTAGACATCTAAAACTTTCACAACTAAATAATTAGTCATCTATAAGATAAATATCTAAAGAATTAAACAAAATTTATTTACAAATCTAAAATTACACATCTAAATTACACATTTGAACTTGTACATCTAAATAATTACACAAAATTTAGACATCTAAAACTTTCACAACTAAATAATTAGTCATCTATAAGATAAATATCTAAAGAATTAAACAACATTTATTTAAAAATCTAAAATTACGCATCTAAATTACAAATTTGAACTCACACATCTAATAATTTTACTTAAACATCTAAATAATTACACATCTAATAATTTTTATTACACATATAAATTATTTACACATCTACAAATAATTACACATATAAATAATTACACAACTTGAATACTTACTTACACAACATATAAATAATTACACAAATAATTACAAATAATTACACATATATTTACACATATAAATTATTTACACATCTAATAATTTTACTTAAACATCTAAATAATTACACATCTAATAGTTTTATTAACACATATAAATTATTTACACATCTAATAATTTTACTTAAACATCTAAATAATTACACAACTTGAATACTTACTTTATGCGCCATTGATGGTAATACGATGCAACAACGTCCGTAGGTGACCCAACAAAAACACGTGCAACCTTCACCTCTTTGAATCTCGTACGGTTGGACGATGGAAAATTAATAGTTGCCCGGGGAGACGGTTTATAAGGCGACGATTGTGAAAAATAAAAAGTGGGGAAGTAATTCTTGTGAAAGAAGAATAGTGAGGTAATTTAGATCTTGTGAAAAAAGTGGTGAAGCAAAAGAAAGAAGATGATGAGGAAGAAAGATTTTGTGAAGAAAATTAATGGTTAAGTTAGAGATGAGAGGAAATTTGGGGTTTTGAAGAAAAAATGGTGAAAAATGGGTTGGGGGCGACGGCTGGTGGAGAGGAAAAAGAATGTGGGGAAGAAGATAACAATTCTTGGTCAAAATAGGGTTTTGGGTAAAAGGGTCGCCCCTGGCGACAAGTGTAAGGGCGACGGAAGTGAAGGGGTTGTTTCTGTCATTCTTCAAACGTTTAAAAGGGCCAAAAGTGAAACTTATATAACCGTCGCCCCAGGCGACGGATTGGGGGGCAACGGATTGGTTTTTCTCGTCGGAAAGGTGGTGGTCGCTTGTGGCGACGGAGAATGTGGCGATGGTTTGGGTTATATGGTGAAACGGTGTGGGAGAGTGGCTAGGAGATGAATCCCTATTTACCAAATGGCTATATAAATAATTTACTCTATCTTTTTTCTCATTCATTCTCTTTTTTCATATTTTTTTAAATAATTTACAACATTAAATCTCCATCAACATTGATTGTTATTTATGTTTGTATTTAACACCATCTTTTCATTTTCTTACCTACTTTACATCTTCCAATAATTTCATACTATAAATTATGAGGATCATCAATTCATCATGGTTAACAATTTTTCATGTAAACTTTGAGAAAACTAACAAGAGGTACACATCTCTTTTATCTTTTGTTGAGATTTTAAAGTTGTTTTTGTTTACTTATATCACTAATATACTTTCTATGTTTTTTTCCCCAATGATGGAACCAATGTATTGTATTTAGTAACGGTTCTAGAGTTTTGATAGATGATTCAATCATGTAGTCTTGAAAATCTAACGATTTTTTATGTAGCTTCACCAAAGTTCAACATGTGTGAGGAGAGAAGACATGCAAATGAATATGAAGTTTCAAAAGACTAAACCACAAGAGTGGTGACGTACTAGCAAGAGACCTAGGGGGATCTGGTGGCAGTGGCGGACCCAGGATTTTAGGTGAGCGGGTGCACAAATAAAGAGCATAAAAATTTTCAAGCAAAATACAAAAGTATTAAAATGATTAAATTAGCTACCTTCTACAATTGTTCGCGACGAGGCCGCATCTTTTGAAAGCGGTTAATTACATCATCATTTTTGACCTTACGAAGCGCTTTTTTCGACTGCACAAATGACCGCGGCATTCAAAAACTCATCACCCATTCGATTGCGCAAATAAGACTTTACAAGCTTCATTGTAGAAAAGCATCTTTCAACTGAAGCGGTTGCAACGGGTAAAGTCAATGTCAACTTCAACAATCTATAAACTAACGGATAAGTAACATGCCTATTTGTTTCGACCATCGCAATAGCCAAATCATCAATACCATCCAAGTTGGCAAACTTTTCATGTTCGTGCACATAGCGATAATACAAGTCTATTTCACCCGAAATATTGATTGTATCCGCAACATCAAAATCATGTGGATAAAACTCACAAAGCTTCACCAAACTTTCTTTATTGAACATAGAAAACGAGGCACGGGGACTCAAAGCCGCCATATTTTTAATCAACTCAGTACTTACCTTACTAAAGCGGTCACCAAATTCTCGAATTTGCAAATCCATAACGGTGTTGAATACATCATACTCATAATGATGTCGGTTGGTAATGTGTGTCCTATGCCTCACTCTTATTGTATTCACATATTCTTCCGCCATGTCTTTCTTCTGAATGTCGTGCAAATCACAAAACAACTCAACTTTTCTCAAAAGGGTCTCAAACCCACTTTCTCTATACGCTTGTAGTTGTGCCTTTGTTCCTTCTATCAATAAAGCCGCATCCAAAATGTTTTGATCCTTCTTTTGAAGAGATTTCGACAATAAGTTTGTCACTACTAAAAGCTCCAACATCAAATGCAAATAAAACACAAAATCAAAAGTCTGAAAATATTCAAGAATACCAAACGCTTGACTACGATTGGGACCATCACCTTCTTTCATGATCCAATGAAGCAACTTCACAACGTCCGGAAACAAGTTGATCAAACTTATAATTGATTTCTGATGAGAACCCCATCGTGTATCTCCGACTCATGTTAGACAAAGTTCTTGGTTTAACCCCTTTCCACTTTCTATTTCACCGGCTCCAAGGGCTTCTTGCACCCTAGACTTGTAACTCTCCCGCATCATATCTTTTCGCTTACAAGAACCGTTCACCACATTGCATAGCTTAACATTTCAAAGAATCTCCAAAGACCCGGATGGTCTTTTGCAACCGCCACAACCACTCATTGAAGTTGGTGAGCAAAACAATGTATATAATATGCGGAGCTATTATCTTGCAAGACCAAGGCTTTTAATCCTTTGAACACACCACGCATATTACTTGCTCCATCATAACCTTGACCTCTAACCTATAAATTTATAAAAGAAATGAATAATCATATAAAATTAAAGAGCGTAAGAGATTAAGAATAATAAATATATTGCTTACTTGTTTGAAGCTTAATCCAAGTTTAGCAAATAAAGCATCAACTCCGCTTTTAAGGGTTTCGGAGCTTGTCTCTGTCACGTGAAGAAGACCGACAAATCTTTCTTTAACTGATCCGCGTGCATCGACGTATCTCAAAACCACGGCCATTTGTTGTTTCTTTGAGATGTCGCTAGATTCATCAACTAACAAGGCAAACACATCGTGACCAATCTCTTCTATAATCGATTTTACCACTTCTTCTGCAAAGCAATTAGCAATATCTTTCTCAACTTTTGGAGAGGTCAATTGACAATTCCCCGGAGCATTGTCTAATATCACTTTTCGAACCGTCTCGTTTGCATCACCAAGGAATTCTAATGTACCTCTAAAAAGTCCTTGATACAAAGATGTCTCGGACTCATCATGGCCACGAAATGGTAAACCAAATTTAAGCAACAACCCACTGTTCTATTGACGCATTCAGTCGCATTCGGTATTCAATTTTCTCCTTTTCGGTTTGTTTGTAAAAGGCGACAGCAATAGATTGTTTTTGTTGAACCAAAGCTTCACATTTCCTTTGTGCTTGGTTGTGGTAACTGTTAACGTCACCAACGTGTAACGATAACTGTTCCTTTTTAGCCCAATTATTAAACCCTGTTGTGACAAATGCCTCACTGCCAAAATGTGGGTCTTCCTCCCTAAACAAGTAACAACATAAACAATAGGCTGTCCATTTTAATGCTATATTCTAGCCAACGGAACTCATCAAACCATGTAGGAACAAAACATCTTACTTTAGACCCTATCTTTTTAGTTGGAAAGACATGACCGCGTGGTTGACATGGTCCTCTAAGCCAATACAGTCATCTTATTTCATCTCGTTGATTAGGGTCGTAATTAAAAATGTTTAGTCACTCGGATGGATCCCAAGGAAGATTATCCATGTCCACTTTTCTTGTTGTAGCATTTGTAGTTGGGATTGGGGTACTTGTTGTAGCATTTATAGTTGGGGTTGGAATTGGAGTACTTGTTGTAGCATTTGTAGATGAAGATGAAGCTTTTCTTTTAAAATATCTCTCCATGTGCACACTAGTTAATAAACACAAACATTTAAACAATTTCAATTTTAGAGAAATAACCTATAAACTTATAAAGATGTAAACAAAAAAAAATTAAATATTAAAGTTAGGGATTGAAAAAAAAAACCTTAAAAAATGAGATTAGAGGAGGTGTGGTTGGAGGATGGTCGGACGGTGGACGATGGCCAAAACGATGGCAGATGGTGGCCGGAGGATGGCCGACAGCAACAGAAAGGGGGAGGAGGGGTCCACTCCTTCAAAGTTTTGTTTTGTTTTTTTTTTTTTTTTTTTTTTTGATCTCCTAATTCCTAATCTTGTGAAAAGAACTTTTATTGATTGGAGTAAAAATAAATAAATAAATTATTTTGAAAGGGGGTTGTCAGGCGGCGCATAGCCTTTCTTCATACACTATTGTTTTTTATTTAACTTGAAATGCCATAAAGTAATAACAAAAAAACAAACAAATATTTTTTAATTAAAAGTAATGGTGGTGTCAGGCGCATGACCTAGAGAAACCAAGAGCCACTTTTAAATTTTTTCATCTTTGTGCTCTTTCACCCCTTAATATTGAAACTATAACAGAGCACCCCCTGTACTTGAGCGGGTGCACCTTACGAAATGCAAAAAAAAAAATTTCCTCTTACGAGACGGCATCGAGCGGGTGCACGGGACCCCCCCACGGGAAGGGCAGGTCCGCCCCTGAATCCTCCATGTATGATGTATCTCATAGTGATAGAGTTGGTAACATTCCGAAAGATATGTCGATATACTATCCTGATGGATAAGATCATAGAGATTCTCTATTATCTGTCAATAAACAAAGATAGACTAATCAAACTGTAAAGTTATTTCTCAATTTCTGTTGTGCTTAGGCATAAACCAGAATGTATATAAGATTAGTAAGGGTACTCACCTACAATAAACAACCAAGATACCTGAACCTGTATTGTAAACATCAAGTCAACAGGCCATCTCTCAACATAATCTGAAATCTAAGCACTACCGATAATTTCTTCTTATCATGTCTAGAAAGAAGGAAAAACAAGTATACAAAATCATATCTGCAAATTTAAACTACCGCATATATCACATGGGGTGATAGTACCTGGCGTTAGATTGCGGGTCATTTCCGGAACCTTCATTCATTGCCAAGTGATAACACCTAATGATTTATGTATGTGCTTCAGAAGACTGCAAATCGATAGGAGTTAGTTATGAAACTTTTATCTCATGTCATGTACACATAAGTTCAGAAAATACCGTGCAATGTAGGGTCACTATGAAGTTTCTCATTGTGAGATTTCCTGGATTTAATAGTCATCAAACTATTTTATCAACAACTGAGGAGTGGTGCTAAAGGTACACAAGTTTTACGTTTGCCACAGGACTCGGAAAGCGTCCACTCTGTTACATATAGAAAATCACCCTGTTCAGGGAACAAAACACCGTCCATTTGCCAGTTCCTAATATTCGTTTTGCAACTCCTATTGCCCTTGAGGAATGAGAAGGCAACCATATGACTGGAGAATGAGAAGTGCTCTTAGGAAAAGTTGATGAAAGGTCAAATCCGTAATCTCTATAATATTTTAAGAGCATCTCCAACAGATTCTGCAAAAAAAAAAAAAAAAAAAAAAAAAAAAAAAAAAAAAAAAAAAAAAAAAAACCTAAAATGGATAACCAAAGTCTAAAATCTCTTATGAAAATTGCATTCAACTCCATCAAATTCTCCAAAATACTTGCATTATTAAAATATCACATATATCTAATAAAATATTATTTCTCTCTCATCAACATTTATTTTAAGATTTCTTTGGTGGAATATAATAAAAAATAATTTCTCTTTCATGGTAATCATTTTTGGAGATATCTCCAAATTTAGAGAAATTATGGAGAATCCGCTGGAGAAAAAAAAGGCCAAAATCCCATTATCTTCATTTTAAAGAAGCCGTTGGAGATGCTCTAAGTACCCTTTTAGATCAAACATCAGTTAGAGATTCAACCTGCATTTTACCAACAATTGCAGAACTAGACGTAGAGGCAGACCAATCAAATTCAGAAGGCAGGTGACTTGATTTAGAAAATTGAATTGATGCAACTAGACTGGCCAAATCACTGTTATCCTCTGTAAAGCACTCTCCACCGGTCAACTGTACCCAAGTTGCAGTTAGTGATATTCCTATAGGCTAAAAACCATCTGCTTGAAATCCGAACTGACTAGAGCAGCAACTTCTCAGAAGAAAGAGTCTCATAAGATCATCACCAACCTTCTCTCTCCATCATCATCAAAATGTATAAGAACAAGATGGTTTATGCTACAGTCATTTGCAGAATGTTTGGACTCCATTTGGCATCTGAAACATGGTCCCTTTTTGGAAGTCCATAATTACTCAGGAGATCTGATTCACATGATTTTACTACAAATATTGATATTGAAGAAAAGAGAAGCCATATAGAAATGTCTGTTACAAAAAGAAGTGCTAATGCCATCTCTAGTTGCTAAGGCATCAACTCCTTTTCATATAGCATTCTCTTCAGACATAGGAGCACCGTGACAAGTTATAAGACATTGGAAGTTCAAATTCAAATATATGATTAGGAACTGGCCAGCTGAAATGGAACGAAAAATGATTTAGGTTCATTAAAATGGATGTGTTAGTTACCATAAGGCATTCCTTGATTCCAAAGGAGTGAGACGACTTTCTTTGCAAAAGTAGCCATAGAATCCCACTCCTGAAACAATGTATGAATATTTCAACGAAACAGAAATCAAAATTCCAAAGTGTTTTCTGAGTACAAGATGAAACTCAATCAATAAAGCAGAAGCACCATAGCATCAAATGGCAAGTCGTAAGTCAAAGGTTATACGCAAATGTTACCTTGAATGCATCACAAGTCTTGGTGGGTTCAAAACTTATATCATAACGAGCTCGTGAGAAATTCAAGTTCAATATATAGGTATGAGATGCCTCACACCTGCCCACTTTCCAACTTGGGAACTACTGAAAGCCTTGGACAAAATATGTAGAGCTATTCATGGTAGCTAACTGCTTCGGCAATTTATTTTAGTGGTTGAACTGATATCTTTGTTCAAATGTCAAAATAAGCAAATGTGGTAATATATTCTTACAAATTTATCTACCCATAAACCCATTACAGTGAAGCATAGAAGTAATGCAAGAACATGGATGCACAACTATTGAAAGGCCTGCAAAAATAAGCAACCTTGAATAAGAAATGACTTGAGGACAAAAATACAAGAAAAGATAGGATTTGAAGTAAGAACGTCAACGTACATGCCTTCAAAGAAAAAGTTCCATAAATGCCAGATATGAATCTAGAAAGCCTTAATTCGCCATCAAATTCGTCCAACTTATGTAAAGAACTGGCAACCTCGATTTTAAAACTACTCATTAATAGGGACAAAGAGGACGATGAAGGAAACAAGCAAATGAGCTCATCACGGCTGCATGAAAATGACATATCTTAACTTCTTAAACAGTAAAACTGAAAAATAAATAAGATGCAAGTGTGGAAGTGATAACCTCTCAATAATGATCACTCAGAAGCATGTTACAGGTGAACAAGAGCACTTAGAGCACTTTTCTCAGTATGTGAGCTATAACGTTGTGTTGTCGAAGCTCTTTTGAGGAAGGAAAGGAAAGGAAAGGAAAGGGATTAAAAGGGGAGGGGAGTAAAAAAATCGTGATCTCGAAACTCTTTTAGGATAGAAAGGAAAGGAAAGGGAAGAAAAATAACGATAAGTTTCCTCCTAAAGGTGGGAGGAAAGGGAAGGAACGGAAAGGAAAATTATTAAAATCATTTAAAATAATTATTAAAATTACAAACCTAACTCCGTTCGAAAAAAAATTACAAACCTAACCAACCTTTCAATATAAATGATATATTTTTAAAGGGTATATTTGTAAATATGACATATTTCCTTGCCTTTCTCTCACGTTCAAGAACATGAAAAATTATTTTCCTTTCTTTTATTTTCCCTCCCTTTCTTTTTCATCATCTGTAAACCAGCGTACTAAAGTGCAAAACCTGTGTGGGGTTTCAAATATATGCAATACAAATACCACATCATATCAGGATTAGGAACAAGTAATTTGATACAGTAATGTAAGATACTTGAAAAACATTTTGTCAATATAGGAATGTTTAGCTACTCTAGAAACATTAAAAGATTCAAACTTCCAAAGGTCTTATCATTAAGAACGTTTATATGACCTTGTGGTAGCCTTTGGCATTCCATGTGTCTTTATAACAACTTCCAACAAAAAAAGCAGAAATTGAGTTTGGCTATTCCTCATGAGAGCCAAAGGTTTCTGGAAGTGTTCATATCATCCGGCATCCCAAACTTAGAAGATGCTTTAAATTACAGAAACACAATCATACAACGATAGGCAAACTATAAGAATTGTCTAGAACCAACTCGGAAATGATATCCATGCTTTCGTGCTATGTGCTGTTATAACCTATAAGCAACTTGATCAAACTCAAGATTAGTTAGATCAATTTACCAACCTTATCTTTGTGACACAATGTATTCGACATTTGAGACTTTGTGGCTCAGTACCATATAAAATGTATCTACCAACTAACATTAAAAAGAAAAGAGAAAACTAGCATAATGTTAAAAATCGTCTATGAGAGCTAGAAAGTTAGAGAGAGAAAGTTGAAATGGGTTACAACTTATACTTAGCTAGAGAAAAGACATGCAAATGAATTTTGGAACCTGAAGAATAGCCGTGGTATTACTGATGATCTGTCAGTGTCAGCAAGCTGGTAAATAGGTTTGAATCAGAAATAGACTGCAAAACGTAAACAATCGAGGAAAAAGTTTCAAGGATATAACTCAAAAACAGACTCAACCAATAAGCAAGTTATGATACAAACATGTTCTAGTAATTAAGGAAATCTACATCAATTAAATTGACACCCAAAATAAAAGGCACCTTTTTGCCAAACAAAAAATGGGTAAGGACTAAAAATGAGCTTTTTTTCCTTTGTAAATTGCAAACCGAAAAAGGTTCGTTTAAATTGAGAGAGAAGCAGTAAGTAATAAATACAAAAAAATTAAGGGATTTCAGAATATAGAAATATGGCTCATATCCTATTATTGTCTTCAAAATTTTCTTTTTTTTGGCTGATATGAACTATTGAAAAGTCTTTTACGTTAAAAATCTCTAGACTTGAGTATCAACATATAGAAATGTACACTTCTTTATGTGAGCATAAAAAAAGATGACAAACCAGTTAAGAATTCTGACTCACTGCAAGCCAAACGGTCCACTGGTTGAGACAAAAAAATTCAAATTCCTGTTGACAGAAAAAGGAACACCTTTCAGAAACATAAAAGAAAACACGGAAATCTATCTCAACTATAAGGAAGTGAATCTATTTATCTTTTAAAAGGACACAAAACTTGGAGCGTGAAAGTTGCAGATCCAATCCATTTCTGGATCTTTTCAATATTTTTGTTTAGTCACTGGCACCCAATCAACCTGTGTCAAAGATGTAAAAAGTCCATCAGAATAATCCCATAACCTATATATGGTACTTGCATTGTATACCATTTGAAAGATCACGAATAACTTCCTCTCAAATCTTTAAGTTGTATTCTGCGTGCTGCAAACATAATCATGCCAGTGATCAGTCAAATGCACCCAAGCAAAGTGGCTAATACGACTTTAACTTGACCCTTCAGCAAGCTGTGTGGATCATCACCAAGATGTACTTTAATATTCACATGGAAATAGAAGAACTCTACATTATTAGATCCATCAGTGACATCCAAGAAAAAGATGAACTCCATGCATCATGAAATTGCTTCTGAATATAAACGTGAACCTAAAATATCTCCATGAACGAAAATTCGAATTTAACCGAAGGGGTATGGCCCAACCATATATGGGTTCCCACCAGATCCCACCTCCTAGGGGCCACAAGCTCAAAACTCACCACAAGTGAGGAGGGTATCATCCACTTCAAAAAAGGTTGAGTTTATGCTCAGCTAGAGAAAAGACATGCAAATGAATATAAAGTTTCAAAAGACCGGACTGTCAGTGTTGTGGTGGAGTGGATAAGGCTTAGGGGGTTCATAGCGCCTAACCCGGGTTCGAATTCCTCCATGCGCAACATGTGGACATTTACAAAGAGGCATGCTTTAGCCCTGATCTTGCCGGGGATTAGTCGGGCCATAGGCTCAGACATCCTTCCAAAAGACCGATCAATAATAGCAAGTATTCCACCACCCTCAAATGGAATGAATTTCTTCTCAACTTGTTGATGAACTTTAGAATCCTTCATGCATCTCTTAGTGATAGGTGAAATATTCCTTAAGATATGTCAAGTATACTGTCTTGATTAATAAAATCATCGGGATTCTACATAATCTGTCAATAAACAAAGAGTCAAATTGTAAAGTCATTTCTCAATTCCGTAGTGGTTAGGGAAAAACTAGAACGAATAATAGCAAGTATTCCACCACCCTCAAATGGAATGAATTTCTTCTCAACTTGTTGATGAACTTTAGAATCCTTCATGCATCTCTTAGTGATAGGTGAAATATTCCTTAAGATATGTCAAGTATATTATCTTGATTAATAAAATCATCGGGATTCTACATAATCTGTCAATAAACAAAGAGTAAAATTGTAAAGTCATTTCTCAATTCCGTAGCGGTTAGGAAAAAACTAGAACGAATATAAGATTCGTAAAGTTACTCAACTGTAGTCCTCGGACAACCATTCCACCATTTTCCCCCAAAATCAAAATGCACCTTGATTATATGTGTAATGTAAGTTTCTCGTCATCATATTATGCATAATGAAGTGTTTCATTGTGGGAATTCCCTGATTTAACAGTCATCAAACTGTATATGGCACACATTTCTTCTTCTCCATGTAAAATGGTGGGGTCGAACAGCTTCGCTTGGGTGCTCAATACCTAATAACTTTTTGTACGTGCTTTAGAAGACTTTTCCTTACATCATGTCATGTAGAGATAAACTCAGAGAAGGCCAACGCATAATGACGTGTTTCATTGTGGGAATTCCCTGATTTAAGAGTCATCAAACTGTATATGGCACACATTTCTTCTTCTCCATGTAAAATGGTGGGGGCCGAACAGCTTCGCTTGGGTGCTTATCCTGAATTCTACATTGAGCTATCTTATTGCTTCCCCATTAGCATAACTTTTATGTTTGTCTCAAGACTCGGAACATGTCCACTCTGTTTCATACACGAAGCCACACTGCTGCGGGAACAAAAGTACAAAACTCTGCCACTTAGAGAGTTTCTAATATTCTTTTTGCAACTCCCATTCCGCTTGAGGAATGAAGGCAAACAATATGACTGGAAAGTGAGCAGTCCTCTTGGGACGAGTTGTATCTCATGTTATTAAACATATACTTTTCTCCTACAGCTGCTGAAAGGTCATATCCTTCATCTTTTGTTTGCAATTACAGTCAGCTTGCAGAAACTTTGGATTCCATTTTGGCATATGAAAGATGGTCCACGTGTTCACCGCATTGCTCCCTACTAATTTCTGGATCGTCCAAAATTATTGTTTAGTAATTGATACCCAATCTCGAGCAAAACCTATCCATCAGAAAAAGTCCCGTAACCAAAAAATACTTTGGTGGAAGTCAAGGGCACCAAAGTTTTCCAATGTAGACCATACCAAACTTGCTTTGCACACCATTTGAAAGCTCAAAAAGTATTTTTGACCTTTCCTTTCAAATCTAAAAGCTGTATTCTTTCAACAACAGCGTGTTGCAAACAAAACCAAGTGGTCAGTCTAACACAACCAAGCAAAGTGGCTCAAAAGACTTCAAAATTGACCCTTTAGCGAGCTGTCTGCACATCAACAAAATGTACTTTTCCATTCACATGGTAATAAAACAAAACCGCTACGTAGAAAAATAATGAACTCCATGAATCATGAAATTGGCCTAAAGATGTGTTGGCAGCAAAGCCCACCTTCTACTGGCCACAGGCTCAAAACAAAAAGAAGAGTGCATGAGTATTTACAGTGCATAATATCATTTACTTCAAAAAGAAGTCGAATTTATGCTCAGTTAGAGAAAAGACATGCAAATGAATCTGAAGTTTCAAAACCGTCCAATAATAGCAAGTATTCTGCCACCCACAAATGGGATGACATTCTTCTAAACATGTTGAAGAACTTTAGAATCCTCCATGCATCTATTAGTGATAGAGTTGGGTAACAAAGAATCACCAAGGAGATTAAATATCCCGGAATATATGTGAAGTATAGTGTCCTGATTAATAGGATGATCGGGGTTCTCTATACTCTGTCAACAAACAAAGCTAGGCTAATCAGATTGTAAGGTTATTTCTCAAATCACATTGGCTAGGAATATCAGAACGGTAGTCCTCGGATGGCCATTCTGCCATTTCCCCCAAAATCAAATGCACATTGACTTTCCTTTGAGGTGAAACCTGCAGGGTTAGATGTGTAAAATAAGTTTTGTGTCATTGTATTATGCATGCAAAATTTCTTTAAATGGATAACAATCCTTGCCTAACAGTTTCCAGTTTTTTACTTACTGGTTAATTGCCATTCTTTCTTAATTTTCCCAAAGGGACAAGAGAAGAATATGTAGCTACGACTCTTGGCAGACAATCACCTAATTGTAAGCATCAAGCCAACAAGCCTCCTCCTGAGCGTAATCTGAAATCTCAACATTATCAATAATTTTCTTCTTGTCATATGCACAGAGAAGCAAAAACAATTTTGAAATCAAATCGGCAGATTCAAATTATTGCATACATGACATGGGCAGATAATATCTGACTTACACTGCGAGTCATTTCCAGAACCATCGTTCAGTGCCAAGTGATCAATACCTGATGATTTCTGTATGTGCTGCATAAGACTGTGTTCCACATGCCAAATAGGTAAGAGTTGCAAGAATTTTCATTATAGAGATAAATTCAGAGAACACCTTGCAAATGTAGGGGCATCATGAAGTATCTCATTGAGGGAATTCCCTGATTTAACATTCATCAAACAATATAGTGCAATACATTTCCTCTGTGGGATCAAAACACTGTCAATTAGAGAGTTCTAATACGCTTTTTGCAACTCCCATTGCCCTTGAGGAATGAGAAGGCAACCATAGAGGACCAGAAAATGAGCAGTCCTCTTGGGAAGAGCAGTACTTTTCCCATACATCTGCTGAAATGTCAAATCCATAATCTCTATAATGTTTGAAGTCCCTTTTAGACAGAGCAGAAGTCAGGGGAGAGAAAAGGAGATATAGAGAAAGGGTAGTTTCGTAATTCTTCTCACCCTCCCCCAGTGTAAAATTGCTGCACCAAACAACTATTCGAAATCAAATCAGCAGATTCAAATTACCGCATCCATCACGCGGGGCAGGTAATACCCGACCTTAGACTGCGAGTCATTTCCAGAACCTTTGTTCAGGGCCAAGTGATCAATACCTGATTATGTATGTATTTACTAGCTGTGGGCCTCTAGATATACATATCTTGACCTGATATCTTTGTTCAAAGGTCAAAATGAATAAATGTGGTAATATATTCTTACAAATTTACGTACATGGATCTATTCAAAGGCCTGCAAAATAAGCAACCTTGAACAAGAAATGAATGAGGACAAAAAGAAAAGAAAAGAAAGGATTTGAACTATAAATGTCAACTTAATTACCTTCAAAGAGAAAGTTCCATAAGTGCCAAATATGTATCCGGAAAGCCTTAACTTGCCATCAAATTGTCCAACCTATGTAGAGAACTGGCAACCTCGCTTCTAAAAAGACACATCAAATAGGCAAAGGTGAAGATGAAGGATACAAGCTAAGAAGCTCATCACCGCTGCATGAAATCTATAGTTTAACTTCTTTAACACAAAACTGAATAACATATAGGCTGAAAATGTGGAAGAGATAAACTCTCAATATCAATCACTTTGAATCACTTTGACAGAAAAGGAACAACCTTTCAGAAACGTGAAAAGAGTCAAAGAGAACATGCAAATCTATCTCAACTTTACCAACTTTATCGAATTCAGGGATGTTTTAGATTGGTACCCAATCTCAAACGAAACCTGTGTCAAAGATCTAAGCCTTCGGGAACGCAGACACAGGTGGTGCATGGCTGTCGTCAGCTCGTGCCGTAAGGTGAAAAAAGTACTTGGTGGAAGTCAAGGGCACCAAGTTTTTCAACATAGACCACACAATACTTGCTTTGCTTACCATTTGAAAGCTCAAGACGTACTTTTTGACCATTCCTCTCAAATCTTTAAGCTGTATTCTTTCAAAAAACCGCATGCTACAAGCATAATCATGCCAGTGGTTCAAAAACCGCATTCTTTCAAAAAACGCAACCAAGCAGAGTGGCTCAAAAGACTTTAAATTGACCCCTTTAGCAAGCTGTTTACACCGTCACCAAAATTTACTTTAAATATTCACATGGTAATTGAGCTGTCAGTATTAGCAAGCTGGTAAATGGTTACAATCAGAAAGACTGCAAAATGCTAACAATTGAAAAAGTAACTCAAAGACAGGCTCAAACAATAAGCAAGTTACACAAAGCTATTCTAGTAATTGTTGGAAATCTAGATCAGTTAAATTGACACCCAAAATTCAAGTCAAAGGGCACATCATAAGTCAAAGGTTATAAGCAAATGTTACCTTGAATGCAACACAAGTCTTCGTGGGTTCAAAACTTAAATCATAACGAGCTTGTGGGAAACGTGAAGTTTAATATTGGGAACTAAAGTTGGGAACTTGTTAGATGCTTAAACCCCAACCCCGCTTTCCACATTGGGAACTAAAGTTAGCCTTAACAAATCTGAAGATCTATGCTAGCAGGCCAACTGATTCAGCAATTTACGTAGTAGGCCTCTACATATATCTTGAACTAATATCTTTGTTCATAGGTCAAAAAGAACAATGTGGTAATATTCTTCTACAATGAAGAATAGAAGCAATGCAAAGAACACGGATAAAGAATTTGAAGGCCTGCAAAAGTAAACATGCTTGAATTAGAAATGAATGAGGACAAAGAAAAGAGATGATTTAAAGCATTAATGTCAACGTACATATCTTCACAGAAAAATTTCTATGCGTCCAACTTATATAAAGTACTGACGACCTCCATTCCAAACCCACTCACCAAATTGGGCAAAGGGAAGATAAAAGGATACAAGAAAGAAGCACATTGCCGTTGCAAGAAAATGAGATATCTCTATTTTAACTTCTTGAACATAAAACTAAACAACATATAAGTTGAAAGTGTAAAGCGTGGAAGTGTGGAAGTGTGGAAGTGTGGAAGTGTGGAAGTGACAACCTCTCAATATCAATCACTTTGGGAGAAGAATATGTAGCTCTAACTCTTCATAGAGAGACTATCACCTTATTCTATCTTCATAACTAACACATACAATTAATAACTGTGATACCTGCATCTGTATTATAAGCAACAAACCCAAACATAATCTGAAATCTCAACATTATCAGTAGTTATCTTCTCACGATATCTATACAAAAGAAAAACACAATTATTTGAAATCAAATCTGCAGATTCAAACTACTGCATACATGAGCTGATGATAACTAACCTTCGACCACAAGTCATTTCCAGAACCATAATCCAGTGCCAAATAGATAAAGGGAACACCTTGCAATGTAGGGTCAATATGAAGTGTCGTATATTTATTCTTCAAACTATATATGGCACACATTTCTTCTTCCCCATGTAAAATGGTGGGGCCAAACAGCTTCTGCTTGGTTGCTTATCCTGAAGTCTGTTTAACATTTGTAGTCCCTTTTGGACACCACCTCATTTAGAGATTCAACATGCATTTTATCAAACAGTTGCAGAACTTCTCTTTGCAACTCCCATTTTCCTTGAGGAATGAGGAGGCATCCATGACTGGTAAGCGAACAGACCTCTTGGCTAGGGCTGTACCTCATGTTATCAAAATTGAAGATATGCATTTCATCTACATCTGCTGAAAGGTAAAATCTGTCATCTCTATAATGTTTGAAGTGCTATTTTGACACATCAATCTGAGATTCAACATGCATTTTATCAACAAATGAAGAACTACACGTAGAGGACGACAACTCAAATTCAGAATGGCAATGACTTGATTTAGAACACTATGTTAATACGATTGGACGGACCCAAGGATTGGTATCCTCTTTAAAGCACTATCCACCTGTCAAATATGAACCAAATGAAAAATAAAAAAGTTTGTACCCAAATCGCAACCAAATTTCTGTAACTATCCTGTTCTATATTACATCATACTCGATTTCAAATTTAATCAAATATTATTACAATTAACAAAGCAAAAATATGTAGACAAAATACAGGTGGGAATAGAAGGGATAATAAGATGCAATCAAAAACACCTTTTGATCCCTTCTTAATTTACCACCTTAACCATATGCCAAAATCAGCCATGTCAGCACCAGATTAGTTTTTCAGGCCTCTGTCTTCTTGACAGCCTGACAGAGCCAGGGGTGTCACAAACACGGCTGTGCTGTTCGCCGGCTTATTAGGTGTAAAATCAAGAACTAGTGCCTGAAGAACAGCTTGTGGCATTACCGATAATCCAATAGACTGCACAATGAAGAGAATGGAAAAAAGAATTCGAGGATAAAACTCAAGATAGCCTCATCAAGACAACTGTTCCAGAAATTCTAGGAGATCTACAACAGTTAAATTGACACCCAAAATAGAGCATACCAGTACGTGCTTTCATCCAGATTGGTGTCGTCTTCATTTCTCCAGAAAGCACCTATAGATGTTGGTGTCCCCTTAGACAATATTACAAACCATTTGAAAAGCTCAAGACAATATTACATACCATTTTCTCTAAAATCTACATGTAGTATTCTTTCATCAACGGCATGCTGCAAATATAAACATACTAAAATCTAGTTTTAAATTCACATGGTGATACAAAAAGAACCTTCATTCAGTGCCAAGTGATAGATACCTGATGATTTATGTATGTGCTTCAGAAGACTGTCTTCTGCATGCCAAGTAGGTAACAGTTACGAGAACTGACCCTATATCATGTCATATAGAGACAAATCATGTCAGATGGAGCAGAAAACACCTTGCAATGTAGGGGCATCATCAATCTATATAGGGCAACACATTTCCTCTTCCCCTGGTGGGGCCGAACAGCTTCTGCTTGGGTGCTTATCCTGAAGTCTACATTGAGCTATCTTGTTGTTTCCCATCAGCATAAATTTTATGCTTGCCACAAGTAAGGAGATTTCAGTAAAACTATGGCTCATAATATCCTAATTGTATCCAAAAAAAATTGGCTGATTTGAATTATTGACTACAGAAAAAGGCATGTGTAAACTGAGAGGGAAGTAGTCATAATAAATATGAAAAAGTAAGAAGATTTCAGTAAAAATATGGCTCATAATATCCTAATTGTTACAAACAAACAAAAAAAAAAAAAAAAAAAAAAAAAAAAAAAAAAAAAAAAAAATTGGCTGATTTGAACTATTGACTGTGAATATATGTAAACATTTGGAGTTTCTCAAGAGTTTATATGATGACAAGTCTCTAACTTCAAAAATCTAAGAACATGAGTATAAACATATAGAAATGCATACTTATAGATGTGATGAAGCAGGGAAAAGATGACCAACCAGTTAAGAATTCTGATTACTGTAGTGTCGTAAAAGGCCTGTGATTGAAAACAAGTTGATATTCCTATTGACAGAAAAGGAACAACCGTTTAGAAACATGTAAATCTATCTCAACTTTACCAAACTCTGAGCATGAAAGTTGCAGACCCAACCAACTTCTGGATCTGTTCAAAATTAATGTTTAGTGATTGGTACCCAATCTCAAGTAAAACCTACATCAAAGATGTAAGCAATCCATCAGAAAAAAACCCATACCTGAAAAATACTTTGCGGAAGTCAAAAACATAGAGCATACCAATACTTGATTAGCATACCATTGGAAAGCTCAAGAAGTACTTTTTAACCATTCCTTTTAAATATTTAAGCTGTATTCTTTCAACAGCAGCATGCTGCAAACATAACATACCAGTGGTCAGTCTAACTCAACCAAGCCAAGTTGCTCAAAAGACTTCAAATTGAACCTTTAGCAAGCTGTGTGCATCATCAACAAAATGTACTGTTACATTCACATGGTAATAAAACAAAACCACTACGCAGAAAAAAGATGAACTCCATGAATCATGAAATTACTTCTGAATACAAATGTGAACCTAATATATCTCCATGAACAAAAATTCTAATTAAACCAAAGGGTCATTGGCCCAACGGTGAGGAGTGTGCATGAATATTTTCCGTATATATACTTCAAAAAAAGTCAAATTTATGCTAGTTAAACAAAAGACATGCAAATGAATCTGAAGTTTCAAAATACCGTTCAATAATAGCAAGTATTCTGCCACCCACAAACGGAATGAAATTCTTCTAAACATGTTTGGTAACAAAGAATCAACAAGGAGATGAAAGACTTAAGAAGATATGTGAAATACACTGTCCTGATTAATAAGATCATCGGGGTTCTATATACACGTCAACTTACATGCCTTCAAAGAGAGTTCATAAGGGCCAGATATGTATCCGGAAAGCCTTAATCTGCCATCATATGCGTCCAACTTATGTAGAGAACTTGCAAACCCAGTTCTAAAAGCACGGATCAAATGGGGCAAAGAGGAAGATGAAGATACTTCAAAGAACTAAGGGTGTGTTTGGTTGTGGAAAATTTTTCAAGGAAAATGAAAATTTAGAAAAGGTGTTTGCTTCATTTAGTTTTCAAAAGTTCTCCAAGAAAATGAAAATTTCCTGTTTTCTAACTTCTATGTAAATTAGAAAACTGCTTTTAGTAGTTTTCCAAAATTTTCTAGACGAGTTTTCTAATTTTCTAAAATGGAAAATGAGAACTCCACCCGTTTCAACCAAACACGTTTTCTAAAATTTTCATAGAAAACTGAAAATTAAGACTCAACTCTATTTTCTGAAAACGTTTTCTAAGAACATGAAAACAATTTTCCACAACCAAACACACCCTAAATGTTTGAAGTACCCTAAATCAAATTCAGAATGACAGCGACTTGATTTAGAACACTGAATTGATGCAACTGGACTGGCCCAACGACTGGTATCCTCTTTAAAGCACTATCCACCTGTCAAATATGAACCAAATCACTACCAAATTTCTGTAACTATCGTGTTCTATATTACATCATACTCCGTTTCACACATAATCAAATATCATTGCAATCAACAAAAACAAAAATATGTAGACAAAACACAGGTGGGAATAAGAGGGATAATAAGATGCAACAAAAAGCACCTTCTCATCCCTTCTTAACTTACGACCTTAATAATATACCAAGATCAACCTTGTCCGCAGCAGATTAGTTTTTCAGGCCACCGTTTTGGCAGCAGCCTGACGGAGCCAGGGGTGTCGCAAACACTGCTATGGTTTTGGCCGCTTATCTGGTGGAAAATCAAGAATTGGTACCTGAAGAACAGCTTGTGGCATTACTGATGATCCATCAGTATCAGCAAGATGGTCAATAGGTTAGGATCAGAAATAGACCGCACAATGAAAAGAATGGAAAAAGAACTTGAGGATAAAACTCAAAGATAACCTCAAGACATCCCTGTTCCAGAAATTCTAGGATATCTACAACAGTTAAATTAACACCCAAAATAGAGCATACTAGTATGTGCTTTCCTTCAGATCGGTCTCTGTCTTCATTTCTGCAGAAAGCACCTATAAATTTTGTTGGCACCTTACACAATATTACATGCCATTTGAAAAGCTCAAGACAATATTACGTACCATTTCCTCTAAAATCTTCAAGTAGTATTCTTTCATCAACGGCATGCTTCAAACATAAACATAGTTTTAAATTCAAATGGTAACATAAAAACCGCGACACTATCAAATCTATCAATGACAGATCCAGGAGAATGATGAGCAACATGCATGTTTGGGTAATTGGACGCACCTCGACTTATCTCATGGGGCCAGAAGATGACGAGACTCGACCGGTCACCTATGGGAGCAACCAAAACGCCTAGCCTCTATTGCCAGTTGAGCTGACCCTCAAGGTTAACGACATGCATTATGAAACTGCTTTTGAATACAAAGTAGAATATATCCATCAATAGACAGTCAGATCTATTGTCCTGATAGATAAGATGATCAGGTTTCTCAATACTTTGTCAATAAACAAACAAAAAAAGCTAATCAAATTGGAAATTAACCTCAACTCCAAGTGATAGACCAGAAATGTGCATATGATTTGTAAGGGTATTCAATTCAACTGTAGTCCACAGACACAGTTCTGCCATTTTACCCAAAAAGTTAATACACCTTGATTTTCCTTTGAGGTGAAACTTGAAGAATTAAATGTAAGTTTCTTGTCATCATATTATGCATTCAAAATTTCTTTGAATAGAAAAAAATCATTGCTTTCTAGGGTTTCCTTTTCTTTTATTTACTAGTTATTTAGCCTTCTTTTTTACTTTTCCAAGGATATGAGAGAAGAACATGTAGATAAAACTCTTAGAATACTATCACCTTATTCTGTCTCATTATTAACACATACCTGCAATTTATAACCGAGATGCCTGAATCTGTATTGTAAGCAACCAAAGGGCCACCTCCCCTTTATTATCCGAAATCTCAGCTTTATCATTTACTTTTCTTATCATATCTAATCAGAATAAACAACATTACATGAAATCAAATCTGCAGATGCAAACCACAGCATACATCAGATGGGTGATATTACCTAGCATATCATGAAATTGTTTATGAATATACACGTGAACTAAAATATCTCCATGGACAAAAATTCAAAGTTAAACCAAATGTTCATCAGCCCAAAGGTATCTGGGATCTCAGTATTGCCAACCAGTTAAGAATTCTAACTTATTGCAGTGAGCGTAGCAACGGTCCACTGGATAAGTTTTATGTTAGCCACAGGACTCGGAACGTGCCCACTGAATTGATGCAACAGGAGTGACCCAATGATTGTTCTACTCTTTAAAACACTATTCACCTGTCAAATGTAAATCAAATGATAAAATAAAAATGCTCTATCAAAGTTACAGGTCCCGGTATTCTTAGGAGGCGACCAAACAGCTTGTTGCATCATCCACCCATTGGTTCAGAACCTTGAATAGCATAATCAACTCTATTTTCCATGCAAAACCATTTTTTAAAACCATCAGCTTGAAATCTGAATTGATTAAAGTAACCCTAACAGTAAAAAAAAGATCGCCAAAAAAAGGGAGAATGATACCATCAACAAGAATTAATCACAGGCCGCTCTGTCATTGTCTTATTTTGGTTGTCTGATCAAGAAAGAAGCTCTTCACCAGTGGAAGAAAATGAGATGTCAGATGTCTATATTTTAACGTTCTGAACATAAAGTGTGGAAGTGATAACCTCTCAATATCAATCACTTAAAGAGAAAAATATGTAGCTACAAATCTTGGTAAAGGTACAATTAATAACAGAGATACCTGCACCTGTATTGTAAGCACCAACAAAAAGCCGCCTCCTGAACATAATCTGAAATCTCAGCATTATCAATAGTTTTCTTCTTATCATATCTGCTAAAAAGGAAAAACAATTATTTGCAATCAAATCTAAAGATTCAAACTACCGCATTCGTCAACCAACGATACCTGACCTTAGACCATCATCATTCAGTGCCAAATAGATAAATTCGGAGAACACTTTGCAATGTAGGGGCAATATGAAGTGTCTCATGGAGAGATTTCCCTGATTTTTGATAGTCGTAAAACTATATATGGCACACATTTTTCTTCTCCATGTAAAATGGTGGGGCCGAACAGCTTCTGTTTGGGTGCTTATCTGGGTGCTTATCCTGAAGTCTCTTTAACGTTTGAAGTCCCTCTTGGACACCACATCATTTAGATTTTAGAGATTCAGCATGCATTTTATCAAAAAACTACAGAACTTTTCTTTGCAACTCCCATTCCCCTTGAAGAATGAGGAGGCAACCATATGATTGGAAAAAGAACAGTCCTCTTGGTAAGAGCATTACCTCAACTTATTAAACTTAACGATATCCTTTTCTCCTACATCCATTGAAGGGTCGAATCCCACATCTCTATATTGTTTGAAGTGCCTTTCAGACACAACATCAGTTAGGGATTCAACAAATGTAGAACTAAATGTAGAGGCAGACAAATCAGATTCAGAAATCAGAAGGATATATGACGACTTGATTTAGAACACCGGATTGTTGCCACTGAACTGTTATCCTCTTTGAAGCACTATCCACCTGTCAAATGTGAACCAAATGATGAAAAAAAGTATTAAAGGTAAAAAAAAAAATAGAGTTGCTCGTGATGGGTCATGGCGAGGAAAGCAAGGTTGTAAGAGAAGGGAAAAGAGTAATGGGGCTGGGTTTTGATGACGGGGAGGAAATGTAGAAGGAGAAGAGAAAGACTAAGGCAGGGGATGTGCTCTGCATCCAGATTGCATACTATTTGAAAAAGCTCAAGAAGCACTCTTTTACCTTTCCTCTAAAATCTTCAAGTTGTATTCTTTCATTAACTTGGTCTAACAAGTTTAGCAAGTTGTGTGCATAATCACCAAGGTATACTCTTAATATTCACATAACTGGAGGTCAATTCTTGAGATGTAAAGGACGGAACGCCTTCAGGTTTTGAAACCTAGAACACCGAAGAGCAGCGGGTTGTAATACTGATTATTGATCAGTCAGTGTCAGCAAGCTGGTAAATAGGTTAGAATAAAAAAAAGACTGCAAAAAGCAACAAAATTGAAAAAATAATTCAAGGATAAAACTCAAAGACAGCCTCAATACGATAAGCAAGTTACATTATAAACCTATTCTAGTAATTCTTACGTTGGTTAAATTGACAGCAAAAATATAAGGCACTTGTTTGCCAAACAAAAAATGGATAATTAAAAGTGAGATTTTTTCATTGGGGAACAGAAAAATAGGTTTGTTTAAATTGAGAAGAGAGTGATAAGTAATAAATATGAGCAATTAAGGGGATTTCAGAAAATTAAGATATGGCTCTAATCCTATTATTGTCTTTAAAATTTTCTTCTTTTGGCTAAATTGAACTATTGAAAAAGCATCCTACGTTAAAAATCTCTAGACTTGAGTATAAACATATAGAAATGTACTCTTATAGTCTTATAGATGAGATAAAGCATATAAAATTAGACCAACCACTTCAGAATTCTAACTTACTGGTGAGCGTAGCAACGGTCCACAGGATAAGTTTTTATGTTAGCCACAGGACTCGGAATGTGTCCATGGAATTGATGCTAAAGAAGTAGCCCAGTGATTGTTATCCTCTTTAAAACGCTATTCACCTGTCAAATGTGAATCAAATGATAAAATATAAAATAAAAAAGCTGTATCGAAGTTGCAGGTACCGGTATTCTTAGGAGGCGACCAAGCAGCTTGTTGCATCACCCAGCCATATGGTTCAGAACCTTGAACAGCATAATCAGCTTGTCCATTATCAGCATAATCACCTGAGAGAGGGAGAGGGAGAAAGTTAACGAAAGAAAGTTAAATGGGTTACAACTTATATCTTCATCAACAAAAAGTCAAATTTATATATAGCTAGAGAAAGACAAGCAAATGAATTTGAAGCTTCAAAGAGTTGACTATATTCTTACAGATTTGGAGATCAATTCTTGAGATTTAAAGGACTATACCCCTCCATGCAATAAAAATTAGGACCCGTAGAGCAGTCGGTGGTATTACAGATGATCTGTCAGTATCAACAAGCTGGTAAATACGTTAGAATCAGAAATAGACTGCAAAAGGGAAACAACTGAAAAAAGAATTCAAGGATACCACTCAAAGACAGCCTCAAGATAATAAGCAAGTTACATCACAAATCTGTTCTAGTACTTCTTGGGAATCTAAATCAGTTAATATGACGCCCAAGATACAAGGCACTTGTATGCCAAAAAAATGCATAAGAACTAAAAGTGGGCTTTGGAAGTTCTATATTCAGGCAGAGATCCGGAATTTGTTGGGGGTGATAGTGTCTTGCGCCGCTTCTTTGGAAGTCCATATTAATTCAGAAGATCTGATTCACATGATTTTGTGTCAAATAGTGATATCGAAGAAAAGAAAAGGCACACAGAAACATCTGTTACAAAAAGAAGTGCTATTACCATCTCAGGTTGCCAAGGTATCAACTCCTTTCCATATAGCATCCTCTTTACACATAGGAGCACCCTGACAAATAATAACACATCACAAGTTCAAGTTAAATACTGAACAACAGAAATGGAACAAATAATGATTAAGTTTGTAAAAATTGATGTGTTGAGTTACGACAAGACATTCCTCGACTCCAAAGGCATGAAACAGCTTTCTTCACAGAACAAAAACGATCGCAATCCTGAAACAATTCGGATAGTTTAACGAGCAAAATAGACATCAAAATTCTGAAGTGTTTTTTTTTTTTTTTTTTTTTTTTTTTTTTGAAAGGAAAATCCTGGCAATTTTATAAAAATAAAAGTACAAATACAAAAAAGCAAGCTAAGTATAAGATCTCTCTCTAACGAAACATCACTGCGTGTCCTGCTCCATCTTCGTAATCACCTGCCTGTCAGACCATGAAACTTTCTTTGGTCTAGTGTCCGTGACAAAATCATGGTCAGATAAAACATCATCATCGGACGTATCGTCATCATCATCATCCCCCACATCAATCCTATCCGGGAGTGTAAAGCCACGAAGTTTGCCATCAAGCTCCTTCCCGAAAACTCTTTCCCACCTATCTATGAAGTATTCCAGTTTCTGACGTGACCAAGAATTAATGATTACCGGCTCAAGTCCCACCCCACGTTTTTCAACATAGCAGTCTACTTCCTTTTTATCCGCGGTCCACTTAGGATGCTCTTCCAAAACAGTAAACATAGCAGTCTAATTCTGAAGTGTTCCTGTGTAAAAATATACAAGAATAAACTCAATCAATAAAGTAAAAGCACCAAACCATCAAAGGGCAGATCATAGGTCAAAGGTTATAAGCAAATGTTACCTTGAATGCAACACAAGTCTTTGAGCTTGTGGGAAACTTAAGTTCAATATGTAGGTTGAAGATCCTTGACACCAGCCCCACTTTCCACATTGGTAACTAAAGTTAGCCATAACAAATCTGAAGATCTATGCTACCAAGCCAACTGATTCAGAAATTTACGTATATATATATATATATATATATATATACAAGATCTATTCTATAATGTTTGAAGTCCCTTTTAAACAGAAAAAAACGTTAAACTACTTACAAATATATATATATATATATATATAGAAAAAGGTTCAAACGAGAACATTAACTATTTAAGAAAAACTTCGCTCATGTAGAAAATCCCATGTGATTTTATACTTGCGGGAAAAAAATGGTCGGCAGGGGGAGACCTGCCATGGGACTTAAAGTCGCGGGCAAAGTCGCGTGAATCACATATGATTTTATACGTGAATCATATATGAGTGACGAAGTTTTTCTTGTTTCTTAAATAGTTAGTGTTCTCGTATAAAGTGTATTAGGTCAAAGCAAATCAAGGGAGAGAAAAGGAGATAAATGGAGAAAGGGGTAGTTTAGTTATTTAATGAAATACTCCCATCTCCCTTAATTTATACCGTCTATTTTGGTGTCCGGGACAAATGTGACACGGTGTCCCACTCAGTCTCATCCCACCCCAGTGTAATATTGCCACGCCAAATGCGATATAGCAAGTATTTGAACTGTTCAGTCCCAAATGAACCCTAAAAGTACATATAGCATTAAACATGTCAGATTAGTTCTTTATGAAGTACAAGTGAATTATAAAGCATATTTGATCTATACAGATGTTCATAAATCATACCTTTAGCATCGCCGCCTGCACGAGACTTGTTCTATGCCAACTCAAACCAGGCATGGTCCAGATGAACAAGGGTTTATATTTCCAAGCTTAGCAATCTGTGTATGCAAGACCCGGTAGGTTGACGAGGGGCACAATTGTAGGTCCACCATGAGACAAATCACATTTTCTGGTGCTTAAAATACACCAAAATCTTGTTAGTTTCACAGCTGAAGGGGGTAATGCAATTTCAAACATGATTGCACCTATATGAAATCGTTAATTTAAGTAACAGAACACACACATTGACACACATATATGTGAACAATTTTATAAGGGTTTTTTTATATGCAATACCACAAGACATCATATTAGCGTTAGGAAAAAGCAGTTTAATACAGCAATTTAACACACTTTAATAAGTTTTTGCTAACATAAGAATGTTTGGGTACTCCATAGAGACATTCGGGCAGAGATCCCAGGTCTCTTGTGGGGGTGATAGACTGATAGCGTCTTGCACCTCTTCTTTGGAAGTCCATAATTATTAAGGAGATCTGATTCACATGATTCTACTTTTAATATTCCTACTGAAGAAAAGAGAAGGCGCAAATAACGTTGTTACAAAAAGAAGTGCTATGACCATCTCTGATTAAGCCATCAGCTCCTTTCCATATAGCATCCCCTTCACACATAAGAGCACCCCGCAAAATTATAACACATCAGAAGTTCAATTTAAATATCTGATTAGTAACTCAACAGTTCAAATGGAACAAATAACAATTGAATTCATCAAAATTGATTTGTTGAGTTACCACAAGGCATTCCTTGACTCCAGGGGAATGAAACGGCTTTCTTCACAAAATATAGGATCCCACTCCTGAAAGAGACGCCCATGATTCAAAATAATTCAGAGGGTTACGGAACCGTTAAGAGGCAGTCAATTTTTTACCAAACAAGATTTACCTCTTAACGATTCAGAGACTGCCTCTTAATGGAACTGTTAATTCCCCATTCAGACATTCCATTGTTTTCCCCAAAATCTCATACACACTTTGATTTTTAGATGAGTAATATCATACTAATATCATGCATGCAAAATCTATCATTGCTTTCTAGGGTTTCCTTTTCTTTTACTTACTAGTTATCTGGATTTCTTTCTTATTTTATCTAAGTTGATGAAATCATGAGAGAAATTAAAACATGTAGCTACAAATTCTTGGTAGGCTATCACCTTACTCTATCTCATAAGTAAAACATACCAACAATCAATAACCACCTAGATTTCTGAAAGTTGTAAACACCAAGCCAGCCACATGACCTCCTCCACTTCAAATCTCTGGTTCATCAATAATTAATTTTCCTCTTATGATTTCTATAATAAAGAAGGAAGATTAAAACAAATATATGAAGTCAAATCTTCATATATATTAACATAAACATGGAGTGATAATGTATTACCTAGAGTTAACCTTCATTGATCATCAGTGGTAAGCAATCAAACATCTGACGATTTCAGTACCTGCATTAGATACATCAAATAGATGATAAGAGTCAATGTATAGAGATATAGAGTTCAGAAAACACCTTGCAATGGCGGTATAATTAGGGCAACGAATTTCTTCTCTCTTTTCTTCTTTCTCTTGAAGAAGAAGAAAGCTAATTGAGGCGGTGGGGGTAATGTAATGTAATGTAATTCTCTCTCTGGTTCTATATCGATGTATATATATACACTTGTGTGTGTGACCGTTGTGTAGTAATAATATTATTATAAGGTACCGTTTAAATTAAATAAAAAAATAGTTCTGCGTATCAAATAGAATCAAAGTCATGATAATGACTGATGACGTCACAAAATCTTTTTGCATATTTTCTTTTTTCCGAGTATAAGAAAGGAAGTGTAAAACAAAAGGAAAACCGGATAGTATTTTATTTTATTCTATTATTAAAACAAATATTGATATCATTAGGTTACACAAACTTGTCTTATTTTACATTTGTTTTTATGAATATCTCAATTATAGGAAAAAGCAAGGTTTTAAAAATCTGTTCACCTGTTAATTGAAAATCGATAAAAGAATCAGGTCAAATGTAATCGGTTTATGGTATTTTAAGTATTGAATTAAGCCAGTTGGATTAGTTGTTAACCGGTAAAAAACTGGTTGATCTCATTTTTTTTAAATCACATGTAAAACTTGTTATTATTTGTTTCTTAAATGTTTTTTGATTAATGTAAAATTTATTGTAATGTTATTTTTATATGTTTTTTAAGTTGTAGATATCAAATTGTTAATTTTATATATGTATATAATGTAGAAAAATAAAAAATACATAAAAATGTTTGGAACCAATGTAATCGATGGTTAAATCGGTAGAACCGATCGAACCGAAAAGGCGAAAACCAATAATTACGCATTTTCAACTAAAAAACCAATCCTTAAAACATTGAAAAAAAACTTATCATTATTTGTCTTTCAATTTTTTTTGTATTTCTATCACTTTTTAAGTTTCTAAATTACGATTTAGAGTTTTTTCTTGTATTTAGAGAAAAAACTATTTTAAAATAAATTATTAATATAGAATTTAGAATTTTTTATTTTAATAGAAGGTTTAGAAACTGTTTGTGGTTTGTATTAATTAAATAGTTTAAAATGGGAGAATTTCTTTTATGAATGCAAAAGCTACGAAAACACCCTCTCTCTCTCCTTTCTCTCTCTTATTTATTTATTTAATTAATTTAAATGATTTTGAGTTGATAGTGAATGGATTGGGTTGTTTTGAGTAAAATAGTGCAAAGCTGATGTGGCGCTGATGTTGCAGTTAAAACCATTGAATAGTAGTGGGTCGATAGCGGATGGCCTTAAAATATAAAATGGTAAATACATGAGTGTATCAACTTACTTGTTAGGTGGGGCCACTAACAATAATTAATTGTTGTTTCCAAATGTTTCTCTCTTGATTAATCATATGAAATAATAAATCTTTGATCTTTAACGAGGTTTCCATATTATTTCTCTCTCTCCAGATTGGTTACCGTTTTCCTTGGTTTAATATGTAATTTTGAATAATGTATTATTAATGTTGATTTCTAGTATTTTCTATAATTAGCATTAAACTTTAAAGTAAACTACGATTTTTTTTATTGAAAATTGTTATTTTTTTCTTGTAATTTTGAAGTTATAATTTTGTTACCATTTGAGTATAAAAAATATATAAGGATATATTTTACAAAATCAATATTGATTTAGTGGTTAATTTCTTGCTTTTCAAATGAAATGTCTCATGTTCCAATCTTTTTTTTTTCGAAACAGCGAGTTTATTAAGCAAGAGCGGAAAACTAACAAGACACTAGCCCGCCATCTAAAGAATTATAGAAAGGGGGTTACAACTTACAACACCATTGATTCCATCTAAGACTACTACTCCTAACCCCTTCAAAGAGATACAAAGCAGCGCCTAAAATGCCATTAGGCGATAATCCCCACTACCACCCAACATCATCCTCCACAACGGGCTGAATATGACACAAACCCATTATTTCAGAAACCTTCCATGCTTCACGACCCTCTCTAATACCTCTTCTCCATTGCCTACGGAAGGTAACTCCGTTTTGCGATCTCGAAATACGCTCCGCTATCGAGCAATTGATATTGGAGTTGAGCACCGCAATTCTGGGATATTTTGCTTCCAGAGGAACGGACCCACTCTATCCATCTTGCCAGAATTTGAAATCAGATTCGAATCTTCTTAACTACAATTTTTTTAGAAACATAATAAAAATATGTATTAAAAGTTCAAAACTAAAAAAATGTCTTTAACAAAATTTGAACCCTAGACCCCACATTTGGAAAAAAAAAACAATGAACTAATCAACTGTACCACTAAAAATTAATATTAATGTATACATATATAGAGATACGTTAATAGAGGGAGTTCAAACGCAAATTACGCAACGAATAACAAAATAAGAGAATGAGAAAACTATCAAATCATGTGCAAAGGCATATGTGATTTTACAGTAAGGCCTTGTTTGTCTTTTGGTTTTTAGCTCTTATTTACCACTTATGTCTCATTCAGTTAGATATAAGACAATTTAGACAGTTTATTTTTTTCCTTTTTCAGAGCCTCTTAACACTTAAGTGTCATTTGTTTTTTAAGAGGTTTGAAGTCTTAAGTCTAAATTCACCTCTTAAAATTTCAAATGACAGTGGGAGGTTTTAAGGCCTCTTCCTAAAAATAAAACAAACGGTTTTAATTCTGCAAACCTCTTAATTTTCAGACTTAAGAGGTTTTAAGAGGTAACTTATTAAAAACAAAAAGGCCCTTAATGTCCTCTTATAAATTAAGTGATAACCTATCCACTTAATTAGCTTTTATTTTTGTCTGGCACCGTTCTTTGATTTCAACGTAGCCCGGATGCACTCCGAATTTTCAAAAACGCAAAATACGAAGATTGTAGATATGTGTGTTGACTTCCCAAAACATCTTGAATCTCTTATATGGGGGCTTCAGTGTGTGAGGTATAATTAAGAACTTCACAACCCCGCAAATTTGTCAACGTCCTTTTGTTTCCTTTTTTTGTTGTTCCTTCTTTCGATTATCGATGTTCACTTCAATTGAAACATCTAAGTTGAATTTTTAAGGAATAAAATGGACAATTATACATATTCAAACATTTGTCAATTTACAAACAAACTGTCTTATTTATTCAAATTTCAAACTTCAGTTCAGTGCCACCTCTTTAAAATCAAAAGTGAAATCAGACTTCAGACTTCACCACCTCTTAAAAAACGCCGCCTAATAGTTAACATAGTTTAACACAAGGGTTTGTATGTGACGATGGTCGTGACCTAAAGTCTTATGAATCACATGTGATTTTTACACATTGTTTTAATATAAAATCACATATTATTTAATATTTTCTTATTCTCTTTTAATTAGTTGATGATTCTCATATGAACCTCACGTATATATAAACTCACATACAACACAAACATGGCATCCCACCACCTTCTCTCTTTTCTTCGGTGATGAACTTCATGGTGGTCGTCTTCTCCGGGATCATCTTCTCCGACAACCACCCTTGTTCTTTCATCATTTCCCCACCGATATCTTCTCTCAACTTCCGATTACAAATCTTCACAAATACGAAATACCCAATTTCATTCAAACCAAATTAGCATATAGATCCTTTCTCATTCAATCAAGTTATTCATTTTGTCCATGGGCATGTAGGTTTTGTCCACCAGATTGAAAAAGATAAACTCCTAAACCGTTTATTCTCAGTAGTCGTAGATTTTTTGGGCAAGCTTATGCGACCGACTAATTCCCACAGGCCAGCGGTATTTTTGCTAGCGTCTAGATTCGACCCAGTGAAGATGAGATTTTCCTAAAACATAGTTTACACAAAATTTTACAAGGCATAATCATACCAAGAAATCCATGTTGGACCAAAGCAAATTGTGGCATTGCCATAACTTACAAGTCAATCGCATGATTCAAAATTAAACCAAAATGATCATAATGAATAACATACATTAGCGTTCATATCATCTTTTTTACATCAAATGGACAAAATATAATCAAGAATCTCGATTTCAGTTGCGGGGTACGCACCCAAATCGCTACCAAATTTCTGTAACTATCGGTGTTCTATATTACATCATACTCGATTTCAAACATAATAAAATATTATTGCAATTTCACAGAAACAAAAATATGTAAACAAAATACAGGTGACAATGAGAGGGATAATAAGCTGCAATAAAAAACACCTTCTGATCCCTTCTTTAACTTACCACCTTAACCATATGCCAAAATCAATCATGTCAGCACCAGATTAGTTTTTTTTTCCTTTTCAGGCCACCGTCTTGGCGGCAGGCTGACGGAGCCACGGGTGTTTCAAACACTGCTGAGCTGTTGGCCGCTTCTCCGGTGCAAAATCAAGAATTGGGTTTAAGAACTCTGCGAATTCACGAGCATCTGTTTCTTGAAACTTGAATTTGTCAACCAGTAAGCGACTGATTGATGAGTATTTGAGTCTACGGATCCTTTTGAGGTCCCCATGTCTATCAAAGTAATCTTTCGATCTAAGCCCACCAATGGCTATCTGTTTCAGTTGGCAGAAAAACAGAATGTAAAGTAAAGGTGTCAATCAAAATATATAGGGGCTTCCGGGGGGTTGAATATGTGTTACTTACCTTCTTAGGTATCCTTCCTAGAAGTTCCATCATTAGAGCAAGATGGTCCTGCATCCGATCATACCATGTAAGCAAATGTACATATTTAGTCTAATATTTGGCAAACTAGCTGATAAGGTAGTTATTGGCTATAATGTAGCTGAAAAGCTGGCCATGTTTGAAAAAGCTAGTTGATAAGCTAGATGACAGTGACTTTAAAGGATATATTGGAAAAATATGAAGGGAATAATTGGAAAAAAGCCCCTAAAGCTTATTGAAATGCTACTTGAAGCCACGCTTCAAAAGGCTAGCTTATGACTCCCCAAATGTGTTTTTTTCGAAAAATAAGTTCACTGTGGTTTGTCAAACATGGCCTTTCGACTGGTTTGGTTTGGTTTAACTATGAGGCAACGGTTCATTGTTAACCACGGTCATTGTAGACCGATGAGCTAATTGTTGACCGGTAAGCTAGTTGTCGGCTGAAAAGCTGGCCACGTTTGATAAAAACAGTTGATAAGCTAGATGATAATGTAAAATGAAGGGCACTGGAAAAAGAAAGCCCTTGGAGCTTATTGAAATGCTACCTGAAGCCACACTTCAAAAGACTAGCTTATAACTCATCAACCGGGAATTTTTCAAAAAATAAGCTAGCTTATAGTCGCCAAACATGGCCTTTTGGTTTGGTTCAGTTTGGTTCCGAGTCTATCTGAGATAATGGTTCATTCTTAGCCAGGCTCTACCCTTAGAGCAACTAGGAACAAGGGAAAACGCAATACCTCATCTTCGCTGAAACCTTGTCCTGGCTTGGGAGCAAACATCATTTCACCGGTAGCAAGCTCAAAAGCAGTGCAAGCAAATGACCACATATCAACCGGGAACGAGTAGCCTGACTGTATAATGACTTCAGGAGCTCGATATTGTCTCGTTTGAATTTCCTCCGCAATTGGCTTATTTGCCCAACACGCATTTCCCAAATCCACAATCTTGCATCTGAAATCGATACCATCAAGGCATCTTGGAGGCTTTGGAGCCGCTCCTATTGCACCTCGTCTTTCCGCTGCAATTTTCGCCACTGCCCGTTTTGCCCTCTGCTTTAGCTTTTTCTCAATTGCATTCACCGCTACTTCACCTTTCAAACTTGCCTCAGACCTTTCAAGAATGGGGGTCGGTTTTGATTTAATAGGGTCTTTCGCTGGATTTATAGTGGAAAGGAGAAGTATATTTTCGGGTTTTAGGTCTGTGTGTATAATACCAAGTTCTCTGTGCAAATAATCGAGTCCAATCAGTATGCATCTGCATATCTCCCTTACAATAATCAAGTTAAGACCTTTATAACGGTTATATCGGATGAGGTGCAATATGCTGTCACCAAGAAACTCAAGAACCATGCACGAATGCTGTCCATTTGGGCCTCTGTGCTTGAAGTGATCCACTAATTGTACAACACATTTTTCGTTTTTAGGGTCATTTTCAACGATAGCAGAAAGAATCTCGATTTCATGGAGGGCAGCTTGCACAAATTCTGGCGCACTTTTCTGGATCTTGAGTGCAACATACTTCTGCAAAACGAGGCAACCAAAATAACAACATAAGGACTGGCTATTATGGGGTTGTTGAAGCATTTCAATGTCTATATTTAAGAGTAAGAAAAGATAGGAGAATATATAGATATATATATATCCAGATCATAACCTCCAACAATTGAACTATTTCTGCTGTTTGGTCCAAAACTTATGTATATAAGAACTAAATGGAAGCATAAAAATCAGTAAACAAGCATAAATATTATGTGTACCATAAAGAAGCGCACACACACACACATTACAATTCGATCTACGTAGGTGTTACCTAGAACTAGCAAGTGTATGAAAATCCAAAAGGAAATGGTCCTGACTTGAGAAATTTATTGCAACTTCCTAAAAAATCTGGTCATTGTGGAATAGATAGAATTTGTGATCCAATAGTAAGTTAGAAAGGTTAAAACTGTGCAAATAAACAAAGAAAGCAAAAAGAATATCTGAATTTCTAAATTGTGTGTTTTGGAAGGGATTGAAACACATCTGGAATGAGGAATACCAAAAACAGAACTCACCAGCTAGTAGTTTCCGCTAACCATCCCAACAGGTTTCAGACAGAATATGTTTGATACATCCGAGGGGAAAACGTGTCATCTACTACTGTCCTGATTTTTACAACTCTATCAACGAAATCTGTTCACCAAATCGTGCAATATGTCCAAGGCTTTCTAAATATGCACAGACTTAAATGCTACAAGTTAAATGAACTATGACTCCGGCTAACTATCAACAGTGGAACTTGATTTTCAAAAGATCATACTAATTTAGAATTACTCGAGCTACACTAAAGGTGCCACTGGTCAATGACACCTAAATAGAAGAGTTGTATTATTTTTCTCCACTGTAAAACCGTATCATAGAATGATACACAGATTAATATATATGATCCAGGTAGAATAGGACAATTTACTTGAAGAGAAAGATGAAAAATAAACTACAGATGCTAGACCTGACCCGTGCCGATTTTCTATATGGCGTTGGCTTCAACTAAGCAACAAGAAAGGCGGACTCTCAGGTTCCTTAGCAGAGGTCGATAAAATTTGAAAGCCAACTTCACCATCAGCCTGGCCAGCCCAAGTTTCATTCATAGGCAATGCTGGCTACAGGAAGAGAAATGCACAATTAAGCATACTTCAAACGGTGGAAAAATTGAATGGTACGCGGAAGTCCATCAGTTATGCACAAAGGCCATAAGCATTTTGCCTAATCTTTGTTAAACGAATTGATTTCCACTTTTATATAATATTATAACTTATAAGCAATCTAGACTCATGATCCAAATGTTGGATATGGAGACAAATTTATTATGAACACCTGATTTATGTTCTAATGGTTATTCTTGATGGTTGAAGACAATTCGTCTCTTATCCTTTTCTATCTTCCTCTTCCTTGTAACAGATGCCGATCTTCTTCTTTGTTTATCTTACAAACTTCACAAAGTACAATAAAACTCCTAAACGGTCTCCTTTTTTGTTTCTTTTGCTTTCTGCAATAGTTTCCTTTGTGATCATAGATACTAACACCAATATTACTAGACACTAACATGGTGAACTTTGGAAGATTGCGAATCTCAGAACACACCATGTCCTTTTCGTTGATCAACCTAAAAAACGATATCTATAGTGCAAGATCAATGGAAAACAACTCAACAAGCCTTGTTGCCATAAGGCCATAACTAACCTACCGAAAGTATATTATATACAGTATGTATATAACCTAAAGTCCGACTATAAACACTCATCTTCAATATATCTTAATGTAGTTAGCATTCTTCATTAACAGAAATTCAACTAAGTAAATCACACAAAAGCAATCCAATGTATATTTTAGCTTCACTAGTTACACATTTGACCAAATGATCTACATTTGTTACAAATCGATAACAGGATCCGTTTTTCATACACAAACGATCTCAATCATCGCTCAATACGATCATTAGGTTAAACATTACATCCGGATCACGGATCTCGACAATTCGAAGTTCAAAAGCGAAATGATCAAACCTAGAAAAAACAATCGGATTGAAATAAAGAAGAAACGAAACTTACAGATGTTTGCGTATCGTAAGCAAGCCAAACGGTGGAGAATTGGCCCCATCCGAGCTTCCGTTGAGCGATAAACCGGCCACCGGCGAACGAATCACCGATTCTAACTGCGTGGTAGCCTCCTTTCCGGTAGGAATCCATATCCTCATCTTCCTCCTCAGACGCCGATGATGAAGAACACGACATGGTTGATTAATTGAAGAATTAATTGATCGATCGATTGATCAGTAAATGCTTGATTTGATTTTGATTTTGATTTTGATTTGAATTTGAATTTGGATTGATTGAGCTATTCTATTGATCTATTGATCTATGATCCTATGTAAAGAATTAGAAAGAATTGAATTGGGAGAAATTTTGGGAAAGTAATAATGGCCTTCAATCCAATGGCTCTCTCTCCACTTTTTGCTCTTGTTTAAATTCTTTAAAGGTTGAAGTTTGGTTGATGGATGGGTAGGGTTGGTTGATGGGGTTGGATTACCTTTTTAATCTTATTTTGATTTAGATTTAATAATTAATTATGCTTAATTACCCTCTTTGATTGTTAATTAAATATTTATGATATTTTTCATAAGGACAAAATTAAATTAGATATCCAAGAGATGTGTATACACCTTGTAAATTTGATTATTATAAGATGGGGTTGTAATATTTTTGATGTGTTTGATAGGATTTAATATAATGATAAATAAATGAAATAGACCTACTAATAGAATAAGTAGTTACATTTCATTATTGTGTTTAATGGACATGTAGATATGTAATGTCAGATTCATGAATTCATTGTGATGTTAGATGGAGAAAGATTTATAAGACTTCAGAGTCAATGTTCTTGAAATTGCAAGAATTATGAAAGAAACAACTTATAGCTATGAGATGTAAATAGCTTATAGTAAAGAGAATACTACCATGGGAGTAGCACTTCGGTGATACCCAGACGTATTAATTGGTTTAGTTTTGTTACAACTTTTATGCATCATATATTTATATATATTTTTTGGTGTTCGAAAGACCATGTTATATATGAAAACATTTTATTAGATGTATGGAGTCAAATACCGTAAAATGTTGATTCATATTCAAGATCTCACACGTGTCATTTGTTTTTATGCTGCAATAAGATTAAGAGGGTGTTCGGTTCAGTCGGAGGAATGAAAACGGAAGGAAATGACTTTTCATTCCCTGCAATCTAACCAGGAATTAAAATTTTGACTTCTAAGAGAACTGACCCATTATATCAAATAAAAATCAAATAAGTTTCTTTTATTTTCATTTCCATTGATTATTGGTATTAAACTTTAACACAAAATCCCCTAACGTATTATATTCATATCAGAATCTCGAGTTTTATGACCTGTAGAAATTCAAATAGACTCATGTTTATGCACAATATTATGTGTATATCTAAATTACAGGTACTACTGAAAGTGTACCGACATATTTAATGTTATAGGTTTTGAAAATGATGTTGATATACATATAGCACCAAAACAATGACCTTGATAAGTGTAAAAGCAAATATCTAGTGGGCACCTAAGTATCGTATCATGTTTGAATTTCATAAATATTGCCAGACGTCGATTTGCTATATTTTATTAGTAGTGTGTTCATGTTATTGGTTGAATTTTATGAATATTGTCAAATGTCACATCCTTAGAAAAAAGAAGATGCTACAAAGTTATTCTTACACTTTTATATGTATGAACAATAAGGTGAATCGAATAAAATTGATATATAATTAAATACGAATGTCTAATTTATTTTTAATTAATACATAATTAGATAAAAGTATTAAAAGTATAACTTTCTTATTGCAATTATTATTAAATAATGTTCTAATTATTTTTTTTTTAACTTTTACATAAATGAATTTCTCTAAATATGCATAAAATAAATAGTTGCATTGTAAATTTTGTTTTAATATATATCAATGGAAAATCTCCCAATAGATGAAAATAATCCAAATGAACGAAATATATCTTTTTGGTAAAATAGTTCGTTATATTCATTTATCAAAACAATAACGTATTTTTTTTTATAAAGCACTGGTCTATTTTGTTTGGAATTCTTTTACGACACATGCTAACGTTACAATTTTGTAATATTTGACAAATCTAATTCTATTTTAATTATTAATTATCATAGCAATCACTTTGATTTTGAATTAAAAGTTTTTTGGCAGGGACCCATGGCACCGTGGCCCATATTTGTGGACCCTACAAGCATATCCCTATCGCTTGCACCGGTAAAGACATCTTGTCAACCCTTGGATTCGAAGTCGAGTCAGGTAACATTCCAGTAGGAAGCATTTGCAGATGAGGGGTGGCCACTAGGCCAAGACCTAGTGGATAACTTAAAGTCTTATTGTAATATAACTTGAAAATAAAATATGCATCTATTATGAAAAGTGATGGATTTCCTTTCTTACTAACAATATTGAATCATGTTGTTGGATATCAATGGTTTTCATCTTTAACTTGTCTCATTCATGTTGGAACGGTCATTGAATGTATTGATCATGCCATACATCTACTCTCTTTATAAATGTACAACTAATAAATGATGAAATCATGTTATAACGGGGACAATTTCTATTAGTGGAGCAACAGTAGATGCGATGTCAACGACACTTGTTCTTACGACATTTTAGGCAAGATAATAATACATGATGATTACATTGTTATGATGTTGGAGGGTAGGGTTTAAGTCATGTTGAGGACAACAATGATGGACATGTTGTCATAAGTCTTTTATATTTTCCAAAATTGTCAAGGGAGGATGAAGGACAACTTGGGGTTTTGATATATAGTCATTCATATTTCATGTATGGTCATTTTATTGTTTTCTTTGATTTTTCTGCTCATATTTTCATTTAATATATTAATTTGGTATGTTGTTTGCTAACAAGTTTAATTGTATTGGTGGTCGATAAAAAATGTTGTTCACATAAACCCGTTAGTTATAGGTGTGCCCTTTTAACATCTTCATGATTTCGTTTCAAAATTGAACAACCATGGTTTTAGTTCCACCACATATCTGGTCTCCAAACTAGTTTATGCACGTACAATTGCTGACATTATCTCGATCCGCCTACATTTAAGCAAGTTTCGCATGCATGCTCTTGACTTTTCATTTCATTTTGGGCATGGTATGGAGTGTAGATCATCTTCCAACAGAATTCTTTAAAATGAGGAAAATGAAGACTTTGAACTAATGTTGACTTTTAAGAGATTCCTTAAAAACATTTTTAAACTAAAGAAAGTAATAAAAGGAAAATATTTTCTCTAAAAATAATTACCATGAGAAAGAATTTTTTTAAATGTATTTTTACCAATACAAAACTTTAATAATTATCAATGGATCAACTATAATAATTTTTATTAACAATTTATAGAAAAAATTGTGCTTCTATCAGGTCACTTAATTATAAAATGTTAGAAGTTCTAGTAATAAACTAGATATATAGTTTTCTTCCAACTTTTAATTTAATCCAAACTAATAAGATATTGGTAACAGTTCTAATTGAACGGCGGATAAACTCAGTTACTCAGACATACATTTCCGCGGTATCTGAGATCCAGTTGGACACCCGATTAATCTGCATCTTTCTCAAACCGGCCCGAAGGCCGGCCCAGAACCTAGGTAACTCCACTTGCTACCGTAGGGTTTCAAACCCATGTAGTCAGAGATACTATCCACTTACCCCCAGAATGTTACATCTACTACTGGGCTAGACAAGCTTTGTTAAAATCTCTTATCTCTGGTGTTGGCTAGAAGAGTCATTAACTTCTCTAAAAGCAAACACCTGACTTTGGACCAAGAGTGAAATTATAAGCTTCATCCTATCTTGTCCAAAGTTGCTCATTCTTATGAAAGGTGTTTTCCTTGCTCATGGTTTGAAACTCATGTTTGTTTTGCAGGATATTTTGACAGATTTCAATCTATTCCTGTCAACCAAATGCATTGCCAAACCTGTTTCATCTCATTTAAAAAAACATTATGGAACCCCTCTATATCATGCATTCTGCATTTGTGGGATAATGTTAGCACCTACTAACAAAGATATAATTAGTTACTATAGGAGTGATCTTTGAAAGCAAAAGCTTGCAATTATAATATACACAGAGCCAGCACAATCAAATTCAATCACTGTTTTAATTCATAGCCAGACAACCATATATATTGCCTAAAATCATTCCTATTAGTTTGAAATTCATACAACAAACAATGCAATTCATACAATAACAAACAAGACTTTCCATAACCACATTATGCTACACAACTTCTAAACATAATAAACAAAACAAACACTTTACCTTTATCCATCCAATCCCAGTTTTCTTCGAATTCGATCATCACTTTGAATCACGATTCCAAACATCCGCATCGTGTCTCTTAACCATGGCTTAAATGGTCCACATTTCATGAACCAACATCGAGCCAAAGACACATTATTGCCTATAAATATCTACAGACATACATCCCATCATTCCATGCTCGGATCCTCCATCTCAAAATTGCAAGAAAGATCGCACGCAAATGGGTTAGTTCTCAACAATCTCATCGCTTCACCTCTCGAACAAAAAGACCAGTTTACCCTTCAAGCTTTTGTTGCAAAAATCTCTAGCAAAGAAGTCCATGTCCCAGAAATAGCCAAAATCAAACCAAAAACCACAAAGGCTAAATCTTTAGCCCACCCAACCCAACCCACCTCATCTTTATACACCATCAAGTGAAACAAAGCAGGCAACACAAACCCTAACACAATGCAAACACTACTACCCACCAAAGACAAGAAATCAGCAAAATTTGGCACAGAAAGAGCCACCAAACTCACCACCAAAACCATCCCCCATCTCACCCACAAACTATACCTCCCTTCACAAAACATCCTCTCAAAAACCTCATAAACAGGGTTCATCATGATAGGAAAAGTAAAGAAAAGATTCAAACAAAGCCCCAATTGAACCACACTACTCAACCACCCTTGCCCTAAATTAGTAGTAATTATATCTTTGGTCTCATCACCAAATGCAAAGTAACCAAACACACCAAAAGATGCAAACATCACAGCAATGAAACCAACTGTCACACTCAACACCCTCCCAAACTTGTTCTTCTCCTCCATCTCTGATTCCAATGGCAACACCATCCCCACCCCTTCGAACGCGTAAACCGCCACCCCGATCCCGTAAAAGAACACCGAAAACCCGCCGAACGCTCGTAAAACCGGCTGAGAATTCAAGTACACAATCACCTCTTCCACCATAACCACAGCCATGGCCCCAATGTCAACCACATCCGCAAAGATGCTTAATGGCGCTAAATGCGTCAGCGTAGGAATCGAATTCAGCCCTAATTGAAACGGAAAACACGCCCAAATGTAGAAGCTTTTCGCCGATAACCCTAGAATTTTAGGGTTTGTTGGATTCGGTGTGAAATTGAAGATGTTAATCAAGGTGTTTGCAACGAATATGAGGTAACTCACGCAGAATCCGGCCTGGGAGAGGACGATCATGACGTCGACGGCGGTCCGGCCGACGGGGCCGGCGACGGCGAACCCTAGGTCGCCGAAGGAGTTGATCCTTTTGGAGACGGAATTGCCGCCGGATTCGAGCTTCCGGCGGGTTTTGACGAGGAGGAGCATGCAGTAGTTGGTGAAGTATGCGACGGCGAAGACGGTGATGGTTCCGGTGGCGTAGCCGGTGCGTTTGAAGGTGTAGGGGAGGCCGAGGACGCCGGCGCCGACGATGGCGATGAAGACGTTGGCGAAGGTCTTGAATTGGGAGGAGAGAGGTGGAGATTTGGAATGGAGAAGTGGAGTTGTTTCTCTTGGGAGATTTAATACGTGAGATGATGAACTTGCTTCTGATGAATTCTTGTTTCCATCATCGAATCCCATGGTTGTTTTGAATCGTTAACAATGGAGGTTTTCAGATCTGAAGAGAGGCGGAGATGGAGGTCGTCGATGTGTATAACTGTATATATATATAGATATAGATATATAATGTGTGTAT